>JAJHZJ010000751.1:3025764-3101725 GCA_023548195.1 Bettongia penicillata ogilbyi
GGAGACAGTATAAAAATAATGGGTTACTTTGTGTGTGTATGTATGACAAACTATGGGAAAGTTTCTAAGAAATTGATAGCCCTGCACATTTCTTCATTGTTAAAGACAACAATTACCCATTTGGTATTCTCTTTCTTTGGTTGAAGCAATAATTATCTATATATAATTTCTCCATACGCCTCAGAACTAACATAATAACATCATGTCTTATGTATGTCTAGTTATTGAAGCTATAAATCAAAAGAGAAACAAATAAAAACCTAGTACTGTTTGAAATAATAATTCCAAGTCAAATTTATGTTAAATTAACCTATTGCTTGAGAGGTTATACATGATATTATTTTTATCATTAGCATTGTCTGGCTTCTGTGTGTTTATCATATTAAGTATGCCTGAATCCTTAGAGATCTAAAATATTCTTTCTCTTAAGTCCACTAACATTTATTCCTCAAGGAAACATACAAACAACTTCAATTTCCAACAGGAGAGTAATTTTTTTTTGTTATTCTTTGATACCCCCAGCCAAGTATAACTATTTCAGAAAAATCCTTAAATGTATGACCGAAAATTTTGGCCTGGTATTCAGACATGAGTGAGAGGGTCAGGCACGCCATCATGTTCTTTCAGCTCACTCCCATGCCTTCCCCTCTCTCCAATAAAAGTCCCCTAAGGTCAAATCCAAATAGCCTTGCCAGATGAGGAAATTCCTGACAGAATAACCAATCTTCACTCAGGGAATTTTAAAAGTAGGTGGTAAGATTTCATTTGATCTTAGAAAAATAATAATAAAAAAAGGGTATTTGGTACTCTTGGAGAAGTAGGAGATTCCAGCCTGAGTTGCATGTGTTGTAAAAATACCTTCCTCTCCAAAAAGTGGCTATTGATTGAAGGGTAACACCAAATGTTAGCATTAGTTAATGTGCTAAAATGCAAATGTAGAGTCATAAGTATTTTCAAATATTTGAGGGAAGTTTATTTTAGTGGAATATAAGCTTCCTGAGGGCAAGAACTATCTCATATTCATATTTGTATGCCCACTACATAGTACAGTGTCTAGCATATAGTAAGAACTTACAAATGTCTGTTGATTAGTTGATTAAAGATGATGAAAGCTTCCTAGTAAAAGATATGTGATATTAATATGTTGATGTCTATTTGAGGTGTGTGGATCCCTAAGAGGGCAGTATAACTACCCCGAGTATTAAAGGAGATGAGAATTCCACAAGTAGGCTCAAAAGCAAGGAAGGGAAATGGCAATGAGGGATGGAGCCAAGATGGTGGAGTACAAGCCAGACCCAGCTGAACTTTCCCAACATTCCCCAAAATAGTCTTAAAATAATTTTGCACCAGCAGAGCCAAGAAAAGGTCAAAGGGAGGCATTTTTTTTCCAGCCTAAGACAGCTTAGGAGGTCTATCGAAGAGGTCTGTGATAGGGATGTGAACTTAGCAGGATCACCACTGGTGGCGGACTTTAGAGGTTGCTGTGACAGAAGTAGCAGCTTCAGGAACTTTCAGATCAGAGATGGTAAGGGGCTGTGACAACTAGTCAGGAAGAGTTGAAGGGGACCATTTTCTGGCAATGGGTGCAGTTGGCAACAAAAGTTGGATAGGTCTCAGGGTATATTTGTTTACTCTGCATAACTGAAGAGATGCAGACACACTGATGAGCTTATAAAGGGTTAAAGATCTTAACATGATTGGATAGTTTGATGAAAACAGTAGCAGAGACATGTTGTTTAATGTAGGCAGGTGATATAATATCATAGGATCATTATGTAAAGATGGAAAGGTTCTCAGTTGCTATCTGATTGTGCAACCTCAGAAGCTGAGATACAACAAAGTATCTGCTGCTTGTGCTAATTTTGGGGTAACCATTAATACCAAGAAAACATAGGTTCTCCACCAGCCAACATCACACTATCCATATGTGGAAGCATCAGTTACAGCCAATGGAGAAATACTTAATACTGTGGAAAAGTTCACTTAGTTCAGAGAGGTACACATAGATGATGAGGCTGATGCATACATTGCCAGAGTGAATTCATTGTTTTTCAGATTTCAGAGAATCTGAAAGAACATGTGGGAGAGAGGTATGAAATTGCCTACCAAACTGAAGGTCTGCCAAGTCTTGTACTGATCTGACTGTTGGAGACTTGTGAACCTGTACAGTGCCATGCCAGGAATCTAAATCACTTCCATTTGAATTGCCTAAGGAAGAGTCTGAAGCTCACTTGGAAGGATAAGGTACCTGACACTGAAGTCCTTTCTCAAGCTGAACTACCAAGCATTTCAACTCTACTTCAGACAGTGCAACTTTGAAGGGTTGACCATATTGTTCAAATGTCAAATGTACATTTGCCTGAAGGACTATTTTATGGAGAACTCACACGAGGTAAGTGCCCACAAAAAGATAAGAAGAAATGATACAAGGACACTCTCAAGGTCTCTCTGAAAAACTTTGGAATTGATTTCATGTCATGGGTGACACTGGCAAAAGACTGCCCAATATGGCATGCCCACATCAAAGAAAGTGCTGTTTTCTAAGAAAGAAGCAGAATTGTAGTAGCTCAAAAGAAATGTGAGATGCAAAAATTTAGAGACATCTCCACTCCAAATGTTCATGGGGACTCTTTGCAGCCAATCTGTGGCATAGACTTTCAAGCTCATGTTGGTCTGATCAGTCACAGTTGGACACACTTGACTCCAATATAATGATGCCAATTTGGTTCTCTCCCACAATGAAGAATAAAAATCAACCAACTGGTGGCTATCTACCACAATAAGTGGGAAGAATGACAATATTCATGGGTTCCCAAAATTGGCGATACTTCACCCAGGGTGCTGGAACTATCCAGGGTGATGGTGGTAGTAGCCTCAGGTGCAATTGGGGGATGGTAAATAAAAATGAGTTAACCTAGCTTAATCACAGGAGGTCATCAAGTATTTTTTTTTTTTGAAAAGGGAGTAGTAGGTCAAGTAAGTTCAGGAGCCTCTGAATCAATATTGTTATCTATAGCTATCGATTACATCCATGTCTTTATATAGAGGGGGTATTCTAAGGTCCCTTCTATATAGAGAGATAGAGTAGGCCTTAAATCCTGGGTCCTCTTTATACAAAAATAGATACAGATAGAAATACATACATACATACATATACATGTGAAAAGCATGTACTGTGTTCTAAGTATTATTTGCTTTGCATAGGCACTGTGGAACAAAATGGATTTTACTTATCTTTTGCATGCTCGAGGATGCTATTTTAAACTCCTTAGGAAAGATATACTGTTCAGGCCTACAGAGAAGGTAGTATGGAAGTATAGATAGAGTCTAAATAGTATGCATATAAATATGTATATATATATAATATATTAATAAAATATATATTCAATCAATTTTGTTATATGTTGATATATTGTTAAGATAGTATCTTATTACCAATATATAATATATTCCATAATATATTAGTGCACTATAATATTTATATATCATTATAATATTAATGTATTATATATATTATTTAAACTCATATTATATAATGTGAGTGACTGGCTCATGATCAACACACCAGTAAGTGTCTGGGAGGATGCAAGTCTAGGGCTCTACTGACCCAAAGTCTAGTTTGTTTTCAATGATAAGATGTTGCCTCTCTTAATGTATCTTGATGGAGAGAATAAGAGGGGAAAATTGGTATCTCAGTTTTTCTAATATTCTTTCAAAATGTTTATTAATATGTGCACTATTTGGCAATTCTCTTTCCAAAAAATAACTGTTTATTGACTTCAATTGCATTAAGAGAACTGAACTAAGCAATAGAGGTTAAGAATTAATGCAGGGAAATGATTTTGCTCATTGATGAAGAGAACTTTCTGGCATCTTCCTCTCTCCACTGATTTAAATATCTTCCCATGTAACATTTCTATGCTAATATATAATATCAAATATCCTTCTATTTTTTTCTCTAAATATTTTTAAAGTGTTTGGAATTTGTAATAATTAGGTGAACTAAAGGATTTTCTGGAGAGATACTGAGAAAATGGACTTTTTTCCCCTCTTTGAAAAATCACGATGCTGAAGAGTTTAAGTTACACCAAGCAGCAAGGGACAAAAGATGTTTTAAATTCAATAATGGCAAAAGAATTTTGGAGAGGCTGTCTAAGCCAAACCACTGTGTTATCTTTGCAAATAAACTGAATAAAAAATAATTAGGCGTTAAAGTGCCTCATCGACACCTCATGCATGATGCTCACTTATTGGAAAAGGGATTTGGGGGTTTATTGAATGATAGCAATGGAGGGGACTTGGGGGCTGAGATTTAATTGATACCTCTGTCTCTGGGTAGCACTACACTTGAGCCTCCTAGACAGATGTTTGTCTCTCCTTTTAAAAATTCCCAGGAAAGGAAATTCAGAAAGAAAAAAAATTGTCCAAAATCTTCTTATTTTTATCTAACTCAGAGATAAGAAGTTTCTTTTGATAGCTAACCTAAAACCTTCATTTTATTAAATCCCCTTTACTTTTTGGTGAAGATGGACACCATTCACTAATCAGTCTTTATATTAAAATTATTTACAGATTAGAATATAGCATCCATCCAGCAAAAAGTTGGGACTTCAACACAAATTGTCCTTCAAATCCCCCAAATCCCTTATCTATATCCCTTTTTATCTCATTTTATTCTCCCCTTATTCAGGTACCTAATTACTGTTTCTAGAGGAAATTTATTTGATGAAACATAATGTCACAATGATGATGATGACGATGATATTGTGGTTCAGTTATGTTCAACCCTTTGGGAGCTCATTTGGGGTTTTCTTGGAAAAGATACTGAAGTGGTTTGCTAGTTCCCTCTCTACCTCATTTTACAGAAGAGAAGTTGAGGCAAACAGGGTTACACAGCTACTAAGTATCTAGGGCTGTATTTGAACTCAGGTCTTCCTGACTGCAGGAAAAAAGTTGCTAATAGTGGAATGTTGAACCCCTTCAATAAATCCATAAGGGAGATACTTGAAAGCCAGAGATCTCCCTGTCATCAACTAACATCAACAAGGTGACTACCTATTCTGAACATATAGTAAATCTAGATGTGCTTTCCTTTTGCTACAACCTCCTTTCATTCTGGCAAGATTACATAGAAATCCAAAGTACCGTTGCAAAAGAAATTGGAGTAACTAACTGATTGTGCTCTCAGATGTAGCAAAATACATGTGCTCTCAGATATAGCAAAACACTTTCAAGGATTAAGAAAGAAACTATATTATGTTGAAAAGTATAATAGATAATGAGCCAATATCAGTATTAAACACATGCACACACACATATATGTATATGAAATGCCTTAGCATGTAGCTTCATAAAGGAACAATTTAAATGAAGAACAAGAAAGCATAAATGGTAATACAATAGTGGCAGGAAATTTAAAAGTACCCTCTCTGTTTTGAATGAATCTAACAAAAAAAGATAAAAATGGGGAAAAAAAGCTAGAAATGAACAAATTGTTGGAGAAAATATCTAAAGGATGCATGACATCTTCAAAGTTGAACTACTAAAGAATATGTCTATTTCTAAGCACATAAAAATTGAACATGTATTAGAATACAGTTATTGTAAAAAGCAGAAATAGCAAACACATCTTTTACAGATGATAATGCAATAAAAATAGTAAATCAATACAGGGAGCACAGGGACAAATAGAGAGCAATGAAATTTTTAATAATGAGTGAGGCAAAGAACAAATCATAGAAACAATAATTATGTGAAAGAAAATGATCATATAAAACACAGCAATTTTTGAGATGCAACTAACATAGTACTCCAGGGAAACACTGTTGCTGTGTTTGTCCTTCTTCTGAAACCTGGGGTAGTACACCTTCCACTTGCCAAAGGACTCAAAAATCAAGTAATTGCTTGGGGACATGCAACCAAAGGAGAAAAACAAGACTATAGAAGGTTGCTTTCTTTGTGAAAAGGTTTTTTTTTTTCCTTCTATCTAATGAAGAAGAACAAAGCATATAATCAGGGGAAAATCAAAGCATACAACTGGAGGAATACAGTAAGTTCAAAGTTCCTACATTCAAAGCCTCAAAAAGAAATATGCAATGGTCTCAGGCCATGGAAGAGCTCAAAAAGGATTTTGAAAATTAAGTAAGAGTGGTGGAGGAAAAACAGGGAAGAGAAACCAAATTTTGACATCATTTTCCATAAACCCTCACAACTAACAGTGTCAAAGATGTTGATCAGATCTACAAACATTGTGTACAGACCTCTGTTCGGTTCCTGGCATTTCTCCTGGAGTTGTCGGGCAGCAAAGACCATATCAATTGTTCCTCAGCCCTTTCTGAAGCCACACTGGCTCTCAGGTATATGACCATCTTCCAAGTGAAGGATCAGTCTATTAAGGAGGACTCTACCAAGAATTTTGCCAGCAACGACTAAGAGAGAGATCCCCCTGTGATTTTCGCAGAACAACCTATTCTCTTTACCCTTATAGAGATGGACAATGGAGGCATCTTTGAACTCCTGGAGGATAACCTCCTCTTGCCATATAACCTGGAAAATTTCAGTCAGCTTTTGTATGAGGTAGGGGTGGGGAGAGATGAGGAGAGAATTTTGAATTCAAATTCTTGTGGAAGTAAATGTTGAAAACTAAAAAATAAATAAATAATTATATATTTTTAAAAAAAAGAAAAAAAAGAATGATGGATGAAGAACAACTGAGAATGGTACCCATCCCTCTCAACTCCAAAATCACTCATAACAAAACTACTGATTGTGTTTGTTTGGTTTTTTGCATTGAAGAATGTATGGGAAGGTGTAACCACAGTTGTGGATTTCTCAGACACTTCTGTGGTGTCAGTGATCACAGGTCTTCACCAGGAAACTATCCAGATAACCGGAAGAGAAATAAGAAGGTGTTCATGGAGTTTACTTCCATGTTATAGCATGGATAGAGAATTGTACTTGAAGTCAGGAAGACACATACTAGTTGCATGATCCTGGGCAAGTCATTTAAACTCTTTGTGCCTCAGAAAAATTTGAAGCTATGTTCTTTGTTGTGTGATAATCCATTTATCTGTACATATGGTTAATGCTTAAGTAGAAATGTATAAGTATAAAGCTTGTTAAAGTCATCATAGTAAAACCTCATTAATTTCAAATAATTTAGAATATGCAATAATCTGGGAATATATGACATGATCCTAAGAGCAAATTTATAACAGGACTTCAGGGGGTGTAATTAGCCTATTTAAAAACAGGCTTACCCTCTGATGCCTAATGGGAGGGATGTGAGGAGGGAAAATAGGATACAGCAATTGATTTACTGGCTAAAAATGTGATGTCAGAGAAAGGGATTTGGCTTTCTGGATCATGCCTGAAGATATAAGTATGATGAACTCTAGGCCAGGGACAGATTTTATCACATGAGGATTGAGAAGAATGCATATGCCTGGGGATTTGTTGATCTGATTAGGAAAGCTTGAAAACAAAAATTTAAAAAAAGGACGAAGAAAACTGTCCAGACACAACAATTAAATCAAATAATAGCAAGAATTGGTATCTAAAGAGTTTCAATGTTTACGAAACACACCCCATTTATTTGAACTTCTCAATAGCCCTGTGAGCTGAGAGCTCCATGTATCCCCCTTTGCCTAGATGATGATGCTGAAACACAGAGAGGTTGTGATTTCTCCATTGTCACAAAGGTATTAAACGTCAGGAGGAGGATTTCAACCCGGACCTTCTTGGCTTCACATCCAGCGCCACGTGGCAGATGGCTGCTACATTACACTTGGAATCAAGAAGGACTGAATTCACGTCCTACCTCAGACAGTAGAAGCAGGACCCCTGGCGAGTCATAACTTCTCTGTGCCTAAATTTGTACATCTGTAAAATCAGGGTAATGACAGAACCTGAATCACGAGGTTGCAGTGAGGAGTGAATGAGGTAACATATTGCAGTGCCTTGGAAACATTAAAGCTTTATAGGAATGCTAGCTGCTGATTCTGTAATATTCAGACCGCCAGTCTCCCTCACACTGGGAGAGGGGAGTCCAGTTGATGTGGAATGCCTCCTGGCTCTGGAGTCAGAGAACTTAGTTCAAATCTGGCTTTTAAAGTTTATTACTTCTATAACCTTGGGTAAGTCAATTAACCTTGAGAAAGTCAGTTTCCTCATATGTAAAACTAAAGGGTTAAGTTAGATAGCCTTTACTCTCCCCTCTAGATTTAAATCCATGAACCTCTAAGCCTACTATGAATGACTAGCAGAGGAGAAAATAACTTGGAGGAGAAGGAAAATACACTTAAGATTTTTGTCCATGAACCAATCAATGTTCAGAGTATATTAATTGGCCTGTGGACAAAAATCTTAATGTTCAGAGTACATAATAAAGTGAACTTGAGGTGTTAACATAAGGAAAATAGACATCTCACAGGTGAAAGCAAGACTCGGTGGGATGGGTTTAGCGAGGGTTATATGTTCCTGTGTGCTTGTCCTTCATTGTCAAAGAAGACCATGCCATCAGAGAAACAATGACATGACTTGTACTTGACTTTGTTTTGAGTGAGAGAGGGCTGTGTAGGTCACCAGCCTCACTTCTCCTCCAGAGACATCTGAATCCAGTGACCAGATATTCATCAGAATGACTGGAGATGACCCAGGATGAGACAAATGGGGTTAAGTGACTTGCCCAAGGTCTTGTAGCTAGTGAGTGTCAAGTGTCTGAGGTGAGATTTGAACTCAGGCCTTCCTGACTGCTGCACTGGTGGTCTATCCACTGCACTACCAACTGGCTCAAGGGTTATGTGGCAATAGAAATATCTTGTCAGTAATGATGGGATAAAATGACTTTATATATATATATATATATATATATATAGGTATGTATGTATATATACACACATATACGTACACACACACACACACACACACACACACACACACACACACACACACACATATATATGCCTGAATGGAACTCCATGAATCATAGGGAAAAAAGTTCACTTAGTATTTATACAATGATAATTTTTTTTAAAGTAATAACAAAATAAAAATATTTTATAAACTTCCTGGTCACATGGAAGAAATTACTAATGAATTCCAGAACAAAGATACAAATAAAAAGATACCACAAAGGCAGGAAATTATTGAGATAAGGAATTCCAGCTATTTCCAATCTGCTGGGTGGCTAATCATTCTAAAAAAAATTTTGTTGGATATAATTTTTCATTTCCTAAATAAAGCCAAAGTTTAATGGGGAGAAGTGGAACTGGAAGCTTTCAACTTGTCTGAGGGGTTGGAGCTGGCAAAGTAGACTGGGGAATCATCTGCATAGAACTGATTGTTTTGAAGCCATGGAAATTGTTAAGACCAAGAGGTAGAAAGAAAAGAGAGCAGAGATAAGGCCTAAGCTTTGAGGAAGCTATAGTAAGAGCATGGAGAGGTTGTTCAGAAGAGAAAAATTATTAGGAGCCAGAAAAGTTGTAATAATATTCATTAGAAGAGGATGGTCTATAATATCAAATGTCAGTGGATTATTATTATTGGTAGTAATATTTAAAATAATTTTACTGATTATTTGTAATCAATTCAATGTAATAACTTACTGATATTTTCAGTAGTAATAAACATTGACATAGTACCTATTATGTGTCAGGTACTCTGTGCTAAGTGCTTTACCAATGTGATCTCATTTGATTCTCACAACAATCTTGTGAGTTTGGTACTATGACTATTTCCATTTTACAGCTGAAGAAATTGGGACAAATAGAGGTTAACTAGGTCACACAGCTATTAGGCATTTGAGGTTATAATTTCAGGGAGATCTTTCTGAATCCAAGCCCAGCTCTCTATCATTGAATCATTTAGTTGGTTATTAACTATCACTGAGAAAGAAATTTTATTAGAGTGATATAGCAATAGTTAATATTTATATTATTAACAATTACAAGATTTACAATTTGCTTTATACACATTATTTTATTCTCATAATAACCCTGGGAAGTAGGAGCTATTATAATCTACATATTACAGATTAGGAAATAGACATACATGAAAGTAACTTGTTCAGATTCTTGTCTGAGACTGGACTTGAACTCAGGTCTTCCTGATTTCAGGTATAGCACTCTATCCCCTGTATCATTTTATATTGTACTCCACATATTTTACATTCTACAAAAATAAAAAAAAGATAAAAATGAAAACAAAATTCACCATCACCAACAAAACCCCTGACATAGTAAATGATTTTCAAATTTGACATTTTGCCCTCACTTTCTTTCATTTGTACAAACTATTCCTGGAATTAAGTCACCCTTCATCTCTATCTCTGAATGTTCTAATTCTCAGAATGATGATCTTACTTCCAGGCTCAACTAATGTGATAGTGTGTTTATAAAACCTTTTGTTAGATTTTTAATCATCTGTGTTCTTACTGTCATCAAATCTTTTTATATACATGCATACCTATCATTACCCAGCTCTGTGCATCCCCCACCAGTAAAATGAATACACCCTCAATGAAAAGTTTATTTTATTTTCACCTTTGCACCCCCAACAACCAACTGTATGCTTTGAATAGATAACAAATCATTTATTTAAAAAATTATTATGTACCAGGCATTTCAACTAGCTTTGCAGTGCAAACACAGAGATATAATCCCTGCCTTCAATAAGCTACAGCGTATGTGCCTTACAAAAATCAGGAACTTCTCAAATGAAGGAAGGAAAAATGAATAATGAAACATTTATTAAACACTTACTAAGTTTGTAAAGCATTGTCTTAAGCTCTGGGATATAATGATTAATTGAACTGAGGTGGCATTGACATTAACATTGGGATGTAGGTCAGGGTGACATCTTGTCCATAGGAGAGGATGAGTATTCAATATTCAGATTTTCAGTGAAAGCTGTTGGATGTGATAGGTCTGGAGTGTTCAGAGAGAAAAACTGTGAGATAAACTAATGGCATGAACTAATTTTTTTCTAGCAGTCTAGGAGACTCAATGGATAGATTGCTGAAGTCAGGAAGACTCATCTTAGTGAGTTCAAATCTGACCTTAGACATATCCTACCCAGATGACTCTGGGCAAGTTACTTAACCCCGTTTGCCTCAGTTTCCTTATCTCTAAAATAAACTACAGAAGGAAATGGCAAACCACTCCAATATCTCTGCCAAGAAAACCCTCGGGTCATGAAGAGTCAGACAAAACTGAAAATGATTACACAACTACGAAAACAACAGCAAAAAGGAGTCTTCTATTTCTCTCCCTGGGGGAGTCTTGGAGTACTGGACAGCTAACAAAATGACTTAGTGACATGGTATGGGGGAGAACAAGGGAAGACTTTGCTGTGTGTTGTAAGAGACAAGACTGAGGGCTCAAGATGAATAGTGACATATCCAAGATCACAGAGCTACATAGTAGCTGTTAACATTCTTTTCTTTCTACCTTGTTTCTACATCATATTCTTGCATGCCAGGAAGAATGAATACATCTCAGTTTTTATTTTGA
The DNA here is from genome assembly GCA_023548195.1 of Bettongia penicillata ogilbyi. Classification (NCBI taxonomy): domain Eukaryota; kingdom Metazoa; phylum Chordata; class Mammalia; order Diprotodontia; family Potoroidae; genus Bettongia; species Bettongia penicillata. The sequence continues at coordinate 3,037,275 of JAJHZJ010000751.1, forward strand.
GATGAGTAGAAGGTGCCATTTAAGAACCATGTACCTTGAAATGCTTGGACTTGGAGATTATGAGAAGTTTCATTATCCAAGGCTCAATCTACCTTTTACCTGGTATAAGACTCATTGACCTTTATCTATTAAATAATAGAAAAAAAAAAGATGGCACCTCTCTCACTCAACATCTATTGTACATATTATAAAATTAAAAATATTTTTTAATCTAAGGTTATGTTCACCTTAGAAATCGTGAAATTGAGGCATTGAATACATTGAATACATTGAATACAAGACACAAGTATCTTGTAAGAAAGGTGTTTCCCCCCCTTTTGTCCAGAATTCTAATTTGACAAGATAATCAAGTCTTTGGCATATTCCTATTACTTTGGCATATTACTAGTCCAATAGATGCCCATAATTCTTAGAACAGCTCTTCATATCCAGAAAGAACAATCATGTCTTCTCTTCTTTGAATTCTACCTTTGGGTTAGGGGTGAATTCTGTATGATAGCTATCATTTTTCATCTTATTTTTGACACATTCTTTTGTTGCTGCAGGTAACTCCCACATAATCCTTGTTTACAAACTTTAATTTTCACATATTCCATGTAATGTGCACAGCAAAGTCAGCATTACGGCTAAAACTATGCGTTCAATGTGGTTTGCTTAGAAATCTCAGTGTTGACACAGTGGAGCCTGTTTGTTATCTCTTGAGTATGTAAATATATGTCCAATGTTTTTGTGCTCTGATAAAACATAGGTTTATTTTTTAAAATATACTAATGTAGTTGTAATTTCTTTAATTTGTAATTTCTGATTCAAATACAAAAAGAAAAACAATCTCAGTTCCATACAAACTGATGACTTCTCATCAGCCGGTAAAGTGACTATAGACTGCAAATAAGGTCACAGTTAGCAGAACTCGTAAGAAACACCAACCATGAATAAGCTCATACTTTCAGGGCACGGGTTTCTTGTACTGACTTGGCATTATTACTGCATTTGGTGTGTGTGTGTGTGTGTGTGTGTGTACATACACACATAAATATAAACATGTATAAGTGTGTATATATACACACATATATTGCATTACATAATGCATTAATGACTATAATTTGTATAGCTAGAACTGTTTTTTAAGTGAAGCTGCATCTCACATGGGGAGCTATGGATCCTGGGAACACCTGTTATCAATGGTACAAAGCATTTTTCCTAGAGGACCCAAAAGTTCCTGGGATAATAGGATCATAGGAATTAGAGTAGAAGTCCCACTGACATCTTCAACTTAACATATCCAAAGCCAAATTCCTTATCTTCCATTCCAGAGATATCCTTCTTCTGAACTCAATCCCTGTCAAGGCACCAGCATTTTTCTAATCATCCAAGTTCAAAGCCTGGACATCCCTGACTCTTTACTCTCCCTCATTCCAGGTATCTATTTAATTGCCAAATCTTACGATTCTACTGCCACAAAACCAGTCTTATTCTGTGGCCATCACTTTAGGTTAAGCACATATTACTTCTCTCCTGAACCATAACAGTCTCCTTCCTGTTCAGTCTCCCTGACTCAGTCTCTCCCTTCTGCTATCCATCCACTATATAGCTAAAGAAGTGAGTCCAAGTCTTCTGCTCAGGAATCTCTAGGGACTCCCTACTTCTAGGATCAAATGAAAACTCTTCTAGTTGACATTTAAAGACTTTCACAATCTGGTTCTGACCTACTTTTCAAGGATTATTATATATAAGTCTCCTTTATGTACTGTTCAGTCCAGAAGAACTGTTCTGCTTTTTTCACACATGATATTACACTTTTCACTGTCTCTACAACTTTCCACAGGCTATTTATTATTACTTATGTTTGGAATGCATTTCATTGCAATCTCTGCCTAGCTTTTCTCAAATCTCAGATGCCATTTTCCAGAGGAGGCTTTTCCTGATTCTTTGAAGTTGTTACAGCCATTCTCCCCGCCGCACCGCAAAATGTCTTCTGTTCATTATTATGTATGTAACATACACACACATACATAAATATTTCTACTATATACCTGTACACACATGTTTGCAAAAAGACATATATAGATATAGATAGAAATATGGGAATGGGTGTAACTTACCAGTCTGTGAGTATACCTATGTAAAGGTAGATGGAGATAATGATAGAGATATACACTTGCATGTCTACATGGTGAATCCTCATACAGAATGAAAATTCCCTGAGGGTAAAGGAAATTCATTTTTCTCTATATATAGCCAGTTCTTATCACAATATCTTGAATTTAGCAGATGCTTAAAAATGCATCTTGATTGATTGAGAGAATTACTATATTAGAGGAAAGCTAAATATATTGCTGACATGAATTTTAGTAGCAAATCAAGCTGTCTCCATGCTCTGTTTATAGAAAAGATGTTAAAGATGTAGAATACAGCAGTATAGTTGGAAGACATTAGAATTGCTTCAATGATTGAACCTAAAAAGTAGTCATTAATGATTTGATGTCAACTGGAGAGAGTATCTCCAGTGGAATTATGCAGGAATATGCTCTAATCTGGTGTTTTTCTTTTTTTTTTAATTTTTTTTAAAAAAATAAGTGATTGAAAAAAGTACACATGGAATCTTTATGCAATCCACAGATGACTCTAAGCTAGGAATACTCTAGAATGTTTACTTGGATTTAAAAAAGCTCACTTTTTAAAGTACAAGATAAAGAGATTTTGTGTGTGTGTGTGTGTGTGTGGGTAGAGAAAGAGGGAGAGAGAGAGAGAGAGAGAGAGAGAGAGAGAGAGAGAGAGAGATGGATAGCAGTTTGTTTCTTAAATATACAGGGGTTTCAGTCGCCTCAAAAAATCACTATGAATCAAAAATGTGATGTATCAAGCAACAAAAGATAACATAATTTTTTTTTTAAATTGAAAGAGTCATTGTAGTGTCCAAGATAAGCAAAGTGATGGTACTGTTAGACCCTACCTTGCTCTAATCACATTTAGAGTATTGTCTTAAGTGGTGTGCTGGATAGAAAGAATGGTTTGAAATGGTAATCCCATAAGATCACATGGATTTAATTACCATCTCTATATTAATGATTCTTAAATCTATCCATCTTGCCCTAACCTCTCTGTTGATATCCAATCTCAGATCTCTCTTTTCACACATCTTGACCTGGTTCCATTATAAACTGGACATTCCCAAAATTGAATCCATTATCTTCCCCCCCCCAAAAAAAAACCCTCTTTCCCTTCAAAGTTTCCTATTATTATCAAACCACCATTCTGTTAATTCACCAGGTCCAAAATTTAGGTGTCACCCTCTACTCCTCACTAGCACCCCCCACATTCAATCTGTGCCAAGGCTTGTGAATTTCACCTTTGAAACATCTCTCATATACTTCCTCTTCCCTACTCTGACACTGCCATTCAGGCCCTGATTCAGGCCCTAATCACTTCATGATTGGATTATTTCAATAACCCACTGGTGGGTCTGTCAGTCTAAACTCTCTCCCTACTCCAATCCATCTTCTACACAGTGTGGTTCTGATCATGTCAACCTATGTGACACGGAATCCTACTCAGTAAATCCCAGTGTCTCTCTATCATGAGTAGCTTCAAATGAAAAATTCTCTATTTGGTCTTTATAACCCTGTTTGTACCTTTACAGTCTTCTTGCATGTTGCCATATACTCTTTATTCCAATGACTCTGGCCTCCCTGCAATTCTACAACCAAGATATTCCATCTCATGACTCTGGGCATTTTCTCTGACTGTCCCCCATGCCTGGAGTTCTCTTTCTCTTCCATTTTTCCAATTAACCTCCAGGGCTTCCTTTAGGTATCAACTGAAATACCATCTTCTACAAAAATTATTTCCTAACCTCTTTTACTGTTCTTTTGGCCAAGAACCCTGAGGATCTTCCCCTCCCAGTTTGATTTTTTTTTTTTTTATTAAGAGGACATGCCTTGACTAACTTCTTAAAGAGACCTATTCACTAAACGGGTGTATCTCACTCAAAGTGAGAACTTGAAAAGACCCTAGCCTAAATGGACCAGGGTCTCCCAATGCATCCTGGATCATCTCCAGTCAACCTGATGAATATCTGGTCACTGGACCTAGATGACTCTGGATGAGTAAGTGAGGCTGGTAACCTTACACAGTCCCCGTCCCTCAAATCAAAGTCAACTCCAAGTCAGATCATCATCTCCCTCATGACATGGTCTTCTTCGAGAATGAAGGACAAACATAACATCAACTTCTAGGGCCTTCCTTCTGTCACTGATTTCCTATTTATCGTGTATAGAGTGTGTACATATTTATTTGCTTGTAGTTTTTCCCTATTAGATTATGGACCTCTTGAGGGCAAAGACTGTCTTTTGCCTAGTGTTGCATCTCCAATGTATAGAACAGTGCCTTGCATGTAGTAGGAGCCTAATGAATTATTTTTGACTTATGGATTGACTGATTCAATCAGGAGGACCTGAGTTCAAATCTAGACCCAGACAGTAGCTGTGGGCGAGTCACTAAACCTCTGTATGCCTCAATTTTCTCATGGGTAAAATGTGGATCATAGAAAAGACTGCCCAGATAAGTTGTGAAGATCAACTGAGATGATATTTGTAAAGTCCTTAACCCTGTGCCTAGCATATAGTAGGTACTTAACGAGTGTCAGTTCTTTCCTTCCTCTTCTCTCTAACACTTTAATAGATGAGGAAATTGGAGGCTTCCTTGGTGAAATTACCTGCCCAAAATTAATGAGGAGCTGAACTGAAGCTCAACCTCAACTCCTCTGATTTGAAATTCATCATCTAGTGAGAGCATCTAGTAAAACCAGTTATTTTAAATAATTTGTAAACTATAAACTGATGTTTAAACATGAGTCATTTTTAGCATAATTGCAGCGACCTCTCCAAGACCCTTGTGGGCAAAAATGGGAACAGAGACCACAAATCAAAAATGCAGAGGAGAAAATTTTCAGATTCTTCCCGGGACACTTAGACCTTGTCCTAGCTCTGTGCCTGATCATTCTTCTGAATTTTGAGGCCAGTCTGCCATGGCCAGGGCAAACAGCCACCGGGCCATAATCCTGACCAGTTACCTCTCCTGATACTGTGGACTCTGTCTGACTTTTGGAGAGCAGAGATATTGGCAGGCCATTTGCCTTTGTCTAAATATAACAGGGATGGAAATAGCCCTCAGGTGGTGAGTTGGACTTTCAAACATGTTAGATATTATTATGCTTTAGTCATGACAATAATCTGAGTCAGTTCATTCTCTCATTTTAGTAGAATTTCAAATTAGTAGATGTCTAAAGCTCTGTTTAGTACAACAAAGTGGGCAAAGATGGCAGCTCCTGTGGCACTCCTACATTCAGTTATTGGTCCAAACTTATTTCCTAAAGAACATTCCCAGCACCCAAAAACTTGATTGGAAAAGAATTGATGGAAAGATACTGGAGACAACACCAGCCCTGGTCAAGCTACCGAGTTCACATCACAAAATAAAAATTTCATTTAGACCATGGAGGTTGGATATAGACCTGTCATTTTGAAATGGGTTTGCATGACTGCTTTCGCTTTGATGGTTCTGTGAAAGGCTAGCTCTCTAGAGCAAGATGGAAACATGGTGCTCTGAACACATTTTAAAGTGACAGCTCTGAAGTGTTAGTGTGAAAGGAATCACTATATTTTAAGCCCCTAAGTCAGAGTGGGAGCAGAGATGAGGAGTTATGTCAGCCAAATACTTCAAATAAAATTGTCTTGGGGAATTGCCCCGAAATTTCCAAACCCAATTGCAGAGAAAGACTGCAGCATAACTTTAACAAGTATGAAGAAAACCATTTATAACCACATTCCATGCACCATTTCCCAGTCCTGAGCTTTGAGATTTCACAGGACCATGGTTGGGAAGCTGGACCTGTAAGGTTAAGTTCTTCATGCATTTCTCTGGTATGAAAATGATGTCTTATTTGTTTGGTCCCTGTTTCAATTAGATCTGGGACATTTAATTCCCATCCTAGTTAAAAAAATGCTGAAAAGTATGTAAAGTCTAGGATCTAGTGTAGGTAAAATCTCAAAATAAGTTCCATTGCCTTTTCACAGAATCATAAATCTGAAGTAGGAAGAGATCTCAGTCTACCTAATTTCACTCCACCCCTGGGTCTCTGGGCTCTGAGAGAAGAACTTTCATCCTTGGCCAGAATTAGGCTTATACTTTCTGGCTACTTCCGAACAATACCACTTTCCTTTCTAGCTCTCCTTTATATATCCCTTTTCCTCACCTGAATATAAACTCCCTCAGGACAGGGACTAGTTTTCTTCTATTTGTATCCCCTGTGGCTGGTACCACGCATGGCACATGGTAAGTCCTTAATTAATAAAAGTTTTTTCATTCATTCATTCAAGTATTTATCTGGGGAAAGAAACAAAACAAAAGACAAAAAACTCGATATCATACCTCACATGCTGTTCAACTTTTGTTTGGAGACCTCCACTGGAAGATCAGTTAAATGCTTTCTGATGCAACCCATTCCACCTTCAACAGGTAATTTTAAAAATATCTTTCCTTCCATTTAAATTTGCCTCTTTTCAACTCCATCATCTCATTTTCTTTCTTGGAGTTCTTGCCCCCTAGAGCCAACCAGAATAAATCTAATCCTTATCCTACTAAACAGCTTTTCATAAATCAGAGGCCATGTTTTCTTACCATATCTCACTGTAGAGCTGGGAGGGATTTTAGAGACCATCTAGTTCAATTGTATAAATGAGAAAGTGAGTCCAAGAGAAGCAAAGTGACTTATTCAAGATCACAGAATTAGTTTATGTGATCTTCTGATTCCACACCTGGAACACGTTCGGTTGGCTTTCTAACCCAAGTTCCATGCTGCTTCTTTCATTCAAGTCAAGAAATGTTTATTAAACAAGTGCTATGCAACAACTTGTTCTGGATGGTGTTGGTGCAAATATAAAAGGAAAAGCAGCAAGGGAAGGGGAGGGAAGGGAAGGAAAAGAGAAGAGAGGAGGGAAGAGAAGAGGAGAGGAGAGGAATGGAGAGGGAGGAAAGGAATGGAAAAAGAAATAAAAAGGAAAGAAGGAAGAGAGGAAGAAAGGAAGGGATGGAGGAAGAGAGAGGAATGGAGGAAGAAAGGAAGAACCCTTGTTATCAAGGAGTATATATTTTATTTATTTCATTTTTGAATCATGAAAGCCTAGCTTTACAGAGATGAAATGACTGACAGGAAAAACACACACACATACACACAAAACTATATATGAGGAAAGGAGGAATGGAAGGCCTGGGGGACTGACTGGTTTATATCTGATGCCATTTAAATAAGAAATAAGGAAATTGTCATACTTTTCTGATCTCAACAAAGGACAGAAACTTATTGCAGCTTTCTTTTCCAGTCTTGAGCATCTTTGGCACTTGTGAAGACAAGGCAGTTTGTAGCCCAGCTGACTCCCATATCCTGGAATCCTCACTTCTGTTTTTTTGTTTTGTTTTGTTTTGTTTTCCAATTCAAATGAGAGTTGTCCAACACAGGCCTTAATTTCACATTTCCAACACTGACAGTTTGATCTTGTAGCATGAGAATAATGTGTTCATTTGAACACTTCAGTTCGTCTGCTGTGCAATACTGCGAGGTTATTCAAACGCCTGTCTAATAGGTGGTCGAGTGAATTCTCGTATAAATTTAAACAACAAACTGGTCCTGCAGCACTGCTTTATGACTTCATTCAGGTACATACCCATTGCTCCAGGATGTTTTGATTTTTTTTCTGATTCCCTCTTGTTGAAAGTTTTTCTTCCCTCTTCAATTTTCACATGACACTTTTTCCTTACCTCTCATTTTTATTATTCCGTTTGGTCTCATATCATTCAATTAAATAAGCATCTATTAATTACTAAACAAAAGATGTTTTGTTAGGTGCAAGAGATATAAAAGATCTCACCATAGGTCCTGCCTTCAAGGAACTCATAGACTAGTTGGTAAAAAAGTCAGACATAAAATGGATAGAATGAATCCATAAATGAATTAACAAATTAATGAATAGAAAATAATGAATTAAGTGACAACTATGTTCTAAACACTGCTGAGGATTGGGGATACAATATCAAGAGTGAAAAAGTCTCTGCCTTCTGCCTTCAAGGATCTTACATTCAAATGGTGGAGACAACGTAATGGAGTCATGGTCAGGGAAGGAAAGTTTTTGAAGATTTGAAGAAATTTCTTAGATTTTTGGAGAAGATGCATGAAAGAGTTCAGAAATAAGACAAGTAGAATTCAACAACTAAAATTTCCTTAAAGACATCAGCTGAACAAGAATGGAAAAGTCTTTATTGTTTACAAAAGGAAACAATTCCAGTGAGGATGAAAAACAGTGTACAAATTTGGTTTTTAAAAATTCACACATAAAAGATAAAAATGATAGCAGATATGAATACAAATGTTTAGTACAGAGAAGTGAGAGTAGTGTCAGAGTGCTAAGGAACAAAGAGCAGAATGAACTCAGAATAGTAGGAAATCTAAGGGCAATCTCTGTAAGTATCCTAAGTAGCAAGAGCTGAGAAGAGATATTTTCTCCTTCTTGCACTGGAAAGAATGATGATAATCAATGATGAAAAGAATAGAAAACTATTTTAAACTCTTTGATTTCTGCTTTCTTTGACAAAAGGCATGATCATTGGATAGGAAGAGACAGAACAAAAAATGGCTAATAGGGAACTCCTCAATAGCTATGGAGATAGGGAGATAAGGTAGTAGGAGAAAGTCTGGCTCCCTTTGTTGAATTCACATACCAGGTAACTATGCTCCAGGGTATAGAAAGCACTGATAGGTCCGTGTCACATTTAGTGATATTTGAAAGATCATGGGGGAGAGTAGAAATTATTAAGGAGGAAGAAATATTGTCCTAAATTTAAAAAAAGAAGTTAAAGGAATGGAGTTTATATACTGCTAATTCATGAGTTGACTCAAATAAGCAATATTTAATTCAGTAGATAATCATGATTCTAGAGGACCGATGGTAAGGAATACTAGATATCTTAAAATGGAAAGGATGTTGACCAAAGACACGGTCCACATGAGATTTTTTTTGATTGACTATAAATATTTAAATTATTCCCATTTAATATTATTTATTTTTTTCCAATTGCATGCAAAGATAGCTTTCAACATTTACTTTTACAAGATTTTGAGTTCCAAATTTTTTCTCCTTCCCTTGCATCCTTTCTCACCAAGATGGCTTGTGATCTGGTATCAATGTACAATCATATCAAATATATTTCCATGTTAATCATATTGTGAAAGAAGAATCAGGATATAGGGGGAAAACAGGAGAAAGAAAAAAATAGAGAGAAAACAACGTGCTTCAATTTGCCTTCAGACTCCATATTTCTTTCTCTGGGTGTGGACAGCATTTTCCATCTTGAGTCTTTAGGAGTTGTCTTAGATCATTACATTGCTGAGAAGAGCTAAGTCAATCAAAGCTGGTTATTGCCCAGTGTTGCTATTACAATTTTCTTCTGTTTTGTTCAGTTCACTCAACTTTAGTTCCTGTAAGTACTTCCAGGTTTTTCTGAAATTCACTTTTTTCATTTCTTATAACACAATAGTATTCCATTCCATTCCATTCATATACCACAACTTGTTCAGTCATCCCAACTGATTGGCATCCTCTCAATTTCTAATTGCTTGCCACCACAAAAAAAAAAAAATGCATGTTTATTTTAAGGCTTTCAGGGTTTTTTTTTTTCCTGGGGAATAAGGGAAGGAGTCAGGTGGAAGGTAAGAGGAATGGAAAATAAGTGCTTATTGATCGTAAATCATTAATTTAAAAAAAAAACATATTTTCATGAATAGTTAACATTGAGAAATGGAAGGTTTTATCACAAAGAATAAGAAAGGACCATATTGGAAATCTTTTCTTTTTTTTTTTTGTTGGTGTTAATAAACTGCTAAAAAAGGAGAATGTTTTCAATATAATTTACCCATATTTTGATCAATAATTTGAATAGAAGATCTCATGTATTTATGGAATTCTTGGACAAATGGGAGCAAATGATATAATTAGATTTTTCAGATCCAAAGGAATGACCTGACCCAAATGATGGCCATTAATGTCAACTTAGAAAGAAGAGGCCAGTGGCAAACAAAGTCTTTGGTAGCAAACTCCAGAGGGTCAGAAAAACAATTGGGAGGGGAATGAAACATGGCTATTATGGTCCCATCCCCAAAATGGAGGCCAGAGGAGGAACTCAACAATGGGAGAACTGGGCCTGCATGACAGATGGATGTTTCAGGATGAGGAAGCTCTAGGCACTGAAGATGTTCTTGGGTAAGAGGGCACCTGATTTTGGTGATGAAATCTAGAGAAAGTCCTATTACATAAATGAAGGCTAGAGAAGGAACTCACTAATCAGAAAAGAGGGCCAGTGTTGTGGAGAACTAGTCCAGGGTGAGGAGCCCTTAGGTAAAGAGGGAAGTGCTAGGATGAGACAACATTTGAGTCATCATTGCAAAGCATAATAAGTCAGAAATCCAGCTGGGAAGGGAATAAAACTTAGGCAAGTTGGTCCTGTCCCAAAAATGGAAACCCCAGAAGGATCCAAAGTCATAAAGCATTGAAGGCAAGAGGTGTGATTTGAACCCAAATATCATGATATGAGAAGTAGCATGGGAAAATGGACAGAGGTCTGGCCTTGGAGTCAAGAAGACCTTAGTTCAAGTCACATCTTTGATTATTTGTAGTGACCTAGGCAGATCACTCAACCGTCCAGCATCTCAGTCAAATCCTAAAGAGTATGAATTACTCTGTGGTAGTCAATCTGCACTGTTGAAGGGAGTTTTCATACCAGGGATTCATTCCTGTACAGGTCATAATGTAGTAAAATGAACAAACAAAAAAATTAAACATGAATGAATGAAATCTACAACAAAATATTTCTTCTAGAGCAGGAACTTTTCTTTGGGGGTCTGTGAACTTTAAAATATATATATATATATATATATATATATATATATATATATATATATATATATATTTGAATATAATTCATTTCCTTAATAATCATATGAATTTTACTTCATTAATTTAAAAACATCATTCTAATAATAGGTTCATAGGTTTCACTAGACTACTCAGAAGTCTATGACAGATTAAAAAAAAGGTTAAAAATAACCGCTGTTCTAAAGCTAGAGGGGTCATCTAGTCTAATCCCCTCACTTCACAACTAGGAGAACTAAGACCTGAGGGGGTTAAGTGTGCTTTTTTGAAACCGTATTATATCAATCAGCAAGTACTTAATTAAGCACCCACTATGTACCAGCCACCATGATGAGTGTCAGGGATGAAAATAAAACAAAACATTTAATGACTGTACTGGTTTTATCAGTGGATATGCAGCGGAAAGAGTGCTGGGCCTGGTGTTAAGAAGACATGAGATCAAATCTGGCCCCAGACATTTACTAGTTTTGTGACCTTGGGCAAGTCACTTAAACTTTTGTGTTTCAGTTTCAGCATCTGTAAAATGAGCTGGGGAAGGAATGGCAAATCGTTCTAGTATCATTGTCAAGAAAATGCCAGAAAGAGTCACAAAGAATCAGAAATGACTGAAAAACAACTGAACAACAGAAATAACTATTTTAAAATGACATATACGTCACAGAATTTTTTACACGCTACATAATACAACGTGTGACTCTTTCAAACTGAGTTTTAGTGAAGATGCTGATCTCTATAGGTCCATGAAATTCTTCAACAGGATCTTTCTACATCTATGAAATCACAAATTCAGGAAAAGAAAAAAAATAATTACAGGAGGGAGACCCTCAAAGAGCCCATAGGGTTTATCATTTGCAGACAAGTTCTCAGTAGATCTAATGTTTTTCAAAATCTTTTGGGACTGGATACAACCTCTTTTTTCTGAAGTGTGTACTTATCCTGCTTACATCCAGATGAAACATGTGGTTTCCTGCTCTGGTCACTATCAAGAGTGAAGGTTTATTTAACAGAAGAATAGAGTTTGTCAGAATACTTGAACCGCAAGAAAGGTTTAGTTTTCTTTCCTTTTTTATTTATCTATTCATACATTGTTTGTTTGTTCATTTATTTAATTTTAGAGTGAAGGTCCATGTTATGGAAGGTTCTGAGTCAGACAGCTTACCTCTTATTAGACTGCACTTGAATGATCTTACGTGTATATATACATACATACATATATTATATATGTACATGTATATATATGCATGTGCATATGTATATACACAATGTTTTGGGTTCCTTACTTCATCCACCAAAGTGCTTAAAATTACGGTATGTGAAGACTTCACTTTAGCAAGGCAAAACTCATCTCAGCCATGAGTCATTTCTTCATGTTTCTCAGAAAAACTCTGCAGCAGATTAAGTCATGTTCTAAAACCCATTCCTGCAAAATCCTTTCCTAATTACTATTTTAGGCCTCAGTTGAGATTTATGGCAACAAAGGCTTCCACTGCAGACCAACAGCACATGTGAACCACATGTCTGCAGATGAATAGAAAGGAGAACACTCTTGTTCAGTACAAAGTTGAAGACTCATGCTGCCTGAAGCTTTGGTAACAATGAACATCGATAGATAGTATGTCACGTAATTTTAGGGAGACATTTTTTTCTTTTTCTGAAAAGTAGGTTTGGGAAAACTTGACATTTGAATAAAGTTTTGTATTTGGAATAAGGCATAAAAATAAAATTAAAGGTTACATTTTCAGAATCATGATTGTTAACAATTCCACAGTTTAACTTCACTTTATAGGTTGTGTAAGCAGCTTAAAAAAGAAGTGACCTATACAAATATGCAGCCTTTCAAAAGAAATGGAAGCTAATGGCTCTTATTTGTGACTCAAGAAGCCTGATGGGATTTGGAATTTCTAAGGATTTGAGAGATTAGAAATATATATTTTGTTCTACTTCACAGGCAGCATTTTGGAGTATTCGTTATTCTTGGAATAGTGTTTCTGTTAGGACTTCTAAAGTGTTCCCTGGGAATTTTGCAATATGTTTAAAATATACTTTATTGCAATCAATTACATTATAAAGCAATGCAGAGAACCTCTAAGGATGATCATTTAAGATACCCTCTACAGTTTATGGCTCATCCACAATTAACAATTCCGTGAGGAAGTCACCTGGTCGTCTCAATGAGGAGAGCTAGTGGTGAGGGTGCAGTAACTCCAATGTATTTAACAGGAGACCCAAGTGCTGTGCCATCAATTCTCAATCTTCTGCTGTAATAAGAAGAGTGGTGGGTGTCAAAAATCCAAAATCAATTGCATGATGCTTTGGGTGAAGATTTCCCTTCCTAATTATGTTTTTTCTTAGGCTGAGGATATTGGATTGTATTTTTCTAATTACATTTTCTCAGGTAGGGGGTTCTACTAAATGATCTCTAAGGTCTCTTCCAACCAGAAAATTCTATGATTCAAGAAATAATATTAAAGTTGCTTGGCATTCCCCAAAAAGAGCTGACTTTGAAGGAGAGTGGTCAGAAGACTAGTAAGGAGGAAAAATACTTTTACAGGATTAAACATCTGCCACAAGCAATCAAAAATGAATAATCCATGTGTGAGAAGTTTACAGCTGACTAGAGTTGCTATTTTATAAAATCCTTACATTCATTCATTTATATGTTGCTTTGTTTTGTTTTCTCAAAAGAGAATGCATGCCATGCATGCTATGAAATTATGAATTGATTCAATAACTCTGAAGAATTATTTGGATTTATTCTAAGAGAAAGAATAAAATGCCCATACCTTTGACCCAGAGATCCTACCTCAATGAGATAAAAGACAGAAAGAAAATACATACATACATATATATATATATATATATATATATACATACATATATATGCAAAAATATTTTAGTTGCTTTTTTATGGCAACAAAATTATAGAAAATAGGTACCTATTGACTGGGTAATGCCCAATGAAATGGTAGTATATAGATATCATGGTGCTATAAAAATAATAAGTATTAAGAATTCAAAGAAGGTTGGGTAGACAGAATTGACAACACAGTATAACGACTTACAACAGTATAAAAGTGATTTACAACCACTTAAATGGAAACGAAAGTTACATCAAGATACTGAATGCTATATATTTGTAATAATCAAACTTGGTCCTGGACGTGAGATGAGCAAATGTATATTCTTCTCTTTCTTGCAGAGATAGGGGATTATGGATCTAAATATTGTCAGACGTCATTGATATGTTTCTTGGGCTTATTGTTTTTTCTTCTGTGTTGCATTCTTTGTTACAGAAAATAGCTTGTTATGTGGGGAGAAGACAGAAATATATTTGGAAAAAAAGGTAATGTAAATCAATATTTTTTTCCAAAGTAGGCACATGCCTATACAAATGATAATTTCTCATGAAATAAGTGCTTACCATTTCCACTGAAGTCTTACTCTGATGCCTCTTTGTAACATGGAGTCATTCAAGGGGTCTCAAAAGCTATGCCAACAAGATACAAGCTGTGAAAACTTGTCCACTCTTCACAAGAACCATCTACTAACATGTTTTTATTGTTTTGTAGTTTTCAGCTGTCTGATTCTTCGTGCCCCCATTTGGAGTTTTCTGGAGAAAGACACTGAAGTAGTTTGCCATTTCCTTCTCCAATTCATTTTATAGATGGGGAAAATGAGTCAAAGAGGGGTAAGTGATTTGCCCAGCATCACACAACAAGTGCCTATGATTATTTTTTGAACTCAGGAAAATGAGTCTTCCTGACTCTATGCCCAACACACTATCTACTGTACCACCTAGCTTCCCCTAATATTCAGAGAAATTGAAATTAGCACCAGCGGAAAAAATAGTCATGAAAGAAAAATCAAGTATCCTAGAGGTATATAACTACTTGCACATGTATTGAACTATATGCCCAGTATTATAGAATCAGAGTTAGATGAGGCTTCAGGGGATACATAATCTACATATATCTGAATCAATTAATCAACCATCATTTATTAAGCACTTACTGTGTTCCAGGCAATGTTCAAGGAAGGTGTTGGAGATAAAAAGGTACAAGTGAAATAGTCCCTTACCCCAACAAGAATCCTCCCTGTAATATTATTTTCTGGAACTCTGTTTTTTAGAAAGACTCCTCCTTCTTTTCCTCAACATGCACATATAGAGCCAGAATCTGCCTCATTTCAACTTCCATTGCTTTCATGTCTGCCCTTCGGGGCCAAACAGAATAAATTCAATCTCTCTTTCACCTGACAACCTCTCAGATTCTGGAAAAAAAGTCTATATAATCCAAGTTTTCTTTTTTCCAGACTGAGCATACACAGTTCCTTCAAGCAGGTTTCGTAAAGCAAGAACCCAAAGCCCCCTTATTACTTTCCAATTTATCAGTGTCCTTCCAAAAATGGTCATGGTAAGGAATGAACACAGTACAACAGATGTAATCTGACCACAGAGGAGTATAGAACACTAATGACTCCCTAGTCCATAGCACTTTGCAGCCCAATGATACTAGCTTTTTTTAGCTACTAGACCCCATTACTGACAAGTATCGAGTTTGCAATTTAATAAAAACCCCAGATATGTTTTCCCCCCAATGGACTCATATCTAGTAATATCTTTTCCCCACTCCCATCCCATCAGTCACAGAGTTGATGTTTTAAACCCACATATAAGACATTACATTTAATCTAATGAAATTCATCTTAGTAAATTTATGTAAATATGCTGGTCTGTCCCAACGGTTTGGTTCATTCGTCATGTTAACTCTCTCCCTCTACCACCTCACCTCTAGCTTTGGACCATCTACAAACTTGATAAACATGGCATTCAAGCCTCTATCCTCCTTGTATATGAACAAAATTAAAAGACACAGTCAGACATAAATTCAGTAAAGCTATTTCCAATGGAGACATTTCAAATTGACATTGATCCGTTAACAGATATATTTTAGATCACTATTCAACTGCTTCCCAATCCATTTAGCTGTATTCATATTTTACCTACACCTCATTGCCTTATTCCTTAGGAACAGCAGGAGGAACTTTGTGAAATGTTTTACTAAATTCTAGCTCAATTACATATGCTTTAAATAGTTTTTATTTCCCCAAACAGTTTTTAATATCATTAAACTTTCAGAAATATTGTTTGGTCTTCTGTATTTACATATGAATGTCAGTATCACAAACTTTCCCAATCCACATTTCATTTGCTTGCTACCCAATCATAAACTAAGAAAATAAATATAAAATAATTCTGAGGAGTTGCTTCTCCTCAGAGAATATGTCCACCCTACCCAATGGAAAATAAAACAAAATTGGTAACATTATCCAGATAATTCAATTATGACGGTGGGGTGGGACTTTTGTTTGAAATAGTAAGTTACATTTTTTCTGAATTATCTGACAAGTTTATTCTGTTCTCTGCAGACAAGTGTGAATTTCCTTTGAAATAATATAAATTCCATTGAAAACCAAGCAGAAAGGTAATAGGATGAAGATTCAGAGTGTATTAAACTGCTCATTAGGTCCATTGCTTAATTCTCATTTGATTATCTTTTAGGCCCCTGGGCACATTGGCCCAGACTTATTTTCTTGGCTGGATTAAATCAGATTGTATTTCAAATTTCTACTTTTCTTTAAAAAAACCCCCCAAAACTCTCTCTCTCTCTCTCTCTCTCTCTCTCTCTCTCTCTCTCTCTCTCTCTTTCTCTCTTACATGCATGAAAATACACTAATTTGGCCAGCAAGATAAAAATATTCTTGACCCTCCTTCAAAAATATGGTACAGATGTGCTTTGCTTTATTCAATGAGAATAAATATGTAAGCCGATGCTTGGTACATTAAATTGCATTTCAAATATTCTCAGAGTTGCTCCATATTTTGTGGTGAATAATTTTGCAAAGAAAGGAATCCTTTTGTAATCTGAGTAATCACTGCCACCCCCACCACCCCATCCCCTACTCTGTGATGTGTTTTGTAAATATGGATTTTTTTTAATATTGTTTTATTAAAGCAGGGAACACAGATTCTAAACATGCCCAGGCACAAGCAATCTTTTTTAATTTATATATGTTTAAATATATCTTTAAAGTTGTTATTTTTTTTAAAGAATTATTGGTTTAAATGAAATTCTTTCTGAAAGATATTTTTTGGTTCTGGGTTGCATGGAAGTTGAATTTTTTTAAAATTCTGTTACTAGGATAGAAATTTTTTTTTCCTATTTTTTCCTTTTAATCTGCTAAAGAAGTCACAAAACTTGAAGCTTTGTGGACAATAAATAATATTTGTAAAATATCTCCTCTAGGTGGGAAGGATGGTGGTGTTCGGTAGGAATATGCATTTACAAAGTTCTAGCTACATTCTTGGCATCAATCTAGGCTCTGCAGATAAAATAATGCAAACCACAACAACATCAATGAGGAAACAGCTCTTACTTTCTAGAAGCCTTCATTTTACTAAGGGAATACTATGGTTCCTATGTAATTAAATCCACTATCTACAAAGTGAACATAAAGTAATTTGAACAGAGATAGCATTAACAACCTCAGGGATGAGGAAAGGGATTTGGAGAAGGTGGCACAGAATCTGGAAAGGGATCTAAGAATCCAAGAGGTAGCAGAAGAGAAGGGAGAACATTCCAGGAATGGCATCAAGTTGGTGCAAAAGTAGAGGGTTGGGATACAGAAATTCATGCACTGGAAACAAAAAGTAGCCCAATTAGTCTGTAATATAGAACTTGTGAAATAATTTAACATGAAACCTCAGAAAATTTTCCTTGGAAAATTGTTTGGAATGAGAAGGTGAAGGGTATTAAATGCCAAATGAAGGAGTTTCATTTTTATCCAATATGCGCCATCTTCCATCTTGTGCCTTGTGTGGTCTGACTCTCAGGTCTAGAATACTTCCTCCTGACCTCTGGCCTGTGAAATTTCTGGTTTCCATCAAAGCCCAGCCCAAAGATCCCTTGATATATAAAGATTTTTCTGCTCCATTCCTTATTCCTTCCTCAGACTAACACCCCCCCCCCCCACCAAAAAAAAAACCAAAACAAAAACCAATACCTGCCCTTTTGGAGATATGTACATTTGTACATTTCATCCAGTCCTTTCCATCCTGTCCACTATATAATGGAAGCTCCTAGAGGGCAGGAACTCTTTGATTCCTGTCATCATAACCCAATGCCTAGCACAGTGACTGATGCATAATAGGCACTTAATTTTTATCGATTGATTGATAACATGAGCATTTGTGACAGGTTTTCTTACGAAAGAAAACAAAACCTTGAAATCTAAATATCAAAATACTTTGGGAAAAGAATTCATAGATACAACCCATAGAAATAATTAACTGAATCTACACTCATTTTCCTGCCTAATCAGAGATACCTCTGTGATATCAAAATGGTTAGACAGGGCCTTGAAGAAGGAGAATTCCACCTACAACCTAGGTTAAATGCTAGAAAATAAACAAAGAAATAAAATTGGCTTGGTCTAATTATCTAAGTCAGTTTGACCCAGTGTGGGAAATTATACCATTTAATTGTCACTGGCATCACTCCAGTGGCTATTTTCTTTACTAAGGTGGTTTAAAAGGTTTTTAAATATGCATTTGGGTAACAAGACAAAATGTTTCCATTGCATTAAATAAACAGTTTGGGAGAACTACCTAAATATGCAGTTTGAGCAGACATAGTAATTATTGTCCAAATTCCTCAGTACGTTCCAGTGACCATTCTCCTTCTACCTGGTCTCCCTGCCTTAAAGTCTCTCCCTATTCCAACTCATTTTCCATTTTTTTTTCTACCAACATGAAATTTCTAAAGTGTAGCTTTGGCCATGTCAATTCCCCTGTTCAGTAAAGTTATGCGATTCCCTGTAACCCCTAAGATCAAATATAATGTCTCTTATTTGTCATTTAAGGCTCTTTATAATCTGACCCCTTCCTATCTTTCCAGCCTTCCTATTTTTTTTTATTTCTCTGCTTATACTTTGTGATGTAGTGATACTGACCCACATGTTGTTCCTTGCACGGGACATTCCCTCTTCCTACTAGGAGCAGCTAGGTAATTCAGTGGATAGAGCAGGAGTCAGGAGGACCTGAGATCAAATCTCACCTCACACACTTGACACTCATTAGCTGTGTGACCTTGGGCAGGTCACTTAACCCCAATTGCCTCATCCTGGATCATCTCCAGTCATCCTGATGAATATCTGGTCACTGGATTCAGATGGCTCTGGAAGAGAAGTGAGACTGGTGACCTGCACAGCCCTCCCTCACTCAAAGCAAAGTCAAGTGCAAGTCATGTCATCATTTCTCTGATGGCATGGTCTTCTTTGACAACAAAAGATGAACACACCCTTCCTACTGTGTTTTCATGATTCTGGCTTCCCTCTTTGACTGAAATGCTCTCCAAACTCACTTTTCCCTCTTGACATCTCTCTCTTTTTTCAAAATTTTGCTCAAAAGGCACCTTTATCAAGAGGTCTTTTAGGCTTTGAGCTTTTCTCTCTAAAGTTATCTTTGTTCATTTTGCATATATCTTGTACATATTTACTTATTCACATGGAATCTCTTCCGTTAGGATGTAAGCTCCTTGAGGACAGGGACTTTTTTTTTTGCTTTATTTTTTATCCCAATACTTAGCCTAATTCCTAACACATATTAATACTCAATAACTTCTTGTTTGATAGTACATTAATTGATTTGTTTGAGGGAAAGGCCTTCGGTGCATACTTCTATGTCTTTCTTCTTCCTGGCACAACATTTTTTATACAGTTAGTGACTAATAAATTTCCAATGGAAAAAAATCTGCATTCTGCTTTCTAGCTGCCTTTCCACTATAACTTCACATGTTCCAGTCAGACTGAATTATTACTGGATTATTCTCCATACACTACATCCCAGTACTCATCTCTTCTCAACATTCATTAAATGCCCCTTGTGTCCGGAATGCCATCCTTCCTCTCTGTCTTAAAGAATTCCTACGTTCCTTGAAAAATGAGCAAGTATCATTTCCTATGTGAATTTTTTCCTCATCTGATTCCCTTTTCCCAGTTAGTAGAGTTCTCTCCCTCTTAAAATAATTCTTTTTTTGCATATTCTCATTTCCTTATGTATGTGTATCATAGATTTAGAGTTGAAAGAGAGACTTTAGAGATCATCTAGGCTAGCCCCTTGATTTTTTTTCAAGATGAGTAAACTGAGTTCTAGATAAGTTTTATGACTTCTACCAAGTTCACACAGGTAGGAAGTACAGAGGATTTGAACAATGTTCTCTGACTCAAAAATTCAGTGTTCCATCCACTCACAGTTCCTACTACACCCCACTGCCTAGCATATATTGAATCTCTCTCTTTCTGTTTTAGAATGTAAATTCCTTAAGGACAAAGTGTGCTGCATTTTACTTTTATCCCCAATTTATAGCACACTTGTAGGTGTAGAGTATATCTTTCATCAGTACTTAATGAACCAAATTGAACTTAAATGCAAAGAAATAATTGCATTTTATAAAATTATGTGTTACTTCCTTTTTATTAAGGACCTATAAGATACTTGGGAATTATCCTATCCATAAAATCAACTTTTGGTGTAGTAATGGCATAGATGGCTTCCCAACCTTTTCAATCAATCCATTTGGTAATGGAAAAAAATAATAAAAGCAGAATCAAAAAACATAAATCAACTGTAACCATGTTATAGAAAGATTGAATCAGAATGAATGTACAGACAAATGATGTCATGGAAACAGAAGAAGTATGTTTAAAAACATCTGTTTCATGCATGGAAAAGAACTTTGGACCAAACCTATAATTTTCCTGATATAGAATGCATCTCGCCTACAACTTAATGGGCTTAGAGAGCTTCATGACCACAATGAGACATTAAGTGATTTAGATTTGCACAGGACATATGTGACAAGAAAGTCTTGAACTCAGGTCTTTCTGTCTCTAAGACTGGCTCTCTCATCACTGTTGCCTTAACTTGCAATTAACGTATTTGAAGGTAAATCATTAAAGGGCATGTTTAATCAGTCCTGTTGATGCTTAATATCATTTGTCACTCATCCTTTTGAAATATATTGAGTATTCTTTAGCATTTTCTATCCTTTTTTTCACTTCTGCATATTCAAATAGTATCAAAGACTTATAAATGTAGATGGATACCAATCTCAGTTATTTTTTCATTTCTCCCCAGAGGATGCAAGTGGATTGGTGGGAAAGTTTGCAAATCAATTTCTTAATAAGTTTCCTAATAATATAGTTGCCATCAAAATCTAATCAAAATGGATAATTTAATTGTAGTAATTTACTCTTTAGATAGAATAAAGAAAAACTGGATTTGACTAATTCACTATTCATGAAATAGAAGCTTTGCCTTCATTGGGGGAACATCAGTTATATCTGGAAATACATATCTGCCTTCTTGCTTTGACAACCACCAGAGATACTATATTCAAAGGCTTGATGATCTAGTAGTGAATTTGAAAGGGGAAACCACAAAAAATTTACAAGCACACTACAGAAAGATGTCAAAATCTCCCAGTAGAGGTAGATGTGACTGAATAGTTTAAATGCACTGTCATATGAAATTCTAGACACATTCAACTTAATGCAAACGAATAAACTCATGAATGGGAATGAAGTAACACTTCTTTAAGGATGCAAATTAAAAAGGAAACATCAAAATAATGAAATCTGCCATTTTTTCCTCCACTGAGAAAATCTTTCACCAGATTTCAAAAACAGGCTAGACTCTTTGGAAAACAAATCATAGCAAAGAAAGGTATTTGAAGTAGATATGGGTATTGGGAACTCTCAGGAAATGCTTCTATTCCTATTTCAATAATCTTATAGGAAAATGGCAGTAATTAGGTGGATTAGCAATACATAGTTAACTATTCACTAAATCAGACCATATTGTATCAGAGAATGAATTTATTTTCAAAGCAAATTTTAGAAATCACCTTCCCTGTCTTAATGTCCTCTGTAGGGATATGAAGTTCTCTTCTCTGTTGATTTGTTTCTGTTTCAAGGAAAGTTTCCATCAAGAGATCTACTCTGATGAATTATAATAGTACACATCAATTTGGTTTTCAAGTAAATAAGAAAATTTTTCAAACTAGTTACATGTCATATCAATATCGGCAAAAATGTAATGCAGACTAGGGAAGGGGAGAGTATCAGCATTTATAAAGCACTTACTATGTGCTAAGTATTGTACTAAGCATTTACTAATATTCTTTCATTTAATCCCCAAAATAATCTTGTTAAGCATCACTATTTTATAGTTGAGGAAACTGAGGCAGACAATTACAGTTGAAGTGACTTGTTTGAGGTCATAGAGCTGGTGTCCAAGGCTAGAAACGAACTTTGCATCTTCTTTACTCCAAGCTCAGATCAGTATCTAATGTACCAGCCTGCTAACTCTCACACTATCTCCAGCTAGTCATTTCTAGCTATTTCCAAATTACCTTAAACATTAACTTTAAATAAAGCATAAAACAAATTTTGTTATCAACCAATAGCTATCATGGTCTTTTGATAAAAAATTAACTTTATGAAGGAGTCTGTTAAATACCTTTACATTGCATATGACACATTGATAAGACCTGGCATTCTACCGCAATACCCACCCATTGCTGTGGATATTTCAAAAACTTTCTTCTTTTTTAAAATTTTATTTATTTTTAATTTATGAAATAAATCAAGCATTTCCTTAATAAGGTATATATATATATATATATATAATTGTAACCAAATTTTTTCATTTGTTTTCAGTCACTGCCATACTACAATCACTGCCATATATCTTAGATTTTCCCCTCCCTCCCCATGATGGCATACAATTTTATATAAGTTCTACACATACATTCTTATTAAATACCTTTTCACCTTAGTCATGTTGCATAGAAGAATTAAAATGAATGGGAGAAATCATAAAACAAAACAAAACATAACACAAAAGAAAATAGTCTGCTTCATTCTGCAATCAAATTCCATAGTTCTTTCTCTGGATATGGAAGGCATTTTGCCTCAAGAGTCCAAAGGGAATTTTTTAAGTCCTTGCATTTCAGTGAAGTACTAAGTCTGCCAGAAAAAATTCCTCACACACTGTGGTTGTTGCTGTGTACAAAGTTCTCCTGGTTCTGCTCCTTTCGCTCAGCATCAGTTCACACAAGTCTTTCCAGGCCTCTCTGAAGTCTTCCTAGTCATCATTTCTTATAACACAATAGCATTCCATTACATTCAAATACCACAATTTATTCAGTCATTCTCCAATAGATGTGCATCCCCTTGATTTCCAGCTTTTGGCCACCACAAAGGGAGCTGCTATAAATATTTTTATGCATGTGGGGCCCTTTTCCATTTTATGATCTCTTGGGGATAGAGTCCTAGCATTGGTATTGCTGGGTCAAAGAGTATGAACATTTTTGTAGTCCTTTGGACATGGTTCCAAATTACTCTCCAGAATGGTTGGATCAGCTCACTGCTCCACCAGTAATGAATTAGTGTTCCAACTCTCCCATAGCTTCTCCACCATTTATCATCTTCCTGTTTTGTCATGTTAGCCAGTCTGATAGGTGTGATGTGATGTAGTATTTCAGAGTTGTTTTGATTTTCATCTCTCTAATAAATAGTGATTTAAAGCATTTTTTCATATGACTATAGATAGCTTTAATTTCTTTCTCTGAAAACTGTCTATTCATATCCTTTGACCATTTATCAATTGAAGAATGGCTTGTATTCTTTATGGCATATTTTTTTAAAAACAAAAGATGATTGTACATGAAACTGCAAATCTATTTTGTACAATTTGCTATTACTTTTAAATACATAATAAAATTGTCATGGAACTTTCTTTTTCTTTTTTAATTTCCTACCCCTATCCACTCTAGAGATGGCTACCATTAAACACAAATAACTTTCACAAATAACACAAATAGCACAATTACTTTCTTATAAGCCTATCCGTCTCCCTACCTTCCCACACTCTAAGGCATCTGCCCTTCATACCACTGACAGAATCACTTTACATATTTCTCTTCATGATCATATCACTGTTCTACTTTGATATCCCCAGTGGCTCCCTACAGCCAGCTAAGTATGGTTTGAATTCCTCCACCTCACATTGAAGGACCCCTACAATCTGGTATCGCCTTTCCTGCTCAGTCTTGTAGAATCAGAAGGACATAACTTTAGAGTTGGAAAGACCCTTAAAGGTTATCTAGTCCAAGCTTTCCTGCCTCTAAATTCCACCCCCAGTCTACCATGCTGTGTTACTCTCACCTTCATGAATTCCACATTTCCATATTCTTCTCCTTTATCGTACACATGGAAGAACTCTGTTGTCTCATGGATTTATTCATCCTATGACCTATTCCTAGAAGACCATTCTTCCCCTTCTTCATGTATTTGATTCTTCTTGCAGCTGTTCTGCTGTTTTCAGTTGTGTCTGACTCTTCATGACCCATTAGGAGCCTTCTTTTCAAAGATACTAGAGTGGCTTACCATTTCCTTGTCCAGCTCATTTTGCAGAAGGGGAAACAGGCAAACAAGGGTAAATGATTTACCCAGGGTCACACTGCTAATAAGTGTTTGAGCACAGATTTGAATTCAGGTCTTCCTGATTCAAATATTCAATTTAAAGATCCTAATTCAAATGCAGCTTTCTCCTGCAAGGCTTCCTTGATTTTATCAATTGATAAGACCCTCCCTACTCTTCTAGTGGACAATGATGTTATCTTACTCCTCAATAGAGTGTAAGTTACTAAAAGGAAGAGATCATGTCTTAAATTAAATATTTTACCACTTGTATTCCAGCAGCTAACAAACTTCTTTGCATATAGTATGGATTAAATAAATAACAGGAGATAAAAGACAAGGGAGCTGTTTTTATGCTGATTTATTTGTATACCTTTTATGTAGTAATAGTGGTAGCAGTGAGGGCAGCTAGGTTGTTCAGTAGATAGAATTCCAGGCAGATGGTCTAAACCAGGTGAGGGGTAACCCACAGGCCTCAAATCCATCAGTGAATTAGGGGGACGTCTACCCTAAGCATGTGAAGACTTCCCCTGGCAGAACTGGCCAATGAGAACAATTCATTCCAATGTCCATGAAGGTGTCTGAAGTACTTAGATCTTAGTTAAACACTGAACACAACCAGGTCATCCACTGCATCCTGGGCCATTGCCAGTCATCTTGACTTCTGTCTTGTCACTGGACCTTGATAGCTCTGGAAGAGAGAATGAGGCTGACCACATTATGCAACTCTGTCCCATTTAAATTTGTCTCACACTCCAATCAAGACATTACCCAGTGATGTCACTGATCTTCCAAAATGAAGACCAAACAAAACATGATGACCATGGTGGCAACAGTAGCAACAGCAGTAGTAGTAGTAGTAAAAGCAGTAGTAGCAGTAGTAGCAGTAGTAGTAGTAGTAGTAGTAGTAGTAGTAGTAGAAGTAGTAGTAGTACTAGTAGTGGTAGTAGTAGTAGCAGTGGTAGTAGTAGTAGCAGTAGTAGTAGTAATAGCAGTAGTAGTAGTAATAGTAGTAGTAGCAGCATATGTGGGATTTGAATTCATTGTTGGCCTCTAAAATTCATGTTCTTTGCATTGCACTATTCTCATTCACATATTCTCATTCATACAACTTTTGGACAAATCTAAGTGTTAGGAAGTTTTCTTTTACATCTGGACTAAACATGTCTCTCTAAAATTTATTTCTTTCTTTGTTTATTTTAAATAGTATTTAATTGTTTCCAAAAATTACATATCAAGGAAACTTTTAGCTTTCGTTTTTACAAGATTTTGAATTCCAAATTTTTCTATGAAATTTCTACCCATTATTCTTATCTGTGACCTCTAGAGTCAACACAAATTCTATAGCCCAAGACCAAGCCAGGTTAAAATAGAGTTGAAGGGAAAGTGTTCTCCTTGGAAGGTTTGAGGAAAATATAAAAAATATAAATAAATTTATATATAAAATATAAATAAAACTAACCTAGTTGATATTCCCATTTAGAACACTGTCACTTTTCAATTTATGCCTCTATGGTCCTTCTCTCCCTTATCTCTGGAATGTTCTCTCTCCTGATCTAGTAGGTTTCTTGGGACCTTTAGATCTCTTCAAGACTAAGTTCTAGTGTTACCTCCTATAAGAAACCTTCCTTGTATCCTCCCAAGTCTTAGCTGTCTCCTCCCTTCAAAGTATTTCTTTTGTATATTTTGATTTGTGTCCATGAAGATTCTCCCTACCTTCCCTAGGAGAATATGTTCCTTGAGGGCAAGGACACTTTTAATTTTGTTTTCATGGACTCAGTTCTTATTAGAATTTGATACCAAGAAGAGTCAAATTAAATACTGTTTGTAAATTTTTAAAGGATAAGGGAAGAACAAATATGACTGTGTACATACCTGCACAAGTGTATAGTTCAAAACTCTCATCTTTGAATTGTTCCCCTTAAATAAGTTAAAAAAAAATATCAATGTGATGTAAAGGATTCCTGACATTTGAATTTTGGAACCCATCCGATTAATGTCTCCTGAGAAACAAATCCCACTTTTTATGACATCTTTCATTCTAAAATATTTTGTGATCAGGAACCCCACATGTTATCCAGATTGGACTTTCAAAATCCCTTAAGGCTTTTGACCTGCAGGACTAAAGGTTCCCATTATCTAGTCAAAAACATTTATGAATGACCACTGTAGAGAAATATCCAAAGGACTCAGGAGAAACAATCCTTGTTCTCAAGAAGCTTACAGCCAAAAGGAGGAAGATGAAAAAATCCATTCCTATAAACACAAGTGACAAAAACGTCTGCCAGATGGAGAACTCCAGCTGTGTAGGGACATCAACGTAAGTGTTTGGTATTGTGGTAGGAGGGTAGGAAGAAAACTGGGGAGATTTACTGGAGTCACTGGAGAGAGGAAATCCAAGAGGGGCTAATTTGGAAAGACTTCAGGAAGGACCAAATTTTTCTTGGCTTGTTTATAGGGAAAGCTATCTGGCTGTGTAAACTGCTTCCTACTTCTTTGTGGGATCTCCCAAATGAACTATTCCTTAAACACATATATGTACTCCTTTTCTTCCTTCTATTTTTCTTCTTGAATAATAATAGATAATATTTATATGCACTATATGCCAGGCACTGTATTAAGTGCTTTACAAATATTATCTCTTCTGATCCTTACAACAACCCTTTCAGCTATATGCTGTTATACTTGTTTTATGGTGGAGGAAACTGAGGTAAATAGAGATTAAGTGACTTGCCCAAGATTACAAAGCAAACAAATGTCTGAGGCCATATTTAAATTCATGTCTTCTTGACCCTAGGACCAGTGCTCTACTCCCTGAGCTGTCTAGTGCATTCCATACCAATATTTATTTTTTAGGGAGGAATCAGTTTGGTGAATATGTTTGGAGGCCTTGCACTCTTCACTATAAATAGATGTGGTTCCATAACAGGAATATTTTGTTGAGTATAACAGAGGAAATACAGGGGATGGTGGGAATTTCCTAAGTTAACTTTTGTTAACCTTTGTTTTTGCGCAAGCTCACATCTGATGGGAACTCCTTTGAAGTGTCTGAATCTAATTTCATTTAATTTTCATTAAATAAAGGAAGGAGATGATAGCATAGAGTAAGTGAGCAGCCAGATCTCTCCAACCCCTTCAATGGACCACATCTGTGCTGTTGAAGGCCCCAGAGTGCTTTTTCTTCCTTCTGGTGCTTAAGTTGAGATATTAAAGGATTAATAAGAATGCTACTGAAAGAAACAGGGAAGTTAATTTTGTACATGTTGAGTTTAAGGTATCAGAGGAATATTCAGGAGAAGATGTCCTATAGGCAGTTGAAGATGTTGATTTAGAGCTTAGAAGAGAGGTCAGACCTGAAGAGGTTATTATTTTAATGGAGTCCTGAAAAGAAGTCAACACAAAGTGCTACTCAAAGTCTGAGGAGGGAAAGCTTGTTTCTTATTGGGAGTGATAAGGAAGACTTCATAGAAGAACTTGTTTCAGAGCTGGGTTTTGAGCAATTGATAGGATTCCCACCAGGGGTGATCTGGAATAGTACAATCCAGACATAGAGCATAATGTGAGAAAAGATAGGGATGTGAGAGAGCATGAGGTGTGTGTGTGTGTGTGTGTGTGTGTCTGTGTATTCAGGACACTGAACAGGCCATTTTCCAGACTGGTGAAGACATAGAGTGATATGGATGAAAGAGATAATAAAATACTGCCTCTATGAGGCTGATTAGGCAGCTAGGTGACATGGAACATTGGTCTTAAATTTGGAGTCAGGAGGACATGAGTTCAAATCCTATCTCAGATGCTTGCTACCTGTGTGATTCTGGACAATTTACTTAAATTCTCTCACCTTCAGTTTCCTCAGCTGTAAAATGTAAATAAAAATAGCTCCTAACATCGGGAAAGTCTGAGTTTGAGTCTGTCCTCAGAAACTTAATATCTAGGTGACCTTGGGAAATTCACTTAGATTTTCTAAGTCTCGGTTTTCTTTTCTTTAAAAGTAGGAGGCTGTACTCAATGATCTTTGAGGTAGCTTGTACTTTTGAAAGCTTTGGAAGTCTTAAAGCTCTATATAAATGTCATAACCTACATTTTGAGGAAGAGTCCAAGACATATGCTTCCCCTTCTTCTACTTTTTTCAGAAAAGGCTCAACCAGTCACTCTTTTCTCATTACTTTGTCACTATGCTCCAGCACAGAAACCTCCCATTCAAGATCTTGAAAGAAGAAAATATTTAAAGAAATGCAGATGACAGAGACCATGTTACTGGCATGGGAAATGTGTGCCTGAATGAGTAAACAAGCTCAAGAGAGTTCAGGATGAAATTAGAGACAAAGCAGGAGATAGGACCTATATCTGTGATTCCAGTGGTATAAGAAATTTGTTCTATGGATCCAGGTTACAACTTCTCTGTAACTTATAATCTTAGAGAATTGCCTAGAACACTGGGAGGTAACTTATTTGTCTAGGCTCAATGTTAATGAGATTTATGTTAATGAAAGATTCTCCCCCCATTCATGGGCCTCAGATTAAGGGAGGCTTATTTGTAGGAAGACCCACATCTTTTGTTAATTGCTTTTGAGGAAGTAGGTCATGAGGGTTATTTCCTCTGACTCTAAAAAGTGTATATATACTCTGAGGTGAGATTTCGCTTTTGGGGGCTTGGAAGAAGGTTCATGTGCCAGATGAGACTCTGGGTAGCTAAGCCCCTTCACCTCCCTCTTCCCCCTCTTTGAAAACCCAGATGTCAATGCTTCTCTCTCTGGTAACTATGTACATATGTATGGTCAAACAGTTGAGTCTGTCTGTAGATCTGTGATGTATGCATTGTTTATGGTCAGACACTTAGAAGCCCTGTTTGTTGGTCTTTATTTCTCTGCTTGTATTTTTTCTGTTGGTGAATGTAATCGAAGCAGATTGTTGACTCCTCAAAAGTTGCTTTTCTTTTAGAAAAGCAGATGTAAGAACCTGTAAAGCAGACCCTTCTGTGAATGCTGGGGTGCTTGCTGCTACACTGGGGTTATACCGTCAGCGTTTCTAGAAACAGGAATTGAACTGAGGTCTTCCTGACTCCAAAGTCAACTCTAAATTTAATATGTCTCCCTACAATATAGTTAGTAGTCATCACAGAATTTCTGAGTTGAAAGGTGCCTCATTGGCCATCTAATCCAACATATATCCCCCAAAAAATCACTGCTAAAAAATATCTGAGAAATGGCCATCCAGTCAATGGCTTGAAGACTCCAGCAAGGATTACTACATCTCTATTTAATATAGCCCTTTCTTTTGTTGGTTAGCTTTAACTGTTAAGAAGTACTTTTTTCCTTCCTATTTTTTTCCTTGAAACTGACTTTATCTCTCTGTATCTAACAATTGCTCCAGATTTGTTCACTTGGGCCAAATAGCACAAATCTAAGCTATCTTCCACATGAAAGCTTTTTAAGTCCTTGAAAACAGCAATCATGTTGATATCAGTTGAATTGTCCTCTCCTTGTTCCTGGATAGTATATCTTTTAATGCAGTTCACAATCTCAAGGTCATATTAGCTTTTTAAGCTTCCATATCACATTGTTGATATATAATGTTTATAGTGCACTAAAATCCTCAAACCATTATAAAAAAAAAAAGCTGCCCTCTCCTAACCATGCATCCTCCATCTTGTACTTTTGAAAATACTTTCTCCAACCTGAGCATAAGCCTTTTTCATTTATTCCTTTATATCTGTCTAGTCCAGTTCCCTGGTAGGTTTAGTTTTTTAAATAAAGCAAGCAAGTATGTATTAAGTACTTCCATTGTTTCAGGCACTTCTCTCAGCACTGGGGACACAAAGGTAAAAGTAAAGAAGCCCCCACTGTCAGAAAAATAAAACGAAATTCTACATTCTAATGGGGAAGACAGAATGCATGTAAATCAGTATGTACAAGAAAAATATAGAACAGACTGTAAGGCAGCACTAGAGGGAAAGAAAGCAGTAGCAGCTGGGAGGATTGCATGGGCCATAAGGTTGCAAAGGTGTCTTGGAGATAAAATGTGGAAGGCCTTAAATACCAAGCAAATGAGTTTGTAGTTTATCTTGCTGGCAATCAGGAGCCACTGAAGATTTTGGAGGAGAGACATGTTAAGGTCAGACATTATTTGGTCAGTTAAGGATGACTCAAAGTGAAAGAAAGCAGTGACAGGAAGAGCAGGCAGAAGCTTTTAGAATCTTCTAGAAAGGGGTGATGAGGGTGTGCTGCAGGGAAATAGCAGTGAGAAGGATAGATAGGAGAAATGTTCCACCATGATTCATATCCTGATGCCTCCTCTCAGGAACTGCCTTACCACTTCAGCTGCATAGAGTACTCTGTCTCCCACAGTAACTTGGGTCCTTCCTTGCCCCAAAGAATTCTGGGCTCTGAAATGTAACATTGCACCATATTTTGCCAGGAATCAGGCCATTAAGACCCTTCCCAGAATCTCCAAACCATCCCCCTTTTACTCTTATTCTGTAATGTCTTGTTTTCAGCTGTAGCTGCCTTGTGTCTTGACTTCCCCTATTCAAATCTAAGTCCCCAGAGTTTAGGACTTTTTTCCCCCTTAAGTAAATCTTTATCTCCATTACGATACTTTGTGCTTAGTAAGTGATTAATGATTGCTTCCTCATGCATTAACTCATTTCCTTTTTCTTTCTCACCTCCCTAATATACTTTGTACTGTATAATTGTATACTACAGTTATCTGTTTCAACCCCTCTTAAGAGCGTAAACTCAACAAAGACAAAATTTAATCCCAGATTTGTAGCCCAAAATACACAGTAGGTATCTATTAAATATTTGCTGAATGAATGGTTGAATATGAACGAATGTACTCCAAATTTCAAAGTTACTTCCTCATTCAAATGAGGTTGCACAAATATTATTAATCTCATTTTACAGGTCAAAAAATTGATGAGCAGATGAGTTAAGGAAGACTTATAGCCACAAAGCTAATAGCCTAACAATTGATGGGATAGTAAGTACCCATGAAATCACAGGGTTGTAGATTCAGACCTCAGAAGAACAGGAGGGTCTTCTAAAAAAGTTATCCAATGTAAATTTTGCTTTAATGGTTTTAGTTATTTGTTTTATTTCTAATGTCTATATTGTCCCTGCTGATAAAATATAAAGTCCTTGAGAGACAATCCTGAAAGTCCATTTCATGAGAACCTTTAGTAACTTCTCACTGATGCTTGATGAAATACATATTACTCAGTTAGAACTTAAACCTTTTTTGAATCTGGCTTCAGATATGTTTTTGCTCATTCGTAGGTATACAAGGCTAAACTGTCATTCCCTCTCCTAACTCCATAGCTTTATACAGGACTGTCCCTCATGCCAGAAATGCAATCTCTCCTCATCTCCACCTCTTAGAATTCCTAGCTTCCTTCAAAGCTCATCTCATGTGACACCTTCTAAAGGTAGCTTTTCACAAGCTTTTAAATTTAATCCTTTTTTCTCTTCAAATTATATTGTATTCTAGTAACTATGATCCCAAAGGACTGAAGATGAAGATTACTACCCAATTCCTGACAGAAGTGATAGCTTAAATATGCCCAATGATACACATTTTTTTTTGCATGAGGTCAATATGGAAATTGATTTATATGCATATTTGTTAAAAAGTTTTGTTTTCATTCTTTTTGTTCATTGTAGGAAAATGAGATGGGAGGGAAAATTTTTTATTTTTTTTAAATCAAGGACAGATTATGTTGTATTTATTTAACTTTTTAAACTCCATAGGCACACAGGAGAATGAGAATTCCTCTAGAACAGTATTCCCCACTGCCTAGCACAGTGACTAACATGCTAAGTGAAAGGGTTTTTTGTTTTTGTTTTTAGAATAAATTGGAACAGAAAATTAAAGTTTCACTTCCAAGGTTTCATGAACACTGACCATAAAGGATATTTTTCTACTCTTATTGAACATGCAGCAATGCCTATGAGAACTACAGGAATAGAGGACTACGGAAAATTTGGATATGACTTTCTCAAATAATTTAGGTCTCCAGAGAATGGCTGCTTCTCTATTAGTGATAATAGTGGGCACTAAACTATAAATACCCTTCAATTCAGTAATACAATTGCTAGCTTTATGATCCAAGGAGATTAAAGACAAAAAGCAAGGTCATAGAGGTGTAAAATATTCATAGCAGCACTTTTTGTAGTATCAAAAAACAGAGAAAAATATGCTTGATCATCAGTTGGGAGACTGGTAAATGAACTGGAATAAAAATGTGATGCAATAGTATTCTACTGTGAGAAAAATGGCAAATAACAAGAATTCAGAGAAGCTTGGGAAGATTTGTATCACCTGATGTGAAGGGAAATAAATAGAACCAGGAGAGCACTTTATCAAACGACCATAATTATATAAAGGAAAACAACAGTAAAAAAATATCACAACTCTGATCAATATAATGACCAGCGAGTGGAGGGCTAAATCTGCTTCCTGCTTTTCAGTAGAGAGATTGTTGTCTATAAGTGTGGAGTGAGACACGTACTTTAGATCAGCCAATAAGCTGATTTGTTTTGTTCAATTATAGTGATTTGCTCCAAGGGAAAAAGGCAGAGGTATTTGAGAATGGATAATATAAAAATATTATAATTTTTTGGATGGCAAAAAAGAGGAAATATCTGACTCAGAGGACATAGTGTACAGCACAGAGTAGGTGCTCAATAAAAACAAGTTGAATTTAATTGAATTTAAATGTAATTGGGCTGAGCTACAATGAATAAAATTGAATCAGAAAGTCAGTATCCATTGACTGGTTTGTCTTGAGCTGACACAGCTAAACTACTATGAACCCACCCACTAACTTACAACAAAATTCGTGTCCCTCAAATTGGGAATATTTCAGTCTCTTTTTCCACAGAACATTTGCCTTTAATTGACTAACTTAAAGCTTGTCCCTGGTTGGTTATTTTCTCTAGAGAAAGTAAGTCCCCTCACAGCAAAATTCCTTTTCATTTTAGTTTCTAAATCTTGGGGAAAAAGAAAACTCTTTATTCATGAACCTTACAAAAACATTCTTATAACATCTGATGCACAAATATTGATCCAAGAAGGTGTTACCTCCTGTGGTTACCCTGTGGGTTTCCACTTTGAATTGCCAGGGAACTCACACTGAAATAGGAAAGTAATGTTATGTTACATGTCCTCTTTCTAATTTTTAGCCCTGAAAGTCATACATTTTTTAAACACACAATAACATCTGTAGACATCTTATGTCAGAAGGAAGAAGCAGGAGGATTTAAAATAACTCTTGTTTATTTTTTTTAAACTTGGGAGAAAAAAAGTAAGCTAACTAGTCTATAAATAATAAGATGAAAAGCTTAATTGAAAAATTCGTACTTTTTTGTCAATAAAGGATTGTCTGATTGGTATAATGACCATCTTCCTCCACTCTGAAAACAAGCCTTTGTTCTGGCAATCTGTAGATTTAGGAGTGAAAAGAAGTGTAATATTTATATCCAGAGCCAAGAACAGAAATGACAAGAGATTTAATTTTAAACGGCCATTTGACAACTACGTGGCCTTAGCCAGTCATGGTTGAAACTGAACTGCTTTAACTTTCATTTTGAGGGGAAAATGGATGAATTGTTTTTATTTTTACTGTAAAAAGGGGGAAGAAAAAATCTACTTCTAGATAATGTGAATTAGAATACAGAACCACAGAGCTCTAAAAATCCTGGAGGTTTCAATGCAGCTTAAAGGCGCTGAAGTTTGCAGTCAGAAGACCTACATGCAAATCCAAACTCTTTCACTGGCATGGTCTTGGACAAGTCACTTACTCTTTCTTGCATCAGTTTTATTTGAAAAATAACAGTCTTGAGTTACATGATTTCTAAGGTATTTTCTTAACTTAAATCTATGAGGTTACTATCACACTTTCATCTGATAGAGTGCTTAGAAGCACAGGAAAGAATTTAAAGTTCCTGAACCTAAATTCACGTGTGGATACATACATACACAATTATATAATGTATTCATATATATGTAAATAAATTTGTTGAAGGAAATTCATATATGTGCATTGTTCTATCGTGTCTGACATTTCATGACCCTATTTGGAGTTTTCTTGGCAAAGCTATGAAGTGGTTTACTATTTCTTTCTCCAGATCATTTAATATATAAGGAAACTGAGGATTAAGTGATATCCCCTGGGTCGCACAGCTAAGATTTGAAATCACAGCTTCCAGATGCCAGTGACAGCACTCTATCCACTCTGCCACCTAGTTGCCATATTACATAAATGTCATTACATTATATATGTGTGTGTATAATTCTCATTCAATTTCACAGATGTCCTAAAAAAAGTGTTTATGTATGTGTGTATGCATATACACATACACATGTATGTATATTTACACATATTCATATGCTTCTATACATATGCATACATATACACACATTATGCAATTTTTTCATTTTCTATATTCGTTCATTTATTTCACTTTCTCAAGTTATTTAAAAACATTTTCATGAGAAGGAATTCACAGTTGACTAATTGCTATAGAGTTCTTTGATATAAAAAAAGTTTATGAACCTTTGACTTAAATAGCTTTAGACTGATGAAATTATAAATTTTTCACTTAAAATTCAGCAAAAATGAACAGAAGTTCCCCAATAAATTATACTATCTGGGTCTTTTTCTAATCTGTCTTGATCATTTAAGTATTGCTTTTTATGAATAATAATATTTCATATTAATAGTATTTTATAATCATTGAGCACTTTTGACTAGATTATCAGTTAATGTTCATTACAGCTCTGGGAGGGAAATAGGACAAGCTTTATTAACATCATTTTCTAGTTGAGGAAACTGAGGTTGAGAGGAGAGGAGTTGTCACTGACAACTACATACCTATTAAATGGTAAAGGTCAGACTCGAACCCTAAGTATTCTGATGATCAGCCCTGTGCTCTTTCACGATACAGTTTCCTTATTATAGAACTTCCTAACATCTGGTTATGTTTGTTGTGCTTGTCAGCTAGTTACCCGGCAACCAAGCAACCTTGGCCAATTAATGGAAGTCTGTATCTGGCAAATGGTCTTTAGTTACACACACACACACACACACACACACACACACACACACACACACCCCTATACTTAGTTCCAGCACACATACATAATTTATTCATTCAATAAACAAGCTCCTACTATGTATGCACTATTATCATTAACAATGTAAAATGAAATTAAAAAAGAACACTGATACATATTCTTCCCTCAAAGAACTCTACCTCTATTAGGAAATAATCTGAAAGAAATAAATTTCTAGGTAGAGTCCTATACAAGACAAAGGAAAAATTAAGACATAGTACTCTGGGAAAATCTGAAGAAAGAGAGAATATTTCTAGCTGAGAGTATCAGGGAAAGCTTTTACTGTGGGGATGTTACTGAACTTGAGCATTAAAGGAAGATAAGGATTATGGGAGGTAGGAATGAGACAGAAATGTATTGCAGGTATGAGGGAAAATTTCAAGGCAGGAGATGGAATAGTAAGACAAATAATTGTCCAGTTTGGTTACAACACAAAGTGCCTGAAGAAGAGTAAATTTTAATAAAAAGGGATAGATCAGTAGAAGCCAGACTAGAGGGTTTTTATAGGTCAGCCAGGCTAAA
This sequence comes from Bettongia penicillata ogilbyi, assembly GCA_023548195.1. Lineage (NCBI taxonomy): Eukaryota > Metazoa > Chordata > Mammalia > Diprotodontia > Potoroidae > Bettongia > Bettongia penicillata. The sequence goes on from JAJHZJ010000751.1 coordinate 3,073,433, forward strand.
AAGATGTATTTCATTATTTAGTCAACAAGGAACCACTGGATCAGTGGATATTTTTTGAAAAAGAAAATGGCATGGATAGATTATTGGTGGATCTATGTGGGGGGGAGAGAGAGAAAGAGAGAGAGAGAGAGAGAGAAAGAGAGAGAGAGAGACAGAGAAACAGAGAGAGAGACAGAGAAACAGAGAGAGAGACAGAGACAGAGAATGAGACAGAGACAGAGAGACAGAGAATGAGAAAGAGACAGTGAGACAGATAGAGACAGCAAAAGACAGCAACAGACAGAGATGGAGAGAGACAGAGGAGAGACAGCGAGACAAGAGAATAAAAGTGAGGCTACTCTAATAGTCAATAGGCAAAACAACAGACAATGGAAGTCTACAGAAGAATAGTGGAAACATGAGTAGAAGAAGGGGAACATATCCAAGAGATACTGTAGAGAGGAAAACAATGGGATAAGATGCAGAGGAAAAGGAAGAAGGAGTTGTCAAAGATGAACTGGAAATTAGAAACCCAAGGGACTGCGGAAATGGAGACGGCCTCAACAGAATTCATTCTCTTGCAACGAGAAAAAAATTTGTGCTAGAAAAGACTAAACGAACTGATGATTAAGGAAGTTGACGCTCAAGAGGAGGAAGAAAGTAAGAAGCCTCTCATTTCCCTTCATAATCTTCTCATCAGACCTAGCTGAACTACATACAACCAAGTGAAACTTAGCAAATGGTATATGTGTGATAGTGTGAAATATACAAAACCATACATGCACACATACACAACTGCTAAAATTCAATAGGGACTGTGGTATGGTGACATGATACAATATGACAACAATATAATGAGATGCAGTGATGTCATATATGATAAGTTACTCCTCAGGATTGCACCATAAATATGCATTCCAACCCTCTCAGGTGGCAGGACAAACCATTTTTGCTCTAAATTTGGTTCACAAATTTCAACCGTATATTAACAAGTCCAGAATTCCAGTGATAGCCCACCATCACTACATAATTACAATCCAACTCCCTCCAGGTGCTAGTGGTAACACTGTTGAGTGTTGTAGTTCTCCAGCCCCCATCTAATATGTTTTCTATTTATATAAGCCACTAGCAATAATGATTCTTTTAGAACTAAAATATAATAAAATATATTTACTTAACCATAAGCAAATAAAATAATATTACAGATATTAATATGTTAAAGGAAATGTAAAAACTATAAAATATGTACAAATACATGCAAACCCAAATATAATATAAATTATATACATATAAATGCAATTATATGCATATAAACCCAAATCATCCCCCACCCAAGTCACTCAATATCTATGATAATAGGTGCATATTTACAGGAACCTGGTAGGAAAGCTGAGGAAGGAAAACTCATGCACTTAGAATAATAATCCACAGTTCTGGAGGGGTTGTTTCAGTTGATCCATTCAAGAACATCAGTAGGACAGAAAATTGGTTCTTTACTCAGTACTTGACTGATGATATTTACCTCTCTTTGGCCACAGAGAAATCCTCTTTTTTTCTCTATTTGAACATAACACTTACAAGCACTTTCAATTTAACATCACCTTAAAAGAATGATTAGAAAGTCTGAGCTCTTAATGTCAATATCATTTTTTCTTTAAGCCAAAGAATTCTAAAGCTCATCAAACTGGATTTCTTTGTGCTATACAGACCAGCAATTCACTCACCCAGATCTTGCTTTGTCAAATCAGAATAGAGCTAATGGCCACACAGTTCAGGTTGACTCTTTAAGACAGATCACCAAAGCATGTTCTCTGCCTTTCCTTCTCAAAACAGAGGTAGCAGCATAAAGGAACAAACCTTTATAAGAAGATTCACCTTTTTGTACCTCTAGGTAGAACTGAAGGGCAAGACTTCTCATGGCAGCCAAAAAGCGGATTCTCTTTTCACCTATCAGAAAATACGCAGCTAAAGCCTTCTGTGAGGTGACTGCTTTAAGCTGCCACAGCAAGGCATTTTTTCACTCTACTGGCTATGTCCATTTTTTATCTCAGGTTCTCCTACCCAATTATTCAGCACTTCAGTGGTTTAAATAATGATAGCATGATGACTTCCAATGTCTCACGTATCTATTAAAATTCATACTTCCTTAAATTTTCCCTATCAAAATAATAGTCCTTTTAAAATCACACCTCTGTCCAAATATTTACATGATTTCTCTTTAAGTTTTAATGTATTTACACATAAAAAGTTATATGCTAATGAGGCAATTTACCCACAATATTTGCAGCTATAAAGTTTTAACCTTGTCCTTAAGCTTGTTTGGTGGCCTTGAAACTGTGATCATTTCCACTCATGTTTCTCTACTTTTAATAAATACAAGATCTTTCTTTGACTCTTCATGGCATCAAACTGTTCCCAAAGGAATCAGTCTACATAATTGTCAGGGCAATTTGAGTCTTTAGATTTATGTCTCAGTTCATTTTATATCCTAGATCATATAAATTTCATCTGAAAGCTATTTCTTCATATACTTATATTTGCAGTTTTTAAAAATTAAAAACAAGTTTTTTTTTTACTTCTGAGAGCAAAAAATTGTTTACTTATTATAGAAGCCATATCTTATATGCTTTGACATTTAACATAAAATTTTCCCTTTGATCATTTTTGTCTGTGTCATTAAAAAAAATGATCAGTGTGCTCCACAGTTGTGAAGAATCAAGTACCTTAGACTAGGACATTAAAAGAACTGGCAGATAGGATCCTGGAATCAGTATCTGTGGTCTTTCAAAGAATGTGATGAACAAAAGAATGAAAAGTGTTGTACTGGATTTCAAAAAGGAAGAGAGAATGAAATCTGAGGACTATAGGCACTCAGTGAGTTTGTCTAATTTTTCTGCAAATTTCTAGAATGATATTATTAAAGCAATCATTAGTAAACATCTAGAAAAGGAAACAAAGTTCTTAATAGAATAACCTCATTTAAATTTTTGACAAGGTTACTCGACAAGAAAACAGAGAAATATCATAGAAATATTTCACCCAGACTTTATGGTATGAAGAAAATACAGGGAATGAAAGCAGGATTGCTCCTGAACTTTTCCCCAAACCCCTTCAAATACTTTAAAAAGTGGACTCTGAACAATTTCTAGAGCAGCAGAACCCACAGAGAGAGAGTGAGGCAGATTTCTAGCCCAAGATAAACTGGAAGGTCTATAGAAAGTGTTTGTTGCAATATAGTGAGGAAGGAAGACAGCCCAGGCAGAGGCAGCATAGATCCAGGCCCCACAAAACTGCAGACATCAGGCCACTGAATCACTGGCAGTAGTGGCAGTTTCCAGACTTCCCAGCCCCACAGATGCCAGAGACAACTTAGAAGGTCAGGGGAGGGAGTCTTTTGCAAGTGGGTGAGACAGAAGTGCAGTTTATTACAGGGTGTGGTAATAGAGCCAGGGGCCCCTGCAAACCCAGTGAAGGCCTTGAGAGTATTGAATCAGCAACACCAGCAACAGTGACAGTGGCAGTGGCAATGACTGCTCCTGGAGCTATCAGCCCACAGATAGAATGTGTGAAAGTTATCTATTTTGACTTCCAGGAAAAAAGATTGTGGAATAATCAGTAAATTACTCTCACCTTCCTTCATTCACCTTGAAAACTCAGAAAATATTGCCCGAGGAAAAATTCTGGAATGATAGAGTCAGCAGAAAATGAGACACAGCAGTCTTTTAGCTCAGAAGGCTGGTTAATTAATGGAAATGTCCCTCTTGCTGTGGCTGAAGGTGACCAGGGCAGGATGTGAGGAATCTCAGCAAGCCAGTGGCAAGCCCCACCTCAGCAAACAAACAGGAGCTCCTGAGCCCCAGGGTGGTGGGGTAGGCAAGCATCAACACCAGGTACACAACAGCATCCATCACCATCTCCAGCTCAGCTCCAGGTAAGTTACCAGCCTCAGCTGCTGGTACCTGAGGCCCAGCACACAAAACTGGTAACCATATCCTTACCCCCATCACAAGAAGACTGGCACAGTGCTTCCTGTGCCCCAGTAGCAGAGATCAAGTTTAAAAGCTATAAAAAAGGCAAAGAACATGAACAAGAAACAATAAAGAAAAATAATGATCATAGAGAAATATCTTGTTGATAGGAGAGATCAAAAGACAAATTCAGGAGAGGACAACATGGTCATTATACCCACATCCGAAACCTCAGAGGAATATGAACTGGTCTCAAACCCAAAAAGTCTTTTTGAAAGAGCTCAAGAAGAATTTTAAACGTCAAATAAGAGAGGTAGAAGAAAAATTGAACAATTCCTTTAAAAATACACTTGATAAAATTGTAGAGGAGGGGGAAGTACACTGAAGGAAATAAATCCTTATAAAGTAGAATTTCCCAAATGGAAAAGAAAGTACAAAAGCTAACTGAAGAAAACAATTCATTAAAAATTAGAATTGGGCAAACGGAAGGCAACGATTCTATGAGACACCAAGAATCAGTCAAACAAAAAAACAAAAGAAGGAAAAAAGATAGAAGAAAATATAAAATACCTTATTGGAAAAACAATTGACCTGGAAAATAGATCCAGGAGAAATAATTCAAAAATTATTGGTTCACCTGAAAGCCACAAAAAAGAAAAAAGAAAAAGAAAAAAAAAAAACCTGGACAGTATCTTCTAAGAAATAATCAAGGAAAATTGTCCCATGGTCTTAGAACCAGAAGATAAAATAGTCATAGAAAGAATCCACCAATCACCTCTAGAAAATCTCAAATTGAAACATCAAGGAATATTATAGCCAAATTCCAGAATTATCAGGTCAAGGGGAAAATATTGCAAGCAGACAGAAAGAAACAATTCAATTATTGTGGAACCACAGTCAAGATTACACAGGACTTTGCAGCTTCTACATAAAAAAAAAAAATAGAAGAACTTAGAATACAATATTCTATAAGGCAAAGGAGTTTGAATTACAACCAAGGATCAACTATCCAACAAAACTGTATATAATCTTTCTGGACATTCTATGAAATAGGGAACTTCCAGACTTTCCTGATAAAAAAAATCAAAGCTCAACAGAAAATTTGATCTTCCAATACAAGACTCAGTAGAGGCATAAAAAAGGTAGACAGGAAAGGAAAAATCAAAAGCAAACACATTATTCAATAAGGGCAAACTGTTTACATCCCTACACAGGAAGATGATATGTGTGACTCTGGAGAACCGTATCTTTATTATAACGTTTAGAAGGGATATAAATAGACAAAAGTTGTGGATTTACGGTGACTTTGATGTGATGATAAGAAACCTAATTAAATGGTGAAAAGGGGTTGTAGTGGGAGAAGAAGAAAGGAGGCAGAAAAATGTAAGTTACATCACATGAAGAAGCACAAAGATATATTACAGTAGAGGGAAAGAAGGTAAGAAAATGAGTATTGTTTGGACTTTACTCTCATCAGAATTGACTCAATGAGGGAAGGAAAAGCAGTTAAGTATAGAAATCTAACTTGTCCTATGAACAGTAGGAGGAGAAAAGGGAAAGAAAAGGGAGGGATAGAAAGTAGGGCAGACTGAGGGAGGCAGCAATCAGAAGCAAAACTTTAGTGAGGAGGGAAAAGGAGAACAAAGAAAGAAAAGCATAAACAGGAGGGGGAAGATGATGGAGAGAAAGACACATACAGTATTCATGACTGTGAATGGGAATGGGATGAACTCTCCCATAAAATGCAAGTGGATAGGAGAATGGATTAAAAACTATAATCTTGTAAAATATTGTTTACAAGAAATACATTTGAAGCAGAGGGATGCACATAGGGTAAAGGTAAAAGGCTCAAGCAGAATATATTGTGCCTTAACTGAAGTAAGAAAAAAAAAACCAGGTGTAGCTATCCTGATCTAAGACAAAGTAAAAGAAAAAAAGTATATCTATTAAAACAGATAAGGAATGAAACTACATCCTGCTAAAAAGCACCATAGAATATGAAGCAATATCATTACTAAACATGTGTGCCAAGTGGTATGACATCCAGCTTCTTAGTGGAGAAGTTAAGGGAATTACAGGAAGAAATAGATAATAAAACTATACTAATGGGGGACCTCAACTCGCGCTTCTCTGAACTAGATAAATCTCACCACAAATTCAACAAGGAAAAGGTTAACCAGGTGAATAGAATTCTGGAAAAGGTAGATATGGTAGCTCTGGAAAAAAACTGAATGAGGATAAAAAGAAATATATCTTTTTCTCCATGGTACATGGCACTTACCCCAAAATTGATCATGTCCTAGGACATAAAAGCCTCATAATACAAAGCAGAAAGGCATAAATATTGAATGCATACTTTTTTTCAGATCATGATTCAATAAAAATTACATGTAATAAAGGGTCAAGGAAAGATAAACTAAAATTAATGGAATACTAAATAGTCTAATCATAAAGAATGAGTAGGTCACACAACAAATCATAGAAACAATAACTCCATTCAAAAGAATGACAGTATTGAGACAACATACTAAAACTTATTGAATACACCAAAAGCAATTCCTAGGGGAAGTTTTATATCTCTAAATGCTTCCATGAATAAAATAGAGAATCAATGAATTAGACATACAACTAAAAGGTTAGAAAAAGAACAAATTGAAAATCTCCAATTAAATAGCAAATTAAAGATACTAAAAACCAAATGAGAGATTAATAAAATTGAAATTAAGAAAACTATTGAACCAATAAAACTAAGAGCTGGTTTCATGAAAAAAATAATCAAATAGAAAAAACATTTTGTTAATTTGATTTTAAAAAAAGAGAAAAGAAATCAATTTACCAGTATCAAAAATGAAAACGGTGAATTTACTACCAATAAAGAAGAAATCGAAACAATAATTGGAAACAATTTTGTCCAACTGTGTACCAATAAATTGGATAATCTTAGTGAAATGGATGAACATATACAAAAATATAAATTACCCAAATTAACAGAAGAGGAAACAAAATATTTAAATGACTCCATTACAGAAAAAAAATAAATTGAACAAACCATCAATGAACTCCCTAGGAAAAAAAAAATCTAGGACCAGATGTATTGATAAGCAAATTCTATCAAATATTTAAATAATTTATTCCAATACTATATTAACTCTTTGGGAAAATAGATGGAGTCCTACCACACTCCTTTAATGACATAAATATGGTAATGATACCTAAACTGGGAAGATTCAAAGCAGAGAACGAAAATTATAGACTAATTTACCTAATGAATATACATTTAAACATTTTAAATAAAATATTAACAAAGAGATTACAACAACTTATCTTGAGGAAAATACACTATGATCAGGTAGGATTTATATCTGAAATACAGGACTGGTTCAACATTAAGAAAACTGTCAGCATAATTGACCTTATGAACAACAAAACTAACAGAAACCATAGATGCAGAAAAAGCTTTTGATCAAATACAATACCTATTCCCTTTAAAAATATTAGAGAGCATAGGAATAAATGGAGCCGTCCTTAAAATAAGTAGCATCTCCCTAAAGCCATCAGCAAGCATTTTATGTAAAGGGGTAAGCTAGAAGCATTTCCAATAAGCTTAGGGGTGAAACAAGGATGTCCATTGTCACTACTGTTAGTAAATATTGTACAAGAAATGTTGGCTTCAACAATAAAAGAAGAAAAAAAAATTAAAGGAATCAGAATAGGCAAAGAAGAAATAAAACTACTACTCTTTACAGAAGATATGATGATAAGCTTAGAGAATCCTGGAGAATTAAGTTGAAACAAAAAAGAAATGCTTTGAAATAATAAACAACTTTAGCAAAGTTGCAGGATATAAAATAAACCCACATAAATCCTCATCCCTGCTATATATTACTACCAAAGCCTAATAACAAGAGATAGAAAAAGAAATTCCATTTAACATTACTGTAGACATAATAAAATATTTGAGACTCTACCTGCCAAAACAAACCCAGGAACTATATGAACATAATTACAAAATACTTTTCACACAAATAAAGTCATATCTAAATAATTGGAGAAAAAAAACAACATTGGTTTCTCATGGGTAGGTCAGGCTAATATGATTAAAATGACAATTCTACCTAAGTTAATTAATTATTCATGCCATATGAATCAAACTTCCAAAATTACTTTATATAGCAAGAAAAAAATAATAAAATTCATCTGGAAGGTGGCCTACCTACCCCAAATCTTAAATTGTATGATAAAGCATGGATCATCAAAATGGCTTGGTACTGACTGAGAAATAGGATGGTGGATAAATGGAATAGGTTAGGTGCATAAGACATAGTAGTCAATGACTGTAGTAATCTACTGTCTGATGAAAGCAAAGACTCTTCCTTCTGGGATAAAAACTCACTATTTGACAAAAACTGCTGGAAAAACTTAAAAATAGGATGGCAGAAACTAGAAGTAGAGCTATATCTTAGACTGTATATCAAAATAAAGCCAAATGGCCACACTAATTTAGATATAAAAACTGAAGCTATACACAAGCTGAGAGAGCAAGAGATAGTTTACCTGTAAGATTTATGGAAAATGGAAGAATCTATGACCAAACAAGAGATAGGGAACATCATGAAATGAAAAGTAGATAATTTTAATGACATAAAATTAAAAAGTTTTTGCACAAACAGTGCCAGTGTAACCAAAATTAGGAGGGAAGCAGAAAACTGAGGATTTTTACAACCAATGTCTCTGATAAAGACTTCATTTCAAAAATATATACAGAACTGAGTCAAATTTATAAGAATACAAGTTATTCCCCAATGGATAAATGGTCAAAGGATATTAACAAGAAGTTTTCAGATGAAACAATTAAAGGTGTCTATAGACATATGATAAAATTATCTAAATCACTATTGACTAGAGAAATGCAAATCAAAACAACTTGGAGGTACCACATAACACCTATCAGATTGGCTAAGATGATAAAACAGTAAAGTTATAAATGCTAGAGGAGATATGGGGAAATTGGAACACTAATACATTGTTGGTGGAGTTCTGAACTCATCCAACCATTCTGGAGAGCAATTTGGAACTATGCTCAAAGAGCTATTAAAATGTGTAAACCAGGGAGCCATTGAAAGAAGAGTAGAAAGACTCACATACTCGAGCTCTTCCCCCACAGCCCATAAAATACTTGTAAAGAAAGACTATCAGCAAATTCTAGAGCAGCAGAAGCCACAGAATGATCGAGTGGAGGAGATTTCCAGCCTAAGGTGGCCTGAAAGGTGGATGGGAAAAGTCTGTTGCACCAGGATGCAGAGAGAAGCCCAGCCCAGGCCTGGCAGCCCAGAGTTAGGAGGAGGAAATGAGCAGGACTCAGGGGCAAAATTCCCAGGAGCAGCGACAGCTTGCAGATCCCTTAACCCACAGGTGCCAAAGGCAGCTTCAAAGGTCAGTGAGAGAGCTTTTTTATCTCCATGATAAGGGAGCAGGGTTCTTCCCTAGCCTTGGCTCCAGGCAGTGGCCCTGGTAGCAGCAGCAGCAACAGCACCAGCAGCAGCAGACCACAGCTAAGGTGGCCAGGCAGGCAGCCACCTGGGGGAATTGAACAGCTGATCTTAAGCTCACACTGAGCGGTGGCCCTGCCCATGTCTAAAGCCCCTAGCGGAATTGAGTAGCTGATCAGAATCTCACCACAAGCCAAGTCAGGGAGTAAACTTCTATCCCTTGATTGTACCACCTTGGAGGAACTGAGAAATTACAGGCTCTCAGAGTATACTCTACTCTTGACAAAGGATCCAAAAGTAAAGTAACTGGTTGGGAAAATGCCCAAAAAAGGGAAAAAAATAAGACTATAAAAGGTTACTTTCTTGGTGAACAGGTATTCTTTCCCATCCTTTCAGATGAGGAATAACAATGTTTACCATCGGGGGTGACATAAAAAAATCAAGTTTTCTGCATCCAAAACCTCCAAAATAAATACGCAATAGTCCCAGGCCATGGAAGAGCTCAAAAAGGACTTTGAAAATCACATAAGAGAGGTAGAGGAAAGATTGGGAAAAGAAACTCATGAAAAGTGAGTCAATAGCTAGCTAAAGGAGACCCAAAAAAATGCTGAAGAAAACAACACCTTTAAAAATAGACTAACTCAATTGGCAAAAGAGGTCCATAAAGTCAATGAGGAGAAGAATGCATTAAAAAGCAGAATTAGGTAAATGGAAAAGGAGGTTCAAAAGCTCACTGAAGAAATAGTTCTTTAAAATTTAGGATGGAACAGATGGAAGCTGATAACTTTATGAGAAACCAAGAAAATACAAAACAAAACCAAAAGAATGAAAAAATGGAAGATAAAGTGAAATATCCCATTGGAAAAATGACTAATCTGGAAAATAGATCCAGGAGAGACAATTTAAAAATTTTAGTGCTACCTAAAAGCCATGATCAAAAAAAAGAGTCGAGACATCATCTTTCATGAAATTATCAAGGAAAACTGCCCTGATATTCTAAAACCAGAGGGAAAAATAAATCCTGAAAGAATCCACCAATCACCTCCTGAAAGAGATCCAAAAAGAGGAACTCCTAGCCAAATTCCAGAGTTCCCAGGTCAAGGAGAAAATATTGCAAGCAGCTAGAAAAAAAAAATTGAGTAATGTGGAAATACAATCAGGATAACACAAGATCTAGCAGCTTCATGATCCACATGTACAAAAGCATTTATAGTAGCTTCTTCTTGTGGTGGAAGAGAATTGTATATGAGGGGATGCCCATCAGTTAGGGAATGGCTGAACAAGTTCTGGTATATGAATGTAATGGAATACTATTTTGCTATAAGAAATGATGAAGTGGCTGACTTCAGAAAAACCTGGAAAAATTAAATGAATGAATGCAGAGTGAAGTGAGCAATACCAGGAGAACATTGTATGCATCAACAGCCACAATATGTTATGACTACCTTTGATAGATATCTCTTCTTAGCAATGAAAGAATCCAAGACACTTTCAAAGGACTCATAATGGAAAATACTGTCCATATCCAGAAAAAGAACTATGGAGTCTGGATGCAAATTGAAGCATGTTCCTTGCTCTTTCTCTTTTTTGTTTGTTTCTTCTTCCTTGTGGTTTCTCCCTTTGGTTCTAATTTTTCTTCACAAAATGACTAATGTGAAAATAGGTTCAATATGAATGTATATGTAGAGCCTGTATCAAATTACATGCCATCTTGGGATGGGGCAGAGGAGAGATGGGGAGAAATTTTGGAACTGAAAATCTTGTGGAAGTGAATGTTGAAAGCTAAAAGTAAGTAAATAAATTTAAAATAAGAAAAAAAAAAGGAAATACATGGTCATCTTGGCTTCATAGCCAGTCAAGTACTGGCTTTTAGGGAAATTTTTTGTGTCTTAAGAAGAAGAAAAATCTACTTTGCTAGCCTGTCTTTGGCCTCAGTTGTCCAAAATGGGGTGGATTTTACCTTTGGGCTGATCTAATCCAAAAACCAGATTAAAAGAAAGTAAAATAAAGCAATTAGATCTGACTATTTAGATTTAAGTAAAAGTTTAGTCAAAAAGATATTCATTACTCAAGCCATGAAATAGTTGTGCCCTTCCTTATGTCATGACATACTGAAGATTTTAGAGACTGTTCTTGTTGTTGTTGAGACATTTTCAGTTATGACCAATTATTGGTGAGCCCATCTGGGGCTTTCTTGGTAAAGATACTGAAATGGTTTTCCATTTTCTTTTTCATTTCATTTTATGCATGATTAAACCAAGGTAAATGGGGTTAAATGACTTACTCAGGGTCACAGAGTTAGTGTTTGAGGCCAGAGTGGAATGCAGGAAGATGAGATTTTCTGATTCTAAACCTGGAACTCTATTGACTATACCACCTAGCTGCCCATCAGAGATAATAATACTAAAAATAGTGATTCATAATGGTGATGATAATGATTTTTTAGAGTATTTTGAGAATTGAAAGCATTTTATACATATTGCCTCATTCAATACTCACAATATTTATGAAATAGATGATAACAATATTTTCACTTTGCTTATATCAAAACTGTGGCCTAGAGATAGGAAATGAGAGAATAACATAGCTACTCCATGTCTGAGGCAGAATCTAAGCTTCATTTTCCTAGCTCCATGTCCAGTATTTTATCTATGCTTGGAGATGTTTAGAGAAGATAGAACACAGAGAAGGCATTATAAGTTTCTTCAAGATGGCATGTCATGTGAAAGAAAGATGATGATTCTCATCCACCACGACCAAGATAATCACTTTAAAGTATTCGTCTGACCAGGTAAATCCCATGCATGAAAATCTTCAGTGGTTCCCCTTTGCTTCTAATATAAAATGAAACTCCTTAGCTTCACATTAAAAACTCTTCCAGTCAGGATCTAGGCATTTTACATTGCTCCCGTTTGCACACTCCCTTCCAAGTAAACTCTTTAGCTTTGTTTTCCTCAAACTAGGTATATATTCTCCTACATCTGGAACTTTGCACTTTGCTTCCCTCCATGTCTCAAATATTTTTCTCACTATTGTCTTTCATAAATCTTAATTTCTTTTAAGGTTGCACATTATAGTGAGCTTTCCCTTTTCATCCTAGCTCTTAATTCATCTCCAAATTGCACTGTATTCAATTATTGTTTAAATAGCACCACTCCCTTATTGACATGTGCTTGTTAAAGACTGTTTGGTTTTTTTATAACCCCAACAACTAACATAAGTTGTACATAATAAATGTTTATTGTATCAATGAATAAAAGAACTGTCCCCTGGACATTCTCTCTGTCTTACCAAACTCATGCCTGTTATTAAGTTGGCAGAATTAATTTCAAAAACTAACACAAGGATTTATACCTAATAGGTTTCTAATAAATGTTCATTATATCAATAAATGAAAGAACTGATATGGATTCTTTGCATAGTGGACATTCCCTTTCCTTTATTTAACTTATTTCTGCTGTTAGTCAGTAGAACTAATGCCCAATATTAACAAATGGACTTGTAAATGTTTGTCATATCAGTAAATGAAAGAACTGACTTGGATCACTATAGACTGGACATTCCCACTGCCTTACCCAACTTATTACTGCCATTACTTAGTTGACTAAACTATATGTAATTGGGATAGATGTAAGTAGTAATGAGTTTTCACAGTTCCCATCTCACTGGCCTTGATTAGGCTTTAATATAATTTAGCATATTATCAGTATCACATAGGGTGATATCTTCCATGAATTTTGAATAATCAGGATCCCCAATATGGACACTTAGCTAATGGTAATCAAATCCAGATGGAAATTGCTTAATATCTATATAATTTTATTGATCCTGCATGAGAGTGTATAATAATCTAAACCAGTTATTTATTTTTAGGCATCTCTTCTTTCCAGATTTCCATGTTACTGCAAATGCAGATATTGTCTAATCCTTCCTAACTTAATTAGAGAAAATGTCTGTCACCCAATTAATCTGTCAAAGTCAAAAACTTACAAATAGTTTGTTTGGAGTCTTTTCTTTATTAATTGAGATAATATCTATACAACTGATAGGTGGTGTCTTCTGTGATTAATGCTGTCTTAACTAAATAAAAATATAAAGCGATAGTCCTGTAAAAAGAAATACAGCAATGATGTCTTGGAATAGAATGAATTAATCTTTTCAGATCCATTTCATCTTTGATAGCACATTAATACATTTGACTTTATTGACCATTAGTTACATACATATGATTCCATCTGATGCAACAGGTTTGACAATTGACCTGTCAGCTTTGCCCATCCCCTTTGGATGATTTAAAATGTTTATCTAAATGAGATGACGTTATAAATCTTCCATTATGTTTGTTTCATAAATTACGGTACTGCTTATGTGACCCAAAGTCAACTTTGTCATAGTAAACTTGCAAGTAATTGTGAACAATGCCATTGAAATCTTCAGGTCAGCCTTAATGAAAGGTCTTTTTAAGAAAGCTCAATGAATTCTTTTCAGATAGCAATTAAAGAAAGGGTTTTTATTTCATTAGATTCCATGTGGATAACAATTTTTTTTTACTCTTTCTTTTGATATATTCATAAACTAAACTATTTCAACTTACTTATAAGAAATTATAGTTATAGGAATGAAATTTTAAGTGATTTAATCAAGAAATGGTGTTTAACAAATAGCACTGTTTTCAAGACACAAGTATTATTTGAATGACTTTTGTAGATTTCTTTTAAGGAATGAAAACAATATACTTTCTATGCAATAGGAAGAAATTTATGAGTGACATTCATTAGTTTGTAGTTAAAATAAATAGAAAATGAATGTGTTGTTTTTCCTAATGGTTATAAATATCCAGAGACAAACTTAAGAAAAACAAGATGACATCTTGTACAAAAGTGGAACACAATTTTCTGAAACTCAGTCAGTGAATACAATGAGTATAGCAATGAGGTCAAACATAATTGATGTTTAAATTGATCTGTGCATCACAATTTGAAGGGAAAATTTAGCAGCTTGTGGTTTAAATTTGCCAGCATAGTGAACGAACGCAGAAAATGCAGGTGGCTAGATTGCTTGTTTCATGGTTTATACTTTTTTCTGCTTTGTCTACTTGGTTTGATGTGTTGTGTTCACATTGATTGGATAATTGCCAAGTATTCTTTGAGGAGTATCTAGAAAAACTTAAGGGGGGAATGGTGTGGCTATTCTAAATTTTTCATCTTTTAGTTTTCCAACTGAAACTTGTTTCATTAAAATGGGAGAAGCCTGTCAGACAGCTGCCTCTGTTTTTTTTATTATTCCCTTAGATTTGGGGATCTGCTTTATGTATAGAATTTTTCTAGTGAAGGTTTATTGTGCTTTTTAAGCCACATGCTTTCCTGGACCACGTTTGGAATTTATGATGACATTGTTTGGGTTTAATTTGACATACAATGCATGTTTTGGACCTGTTTGATTCTCATTTAAAGTTGTATTCAAGAACAAATAAAAAATTTGAAAGTTTTACCCATAAAACGTTGACTGAGTTTTCACTTGACACATTTTCTGGATATTTTTCTACAATGTTATTTATTCCTTCAGAATCTACTAATTTGTACTTGAAGAATTGCAAATTTTTGACTAGAGGCAGAATGTGGCATTCCTTCAGTGAAAAGCTGTGCTTAAATTTGGCCTTTGATCACAATTAAAAATATTCTCAAAGTTTTTCATGTGGTAATATTCTTCATGTGAATGTAAACAGCTTCATTTTGTCTCTTTTTCATGGGAAAAAAGTATTACAGTAATCTTAAGGAAATTTCCTAGTTTTTGGAAACACAATACTCTTCTTTCCCATCCCCTCCTCTTAGAATCCTTGGTTTCCTTCAAAGTTCAGCTCAAGCTTTATCTTCTATATTCAACTTATCTTGATCTCCCCCATCCCATTGCTAGTGTCTCCATTTCCCAAATCACCTTTGATTTTGTATATGTTTAGATGTGCATATGTTTGCATTCTTAAGAAAATTCAAGTTCCTTAAGGACAAGGACTATTTTACTTTTATTTTTGCATATACAGTGCTTAAAACCATGCCAGACATAGAGTAAGAGCTTAATAAATGTTAATTGATTAACTTCATTTTCATTTGTGTATATATATATGTATATATACACATGTACATATGTATACCCAGACACACATGTGTATATACAGATATTTCTATTGTCTTTTTCATGACTTTTCATCCCTGGGACTTCTAGTTATTCATTAATCAGGATGAATTTGAAGGAATTATTTGGTCACCAAGATCTAATACTGATGAAGAATATAACCAGATTTCCTTAGCTCTCTTCTTATTAGGTCTTATCAAGAAATGCAAAGCCATTAATTATAGTAAATCATTTGTCTGAGGTTACAGAAACAAGCATTGTAGATGGGAAATGAGTTGGATCTGGATTTAAACTGGGATATAAAATATTATGCATTTCATTTGAAAGATCACACAGCATTTTCAAAGATGCTAAACTGTTCAGAAGTCTATGAAAAATCGTGTTTTTCACATAAGTTTTATAATGGCGATGTAGTATGTTTGTGAATCTCAAAACACCACATTCTCCAAAGACTTGAGGATCAAAGTAGCCCAATTCTCCAGAATGGAGAATTGCATTGTAAATGTACATAAATCCGAGCACATTTGAAATGATGTTTTTTCCCAAAGATGAGAGAACTTATGCAGGCAATGTGTCCTTGTGAAAAGCAGTGGGTAACTCATGTGGCCAATGGGAGGGATACTACATGGAGAACTCAAGAACTACATTCCTATTCAAACAAAACTCCTTCAAATTCCCACTATGACAAGTCACTGTAATAGACATTGAGGATACATTGAGAATATGGCCCTCAAAAATGTTCCTTTGGACTCTGAAATTTTGTATCTTTCTCCATTTCCATCTGATCCATCTCCAATATCTTGAATTTTGAAATGTTTCACAGACTTTCAGTCTCTTATTCTTATTTTTCTATGCCTTTTTTTGCTCCTGATGGAACTTCCTTTTGTGACATTGTAACCATTATTTTTCACATTTCTTTATTCTCCTAATCCATCATTTCCTTTCTGGTTTTCCTATACAGCCTGACCATTATTATTAAGCTTTCTAGGACTAGCTCTTGCTCATGTTCTTGAATTATTTGTCACTTTAACCTTCATTCATATTTGCCTCACCATTCACCAGATTTCTTTTGGCAGATGAGAAGAGGAAGAAGATGTCGATGCTGCCATCTCTCTCTCTGACTCTTTTCCCTTGACTGTTGGGTTTTGCTTCAAAAAGTTGGGAAACTGTGCTGTTTGGGTCCACTATGAATGAATGTCAAATTAAGTCATTTTTCAGACTCCCTATAACATTCCTACTCTAAAAGGTTCTGAAATATTTTCACTCATGTTATCCCCACCCCAATCCATGCTCATAAGAAACATCACTTTTTATTTTTCTGATATAATTAAGAACTTCTTTTCTCAAATGCCTTCATCAATACCTGACAAGTTTTCCATATCTTCAATTATCAACTTTTCTTTCTTTGTTCTGACTCAGGAAATTTCCTTTCTCCTTTCCAAGGCTAAGCTAGTCATCATCTCTGCCTTTGGTTGAATCCTCTCTTAATTCCTTTAAGACCTTACCCTTTCAATTATTCCCCAGAAGTCCTGAATCTTCACTCCCTCCCTCTCTACTTTTTCTCACTCTCCTACTCTACCCACTACACATCTCCTCTATTATCTTCATAATATTTTTCTTTCCTGCTGCTACCACTTCTAGTCAATTTCTCATTGCCTTTATTTTCTCATTACTCATTCCTTAACCCTTTTAATTTCTTTTCCCACTATGCTACTGAACTTGCTATCTCTAAGTAGGCAAATAACCTCTTAATTACCAAAAACATTGGCTTTTTTATTCTAACCCAATTCTCCATGGTGTTTTTTTCTGCAATATAAAATTGGTCTGGGTGAATCATAGTTTTCTTAGTATGTTAAACTACACCTTCTTTGAATACTTCACTGGTTATTTTCCTCCTTCCACCCTCCCAAATATGAGCGTTGCCTAGTGTAACATCCTTGAGTTGCTTTTATCTATATTCTCTCCCTTGGCAATCTCACTTGCTCCCATAGCTTGAATGATCACTTTCATGTAGTTAATGTCCAAATCTATTTTGCCATTCCCAATTGCCTTCCAGTAATCCTCCCACTTTCCAGCAATCTGCTGAACATGCTGGTCAGAATGCTCCTTAAACAACTCAAATTTGATATATTCAAAACCAAACTCTCCTTTGGCAATATCACACAGTCTCATTATCTCCTCCCTCCACTTCCAGACTAACCCTTGCCAAAGCTACTCCTAAATGATGTCCCTGTTTCTGCTAATGACTCCATCAGTCTTCCAGTATTCACCCCCACTCATCTCTGACTACTCCCTCTCACTCTCCTAATCTAATAATTCCTGTCTATTCCATTTCCTGAGGATTTGCCACATTCATTGCCTAGGAAGCTAGGTGGTTCAATAAATAGACTACTGAATATGCAGTCAGGAAGATCAGAGTTCAAATCCAGTATTACATACTTTCTAAATATGTGATCCTATGTCAATTAACCTCAATTAACCTGTCTGCCTCAGTTTTGTCCACTGTAAAATGAAAATTTATAGCAACCAATTTTCCAGGGTGTTTGTAAGAATCAAATGAGATACCTGCACAATACCTAGCATATTGTAGGCAGTCTCTAGATGTTTGTTCCTCCTCTCAGTCCTACTTTCCATTCCCATTGACACTGACCACCCTCAGGGTGCATGCTTCATAAAGAAACAATGA
This sequence comes from Bettongia penicillata ogilbyi, assembly GCA_023548195.1. Taxonomy (NCBI): domain Eukaryota; kingdom Metazoa; phylum Chordata; class Mammalia; order Diprotodontia; family Potoroidae; genus Bettongia; species Bettongia penicillata. Next base: position 3,091,684 of record JAJHZJ010000751.1, read on the forward strand.
CCATATTGATCCAACTCTTCTCTGTCACTTTTTCTCACCCCAATCCATCCAACCTCTAATTGACAGATGATTCCACAAAAACCACAGCTCTAATTATGTCATGTATTCAAAGAGAGACAGAGAGACAGAGACAGAGCCAGAGATAGAGAGGCGGAGAAATGAATGTTTCATCATTTTCCACGGAATAAATTCGAAATTTCATTGTAGCCTTAAATAACCCTCCAAAATCAGCTTTTAGCCTAGTTTTCAAGCCTGACTAAATTACTTCTTGTTTAACTATACTTCTCATTTCTTGTACCATTGATTTTTTTTAATGCATTCAAAAGATTTTAGATATATCCTTACTGATTTTTCCTTTATTAGATCTGGTCCCAAAGTCTAGTCTATCATGGTCTTTAAAAAAAAAAAAATCTTGATTTAAGGTGGCAATTATCACTCCCAGGCATTTTTTTTTTTGAAAATTTGACAAACATACCTTTTATGCCTTGCTTCAAGTCACTGCTAAAAATATTTACTAGAACAGAGCCAAGAAAGATTTTTGGAGTGCCTTGTTTGAGACCTCCCTCTAGGTTAGTATGAATCCATTCATCAAACAATTAAAAAAATTCTAAGCATTTTATAACTTAGCCCACATCTTCCCATATTATCTGTAAGGATAATATATGAGAAAGTATCAAATGCCTTGTTGAAATCAAGGTTTATTATGTCTGTAGAGCCAGGAGGTCCTTGAATTATGTCTTAAGAGGCTATTTTTACATTTTCAGTTTGAGCATTTACAACTTAGACATAAAAAAAAAAGCCAAAAAATAGGACTTGCTTTGTTGCTGTTGTCGTTTGTCTATACTCAGGAAAGTGATAGAGAATACATTAATAATACACATTAAACTTAAAGGTGTGTCCTTAGCACACTCTCTCCCACTCAGACAGCCAGTTATTAAAACATTTACCAGCACAACTTCGTCAAGAATATTCCTTTTATCTACCATTTTCAAAACCATGCTGAAAAGAAATAGGAATTAGATAGAAACACAATTAGTCTGGCATGTTTTTATTAGACCAATTTTAGTTCTTAATGCTAATTTCTTCCCTTTCTATATGCTCACAATGTATGCCTTTAAACTTTTAGAATTTTTCCAGGAATTAGAATCACCACCCTAAAGATTAAGGAATCTGCCCTATTTGTAGGATGACATTTCCCAGTCTGGCCATGTGACATGCCTCCCATTTTCCATGGTTTTTCAGAGATGATTCACAGTAATGTGTCAATCATATTGTCATTTCTTTCAGGATCTGGGGAATAGTTTAGCCAGACCTGAAGTTCTGAACTCATCAAGGACATTTAGATCAAGGGTTCTGGGAACTTGGGATTCATATGGAGCTTTTATTGGGTCCAAGAACCTGAATGTGAAAGAAAATTTGCCTTTTATTTTCATAGACCTCTGGTTTTCTTTACAATCCTGTGTATCTTATCTGGAAAATTTAATTTAAAATTAAATTAAATTTTAAGTTAAAATTTAATTTAAAAACATTGTTCTGAGAAGGAATTCATGGGCTTTGCTAGACTGTTGCCATTGGATTCCATGACATGGAGTGATCTGTTACCATCTACTCACTTCAGATTCGGTTCCTTAGGAAATATTTTCCTCTTTCTTGCTATGATTAACTTTGGTTTCAACTAGCTATCATCTTATCTATTTTCTCAAGCAGCGGTCATCTCCCTTCTTTGATTTTCCTCTTGTTGCCAACGTAACTTGAAAAGCCTATTGTTATCTTTAACATTCTTCACCAGGCTCTATTATTTTCAGTTTTATTATTTCTGACATTATTCTTTCAGACCTTGCCCCTGTTCCCATTTTTCAGTTTATGTTATTTAAAAATCTATGTTGGCAGTTGAGCTGTCTTTCCTTTAGACAGGTCTATATTGTTTTCCTCATCAAAATTGTTAGAGCTGATGTCATCTGAATTTCATTCTTTAGAGGATATCATTGACTCCAGAATAAAATAGAAATGCTTCTTTTTGGCAATCAAAGCCCTTCTCAGTATGCCTCCCACTTATCTTTCCAGGCTTGTTACATATTACACCCTTTCATGAAATTTATGCACCAGCCAAACTAGACCATTGTCATGTGTGACATGTCACTGCCAAGTCTTATGCCCCTGTTCAGGCTGTCAACTCCTTACAATTCTTATCTGCCTTCAAAGCTTAGCTCAGAGTTTACCACAGTGTTTGGTACATAGTAGGCATTTAACAAATGTTTTTTGACTGTTGACTCACTAATTCAAGTGCCATCTCCTTTGTAAGACCTTACTTGATTCCCAATAATGGTGATCTTTGGATAGAAATAAATATGACATCAGGGAGATGATGACATGACTTGAAATTGACTTTGATCTGAGTGAGGAAAGGATGTGTAAAGTTATCAGCCTCACTTCTTCCGCTAGAGAATCTGGATCCAGTGGTCAGATATCCATCAGGATGAAATGGAGATGGCCCAAGATTCAGTGGAAGACCTTGGCCCTTTAAGGTCTTTTCAGGTTCTCACTTTGAGTGAAGCAACACCCATTCAGTGAACAGGGCTTTTAAGAAGTGAGTCAAGGGATGATGCCTTTAATAAAAAAAAATAAAATAAATCAAACTGGGAAGGGAAGATTCAGGGTTACTAGTCAAAGGAGAAACAGTTATTATTTACATTCACTCTGAGCCAGGAGGGTCCAAAAACACAAACAAACAAATTTATTAAGTGATGCTTGGTCTGGGATCTATTGTTATCCAATCCTTAAGATCCAGAGTGAATTAAGTTTAAGGCTTGGTCTTTGAGAGAAAACCAGCCTGTAAACCTCAAGGTAACTAGATAGCTTTTGGACATCACAATTTACCTTCCTTGGGGCCGAATGCCCTTGGGTAAGGGGAGGGGAGAGTAAGGCAAAGAGGGAGAGGGGAAGGGGAGCAACAAACTGGTATAAATTTATGAGATCAAGGACCAAACATAAATGGTTCAAGGATATGAAGAGATAGTTTTTAAAGAAACAAATCCCAGTTTTCAACAGTCTCATTAAAGAAAAAAAGTCTTAAATCACTACTAAATAGATAAATTAAATAAAAGCAACTTAGAAATTCCACCTTACACTTATCAGTCAGTCAATAAACAGACTTGCAAAAGATGGTAAAGGAAGAAAATAGGAAGTGTTGGAAGGATTCTAGGGAAATGGGGATGCTGGTTGACTGATGATGAAGTTGTGAATTGATCCAGGAACTGATTGTGTGGCCCTGGGTAAGGCACTTAACCCTGTTTGCCTCAAATGCTCATCTGTAAAATGAGTTGGAGATGAAAATGCCAACCTAACCCAGTATCTTTGCCATTAAAATACTGAATGGATTCACAAAGACTTGGATTCAGCTGAAACAACCAAACAACAAATGCTATGTATTCATATACGACTATTTATTTAACCATTCTTCAACAGGAGAGCAGTTGCCCCTTAGTTTTTTGATATTTTGCTACCATGAATAGAGTCACTATAAGTATTTTTGTATATATAAATACTTTCCCTTTGGTTTTGATTTCATTGGGGGTTAAGGCCTAGTACTACAGCTGAGTCAAATGTTATATGCAGTTTGGTAACTTTAGGGGCATAGTCCTTAGAGGGTATGGGGCCTTGACCCCCCAAAAAGAAAACCACAACCCAGCTCCTGAACTTTCCTACATAGCCCCATCTAGATACTCAATCATCCTTCCAAGTCTCCTTTTGCTGTGGCTTGGACCCAATCTCAACCTTCAACTCTCTATTACTTCTGACCCAGCCCAACCCTTCATTGTCTGTTACCTCCAGAGCACTACAGGCTATTTTTCCCACCCTTAATCCCATCTGGACCCCTTCTTTTTGCCTCAGGGTCACCTCAAGAAATTGGCCACTCCTAGATCACATTTAGATCTTTCCACAATCTTTATGTATAAAAGTGTCCATCTGTTCCACTAAATTGCTCAGATTCTTAAAATCTCACCTGCTTTTGTAGGCATCGGAAACAGCATAGACTCATTGGGACTCTTGCCCACCCCAAATAGTGTTTTAATAAACCTTGTTTTAGATTGAAAGAAGGCTTGACTGTTCAGATTCTTTCAAGACAGACTTGTGCCCTTTTCCCTTGCATTTCAGGGTTTCCAGCACCCTTAGACTACAATAATACTAAATTGCTTTTGAGAATTTTTTTTTAATTTACTTTGAATGTGAAGAAACTAAGTGGTATGTAGAGTGTTATGCATTGAGACAGGAAAACTTGAGGTCAAATCTTACTTCAGGTATTTGCCAGTTGTGTGACCTTGGGCAAGTTTCTTAACATTTATTAGATCCAGTTTTCTCATTTTTAAGTCAGAATAGTCATAGCATGTATCTCATGTGGTAACTATAAGCATCAAAAGACATGATGTAGGTAAAATGTTTTGAAAACCAAAAAGCAATTATTTTCATGTTCAATATTATTTTTAATATGTGAAGTACTATTAAGACACTTTTCCAATTTTCTTCTTTAGGTATGCCAGTTAATTTTCCAAGGGGTGGCTTCTATGTGATCTCTAGGGGAAATCTTGTGGTTGGCTAATCCTATTGTGGCTCATAAACCCCACCAAACAAAGTTCCCATTAACAATCTTCCATTGAATTTAATTAGAGATAAATAAAATAATAATTTCTAAAATAAATAAAATATAAATAAATAAAATTTAAAAAACAATTTTTACAAAACCTTCCCCCTCAAAAGCACACACAATGTCTAAAGGAAGAATGGATTCAAACTTAGAGTACAAGATTAGTTAGGCAAGCATGTAGGATACACAAGTAGCAAAGATTAACTCACAGTCTCTTAGGGTCTACTCTTTTTTCGAGTCCATCACCAGCTCTTTTCTCTAGTACAAAAGAGCGCTTGGGGCTACTTTCTTGCTCAGGAGACTGCCCCTTTATCTGTGTCTATCCTTGGCTATGTGTTTCAGCATGATTTGGAGGCACTTTCTTCTTTTCATGCAATACCCCTTGTGATATATTTGATGGTACATGGTTACCAGGGACTGGAATGGACAAATCCCTTGATGCCCTCTGGTACAGGTGAAAGAATCTGCCTTTACAAATTACTCTTGAGACAGGAGTCTCCAACTACTGAATAAAATCTTGTTTTATATATTCTCTCAATCAATCACAAAATTATGTCTACATGGTATTACATACTTTGTCCAATGATCAAGACCCTATAATACCTTAAAATTAAGGACTAATTCATATGTTGTTTTGGAATTGCAGGAAAACTTCTTAACATTCAAATAGTCTGTGAATAAATTATGGAATCTGTAACTACATCATCAGAGGTGGGGAGGGAAATTTTCTTCCTTAAACTGATTACATTCTGGCATTTTTGCAATTAAATTAATTGAGCTAGGGAGAGAAACTTGTTCCATTACAAATATATGTATCTATGAATGAGTATGTATTCATGAATATATATATATATGTATAATGTTCCATTACAAACATATGTCTCTATGTATGAGTATGTATTCATATATACGTATGTAAAAACACATATATTGTGTATATGTTTATAGTCATGCAGACATATATACATAGGTAATCTATATTTATATACATATATCTCTATTTATTTGTTTCTTTTTGTATTTGTTGCATTTTCACTAAAATAATATGACCTCTATAAAAGAAGTGACTACTTCATTTTTTTTGTTTTTGTGGTCCCAGGGTGAAGTACAGTATGTGGTAAATAGCAGGCATTCAATTAATAATTTGTTGGTGGATTGAACCTCCTCTATAATCTTTTCAGCTCTGAAATTTTTTTTCTGGACCCCTTCAAATCTACATCCCTTCAAATCTATGGTTTATAGAAGTGTTTCTTATCTATTCTAAAACATGGGAGACAGGGATTAAACAGAAAATGTTGATTCTTATATATTCTAAAACCTTAACTGATAAGGGTACTTACTTTTTTTGCCAAAGCTCTCATAATTTTTACCAGAAAAAGTAGCTGTTCCTTATTAGTCAGACATATGTCCAGAACAATATTCTTCATCATTATTTTCACTATATCTTAAATAATGGAACTATCTTTTAAGTAAATCAAGAATCAATCAGTTAATCTACTTTAAGGGAAGAAAAATAATCCATCAGACATGAGTAGTTAAAATCCCTCATTACTTCAATATCATAAACTTTTACTAGACTTGTAATCTGTTTCCAACTCATTATCCATTTCCTCCTTCTGAACAGACTATATATATCATTCTATATTTTCTATTTCTTTTGAATACTAATCACACCATCACAAGAGTCCATTAATGGGTCATATCCCATAATATGTCAGAGATGCCAATGAAGTTTAATTTATAACTATATATTGAAATCTCTATCTCCTTTTGTTTATTACATATACAAGACTTTTGGTGGGAAAGTGAATAAATCACTAGACTTTGAAGTAGGAGGCCCTGGATATGGATCCCAACTTAGAAAAATATTAGCTGTCTGATACTTGTTAAACTGCTTACTGTATCTCAACTTTAGTTTCTTCATTGATAAAATAACCATAATAGTAGCACCTACTTCAAAGGATTATAGTAAACCTTAAATGAGAAAAATTTGCATCCTTTAAAGTGCTATAGAAATGTGAGCTATTATTAGTACCACTTTAGTGATAGTATTATCATTAAGCTTATCACGTCTAACAACATAATGATGTTTTTGAGGATAAGAACTGAGTCTCATTAATCTTCGTATCTTTTACATCCCTCTTAGAATAATGATTTTTACATAATATGCCCTACATATTTACTGAATAAATGAAGAATGAATTGAAAAGTGAAATTGAATTGATTCATTGTCTAAATGAAATGAAAAAAATTAACCGGTTTTTTAAAAATCATTATAAGGTGAAAAGTAGGGACTGTGTCTTATTTTATAGTGCCAACCACGGCGCTGAGAATGTAGCAGTTACTCAACAAATGTATATTGAATTCAATTTTAATTACATTTTGCATGCAATTTGTACTTTTTTCCAAAAAAATGTTTTTTATTGGAATTGTGTGTACAAAACCACAGTGATAAGATCGTTGCCAGTTTGGTAGCTATTCTGGATTTAATTTTCACATAATACTAGACAATTTTAAAAAAATCAGTATTTCTTTTTTCTATTTTCTTTATTGCTTAATTGACCTTTCTCTTTCTATTAGAACTGCACCTTTGTTCGAAAAAATCAAAATACTGGAGTCAAAAACCTCGTAAGTTCCCTTTTGGAGTAGTTGCTTAATCATTTCAGTCACGTCGGACTCACTCCTCATAAGCCTGTTTAATGTTTCCTGTCCGATGTACGGGATAGGTTTGCTGTGTCCTTCTCCAGCTCATTCTACAAATGAGAAAGCTAAAACCAACTTGCCCTTAGTGACTTGCCCCTAGCTACTAAGTGAGGCCAAATTTGAACTCAGGTCTTCCTGACTCCAGGTTCAGTGCTCTACTCACTGAGCCACCAAATTCTGTCTACATTAAGCAATAGGCAACCCACAAACTCCTTTTAAGTGTTTATTATGTGCCTGTATAACAGCAAGCCCTCTAGCATGCACAGGATGAACCTGCTGGCACAGGTTCTTGGATCTGCTTTTCTAAGGAAAGCAACTTAAAAAAGGGTCAACAATCTTCTTTAATTACATTCCCCAACAGAGAAAATACAAGCACAGAACTAAAGGCCAACAGATAGGGCTTCTAGCTGTCTGACCATAAGCAATACATATATCACCGATCAACAGATAGATCTGTCTGACCATTACATACATACAGATTTATTAGAGAGAGAAGTGCCAACATCTGGGTTTTCAAAGCCAGGGGGATCCTTAATGGCCACTCCGAGTCTTATCTGGCACAGGAACCTTTTTTCCAAAGAGTAAGCCCCAAAGCAAAAACTCATCTCAGTGTGTGTGTGTGTGTGTGTGTGTGTGTGCATGCGCGAGCACACTTGTCAAAGGGCAGGACCCTGGTGACCCGGTGACTCTTTTGCAATTAACAAAAGGTGTGAACCTTCCTACAAAACAAGCCTCCACTAATTTCATTAACGGATGAGGAAGATCTTTACATTACAGCTATGTACTGTGAAAGCACTAGAAAAAAACAAATACAGATAGATAGATAGTCCCTTACGTCTAGGAGCTTACATCCTAATGAAGGAAGTCAGTACATAAAATTAAGTGCATAGTAGAAGGTAATCATACAGAACTATGGCAGATAAAGTCCAGAGTGTTGCTAGAGAGGGAAGAATGACACATGGTTGACTGGGCACACTCCTTAAATAGAGATTCTAGGAAGGAGTCATCCAATCAGAGGGAGAGATGAAAGAGGCAGACGACACTTCCACTGCTTGAATTCCAGGGCTGGATGAAGAGGTTTTAATAGGAAACTCAGAGCGTAGACTGCAGGAAAATGAGAATAATGCAACAAACTCAGTATCATGCTACAGGAGAGAGAATGCTAGATCTTGAACCAGATTGTCTGGATTTGTCTCTTGTATCAGCTGTTAATTATGATGATGATTGATTTTCTTAACTTTTTAGGACCACAGGTTCTTCCTATATAAAATGGAGAGGTTGAGAAGACAACCTGAGACTCCCTCAGATTCTAAATCTATAACCTTATAAACACACAAAAGGCTTTATTTGGCAACATGAGGGTCATTGAGATAAAAATCAAAACAGAATAAAGTCGTGGGGTCTTGACTGCAAAGATGCATGTTCTTCAAATGCACAATTGCCAAATTATAATGAACCCTGGACCATTTAGTACTTCTTCTATTCACACAAAGCTGGGGGATGATTCTCCCACTTGCCTTTGGTGTCTACGGTTCTAAGAATCAGAGCATGTTAAATTTGAAAGGATCCACAACAGATATTTAATCTAACCCATCACTGAATTAGTGTTCCCTATCACATGTCTAATAAGTGGTCTTCCAGACATTATCCGCAGAACTTCAATGAGAATGTACCCATTACTTTCCCAGGCAGATCTTTCCAGTTATAAATTGTTCTAAATCATTAGGCAGGTGTTCCCACCCACACTCTTTCTCTTCAGGAGTAAATTTTCCTTTTTGGAACTTTTACTCATTGTTCCTGGCTCTGCTTTCTGGGTACAAGAAGAAAATTCAAATCCCTCTTAAATATGATAACCCTTCAAATACTTGGAGATAGTTACCATGTCTCTCTAGAGTCTCTACTTTTCCAGGCTGAACATTCCTAATTTGTTCTACCAATCTTCAAATGACAAGGACTCAAGGTTCTTGTCTATTCTAGCTGCCCTTTTCTGAACATTTTCTAATTTATTACTGTCATTCTAAAAACCGGTTGCTTGTAGAAAATGAAACATATGAAAAATGTTGACTTGGCTTATTTTCTCTGCAACACAAATTAACTTGAATCCAAGCTCTACCACTAACTACCTAACCATTCTCACAGTCTAAAAAGTTGATCAAATCCCTAAGCAAATTATCTGGCAAGCTCTTGAAGTTACTCTGGTTCTTGCTCTCAAAAACATGATCTCACTGTGGCAGTGTGGTAAATGTGGCAGCCCATTATTACTGAATAAAATCCTCTCTCACAACTTTATAGCTTGGCGCTGCTACATAGCGATAATGACTACATCCTTTGTTATGTGTTTGTTTAACTAGTATTTGTTAGACTGAAAGGCCAAGGGTGATAACTTAATACCATCTATTTCTCTGACAACTGTGAGAAGCAAAAGAAAGTGTTTTAAACACAAGTCCAAACCAGTTAGGAGAAGTTAAATTACTTTGAAATATACTTGCTGCTCCATCTTGAATGAGGTAATTCCCAGAAGTACTGCTGCAGAAGAAGAAATTTAAGATATAATTTACTTCAATAAGTTATTTTTCCCCTTCTTAAAAGAGATTGCTTAGGCAATGCTATACAAAAAAAGGTCCATGTAGTCCTAGGAGGCAAAATATCTCTAGTTACCACTGGCTTCTGAAAAGTTTAGAGCTCTTTGTAAGACAG
>JAJHZJ010000752.1:0-235000 GCA_023548195.1 Bettongia penicillata ogilbyi
GATATAATTTACCCCATTCCATTTCAACCTCTCTCCTCCCACTACATTTCTCTCTCACCATTTACCTTAATTTCTTTTAAGATATGGTCCCATCCTATTCAATTCACTCTGTGCTCTCTGTCTCTGTGTGTGCATGCTTGTGTGTTTGTGTGTGTGTGTGCATGCAGGTACATGTGTGCATGTGCGTGTGTGTGCGTACATCTGTGTGTGGTCCCACCAACTACCCAGATGCTGAAACGTTTTAAGAGTTACAAATGTTGTCTTTCCATGTAGGAATGTAAACAGTTCACCTTTGGTAAGTCCCTTATGACTTCCCTTTGCTGTTTACTTTTTCATGCTTCTTCTCATTCTTGTGTTTGAATGTCAAATTTTCTTTTCAGTTCTGGTCTTTTCATCAAGAATGCTTGAAAGTCCTCGGTTTCATTGAATGACCATATTTTCCCTTGAAGAATTATACTCAGTTTTGCTGGGTAGGTGATTCTTGGTTTGAGTCCTAGTTCCTTTGACTTCTGGAATATCCTATTCCACGCCCTTCGATCCCTTAATGTAGAAGCTTCTAGATCTTCTGTTATCCTCATTTTGTTTCCACAATACTGGAATTGTTTCTTTCTAGCTGCTTGCAAGATTTTTTCCTTGACCTGGGAATTCTGGAATTTGGCCACAATGTTCCTAGGAGTTTCTCTTTTTGGATCTCTTTCAGGTGGTGATAGATGGATTCCTTCAATACTTATTTTGCCCTCTGATTCGAGAATCTCAGGGAAGTTTTCCTTGATAATTTCATGAAAAGTGATGTCTAGGCTCTTTCTTTGATCATGACTTTCAGGCAGTCCCATAATTTTTAAATTGTCTCTCTTGGATGTATTTTCCAAGTCAATTGTTTTTCCAATGAGATATTTCATGCTCTCTTCCATTTTTTCATTCTTTTAGTTTTGTTTGGTGATTTCTTGATTTCTCAGAAAGTCTTTAGACTCCATCTATTCCATTCTAATTTTGAGAGAACTATTATCTTCAGTGAGTTTTTGAAGCTCTTTTTCCATTTGGCTAATTCTGCTTTTGAAAGCATTCTTCTCCTCATCGGCTTTTTGAACATCTTTTGCCAGTTGAGTGAGTCTATTTTTCAAGGTGTTATTTTCTTCAGCATTTTTTGGGGTCTCCTTTAGCAAGGTATTGACCCGTTTTTCGTGCTTTTCTTGCCTCTCTCTCATTTGTCTTACCAGTTTTTCCTCCACCTGTCTAACTTGATTTTCAAAATCCTTTTTGAACTCTTCGATGGCTTGAGCCCACCAGACATTCATTTCGAATGTCTGGGATAGAGAGGCCCCAACCTCCATGTATTTCTCCAATGGCAGGCATTGTACTTCGTCATCAGAAATGAAGGGGGGAAGGAACATCTCTTCCCCAATAAAGTAGCTCTCTATGGTCATTTTTCTGGGTATTTTCCCAGCCAGTTACCTGACTTCTGATATTCCTCTCCACCCTTGCCTAGATCCGCCCAGCTAGTGCTTTAGGTCTGAGATTCAAATGGGCTTTCTGTGGCATGTGCGGCTTCTATTCAATGTGAGCTTAAGTTCTGGTGCTCAGGTGGGGGCAGGGCCACCTCCTAGGCTCAGCTCCCTCAGGGCGTTTATGCAGAGACCTGAACTTCTGCCTGCCTGCTCCGGGAGTCTTGGGCCACCTCTGCCCCTGCTTCTGCCTGTGCCGCTCCCTCCCGAAGGTACCTGAGCCACGGAGACACCCCACTCCCCTCTTAGCCAGCCCAGACGTCTCTCTCACTGACCTGTAGCATCTGTGGGTGGAGGGATCTTCCTGGCCGCCATAGGTTCCATCCCTGAAGTTTGCTCGGATCTGCTCCTCTGGGGTCGTGCGGCCAGGGCAGCGCAGGGGTGGGCTCCTCTTTCCGGAGCATGACAGACACCTGGGGACGGCTCTCCAGAGCTCTCTGGAATGGAAATCTCTTCCACTGTGTTTCTGTGAGCCTTGCAATGATCCAGAATTTGTGGTAAGTTCTTACAGGAAATTTATGGGCTGTGGAATCAGAACTAGCATACATGAGTCTTTCTACTCTGCCATCTTGCAGGTTCAGATATTTGCTAGATGGGTGACTCTGAACAAGTCACTTAATCTTGTTTGCCTCATTTTCCATAAAATGAACTAGAGGAAATGGCAAACCACTCCAATATCTTTGCTAAGAAAACCACTAAAGGGGAAATGAAAAGTTGAACTGAAAAATGAATAAACAATGACAAAAAATATTCCCCTTACTGATTCCTTATTTTCTTCATCTATAAAAAATGTGGGATTGGGACTAAATAATCTCTATAAAGCCATGTAACTTAAAATCTTGTTTTAACCATTAATTGATATTGATAGTCATTAATGAGATCCTATTCATAAAAAAACAAATCTGGACCTAAGAATTCTGATGCTCATCCTTGGTAGTTGTATGACCTACCTAGTTGAGAAAAAAATGGAAGCAAATATATGGGAAGACAGGGCTATAAGTTTATTGTTGGTAGAGTTGTGAATTAATAAATAATTTTGGAAAATAATTTAGAATTATGAAACTAAAGGGACTAAAATGTTCACATTACTTGAACCAGAATTTTTATTGCTTGCCATTTACAACATTTATTGTAATCATTTTTGTGGTCATAAAGAATTGATAACAAGTATTTTTCTGTTGATTGGAGAATGCCCAAACAAGTTGTGGTAATTGGACATAAGGGAATATTGCTCTGTTGTAAGAAAAGATAGATACTGGGAATTACCCAAAGGCCATAAATTAATGTAACTTGAAACAACAAAATGTAATTAAACAATCTGAACAGTAATTATAATGCAAATTATAAGAACAATTGCAAAATTTAAAAATTGAATTCCTCAAAGTTGAAAAAAACAATGTCCCAAAAGAAAAAGTATGAGAAGGTACATTTCCCATAAGTATCTTATTTTTAGAGGTAAAAAGTATTATGATGTGGAAAACTATATGTTTTCACATTTTTAATGGGTTAATTGTTTTTCCTTGAGGTATTTCTCTCTTTCATCCCCTTTTCCTTTTTTTTTGAAATTTATTTATTATTTAATTTTCTCCAGTTTCATGTAAAAAACAATTTTTAGCATTGATGTTTAAAACTTTGAATTTTAGATTATCTCCCTTTCTTCCTCTTCAGCATCACTCCCTGAAAAGGCAAACAATTCAATATAACTTAGACATGCGGAGTTAGACAAAACATTTCCATAATAACCATGTTGTAAAGAAAAAAAACAACACACAGGCAAAAATACTCAAGAAAAGTAAAGTAAAAATAAAAGAATGCCTCAATTTGTATTCAATCACCATCAGTTCTTTCTCTTGGTATAGATAGCATCTTCATCACAAATTCTTCAGAGCTGACTTGTGCGTTTGTCTTGGATCATTATATTATATTTCTAAGAATATCTAAGTCATTCACAGCTGGTCATCCAACAATATTCTATTATTTTATACACAGTAAATTTCACTCTGCATCAGCTCATGTAAGTCTTGCTAGGTTTTTTGGAGAATCCTGCTAATCACTTCTTATAGGAAAATAGTATTCCATCATAATCACACTACAATTTTTTCAATTTTTCTCCAAATAATGGACATCCCATTAATTTACAATCCTTTGTCAAAAGTAAAGAGCTCCTACAAATACTTTTGTACATATATGTCCTATTGTTTGTTTTTTCTTCTTTTTCAATCTTTCAGGGATACAGAGCTACTACTGGCATTTCTAAGACAAAAGGTATGCATGATTTGATACCCTAATGGGCATGGTTTCAAATTGTTCTACAGAATGGATGGATCAGTTCACAACCCTACCAACAGTTCATTAATGTCTCATTTTTCCCACACACCCTCCAATAGTTATCATTTTCCTTTTCTGTACTATTAGCCACTCTAACAAGTATGAATCAGTACTTCAGAATTATTTTAATTTTCTATACTCCAATCACTAGTGAGTTAGAGCATTTTTTTCATATGCCTATAGATAGCTTTGATTACTTCATGTAAAACTATTTAATGATTTTCAGTTGGGGATGGCTCTTATTTTTAAAATTTGACTCATTCCTCTACATGTTTAAGAAATGAGACCTTTAGGGGGTGGAACCAAGATGGCGGAGTAGAAAGACTCACGTATGCTAGCTCCGAACCCACAGCCCATATATTTCCTGCAAGAAGAACTCCCCACGAATTCTGGAGCACTGCAAAGCGTGCAGAAACACAGTGGAAAATATCTCCGTTTTAGAGAGCCCTGGAAAGCTGACCCCAAAGGTCCGTCACAGTCTGGACAGCAGAGTCCACCCCTGGGCTGCCCTGGCCACACGGCCCAAGAGGAGTGGATCTGAACAGGCTTCAGGGACGGAATCTCTGGTGGCTGGGAAGGTCCCTCTGCCTACAGACCCTGCAGGTCAGTGAGAGAGACTTCTGGGCTGGTTGAGAGGGGAACAGGGTGTCTTCGTGACTCGGGCCCCCTCAGGAGGCAGTGGCAGAGGAAGCGGCAGAGGCAGCAGTAGAGGCAGTGGCAATGGCCCGGGACTCCCCGAGCAGGCAGGTGCTCCATACTGAAGGTCTCTGCATAAACCCCCTGAGGGAACTGAGCCTGGGAGGCGGCCTTCCCCCACCCAAGCACCAGAATTTAAGGTCACATTGAATAGAAACTGCACCCTCCATGGAAAGCCCATTTGAATCTCAGACCCCCAAGCACTAGCTGGGTGGATCTAGGTGGGGGTGGACAGGAATCTCAGAACTCAAGTAACTGGCTGAGAAAATTTCCAGAAAAGGGAAAAAAATAAGACGATAGAGAGCTACTTGGAGGGGTTACAGATGTTCCCGCCATTCAATTCTGATGACAAGGAACTATTCTTACCATCAGGGAAAGATGGGGATGTCCGGGCCTCTGTATCCCAGACATCCCAGGGTGATGTCCAGTGGCCTCAGGCCATTGAAGAGCTCAAAAAAGATTTTGAAAATCAAGTTAGACATGTGGAGGAAAAACTGGGAAGAGAAATGAGAGAGATGCAAGAAAAACATGAAAAACGGGTCAATACCTTGGTAAAGGAGACCCAAAAAAATGCTGAAAAATAGGCTCACTCAATTGGCAAAAGAGGTTCAAAAAGCCAATGAGGAGAACAATGCTTTCAAAAGCAGAATTAGCCAAATGGAAAAAGAGGTTCAAAAGCTCACTGAAGAGAATAGTTCTCTCAAAACTAGAATGGAACAGATGGAGTCTAATGACCTTCTGAGAAACCAAGAAATCACAAAACAAAACCAAAAGAATGAAAAAGTGGAAGAGAATGTGAACTATTTCATGGGAAATACAGGTGACCTGGAAAATATATCCAGGAGAGACCATTTAAAAATTATGGGACTACCTGAAAGCCATGATTAAAAAAAGAGCCTAGACATCATCTTCCATGAAATTATCAAGGAAAACTGCCCTGAGATTCTAGAACCAGAGGGGGAAATAAGTATTGAAAGAATCCATCGATCACTGCCTGAAAGAGATCCAAAAAGAGAAACTCCTAGGAACATTGTGGCCAAATTCCAGAGTTCCCAGGTCAAGGAGAAAATACTGCAGGCAGCTAGAAAGAAACAATTCCAGTATTGTGGAAATACAATAAGGATAACTCAAGATCTAGCAGCTTCTACATTAAGGGATCAAAGGGCATGGAATAGGAAATTCCAGAAGTCAAAGGAACTGAGAATTAAACCAAGAATCACCTATCCGGAAAAACTGAGTATAATACTTCAGGAGAAAATATGGTCTTTCAATGAAACAGAGGACATTCAAGCATTCTTGATTGAAAGATCAGAGCTGAAAAGAAAATGTGACTTTCAAACACAAGAATGAGAAGAAGCATGAAAAAGTAAACAGCAAAGAGAAGTCATAAGGGACTTAGCAAAAGTGAACTGTTTACATTCCTACATAGAAAGACAATACGTGTAACTCTTAAAATTTTTCAGTATCTGAGTAGTTGGTGGGATTGCACACACACACACACACGTACATACATGCATGCACACACACATACACACATGAACGCACATACAGAGACAGAGAGCACAGAGTGAATTGAATAAGATGGGACCATATCTTAAAAGAAATTAAGGTAAATGGTGAGAGAGAAATGTAGTGGGAGGAAAGGGGGGAAATTGAATGAGGTAAATTATATCTCATTCAAGAGGCAAGCAGGAGACTTTTTAGTGGAAAGGAAAAGGAGAGCTGAGGAAAAAAAAAAGAAGTTTACCCTCATGACATTCGACTAAACGAAGGGATAAAATGCACACTCATTTTGGTATGAAAATCTATCTTACAATACAGGAAAGTGGAGGAAGAGGAGATAAGCAAGGGGAGGGATGATGGCAGGGAGGGCAATAGGAGGAGGGAGCAATTTGAAGTCAGCACTCGGGGAGGGACAGGATCAAAAGACAGAATAGAAAAAATGGGGGGCAGGATAGGATGGGGGGAAATACATTTAGTCTTATACAACACGGCTATTTTCGAAGTCATTTGCAAAACTACACAGATAGGGCCTATATTGAATTGCCTGCCGTCCTAAAGGGAATGGGTGGGGAGGGAGGGATGCGGAGAAGTTGGAATTCAAAGTTTTAGGAACAACTGTTTAGTAATTTTGTTGCTACACATATGATAAATAAGATATAGACAATAGAGGCTCACAGAATTCAGTCATATTCAAAGAAGTTTTGAGAGATAAAACTTCTATGCTTTGTCAGTCATGAACATAAAGTTAAGACAAATGATATTACTAATGCTAAGCTATTGAGTAACCACATTTGAGCACATATGATCAAAAAGTACAGAGGCAGCAGGATAAAGAGTCTTAGTAACAATAAAGCCATTTGGACACAAGTGGAGAGATAAGAGCAAACCCTCTAAGATTTTGCCAACTAGTTCAAACATCAACCAGTTTGGTCTTATGCAAATCTAAATAAATATTTTGTCCTGTATTCATAGATCAACTTGGAAGTCTTTGGAGTGCATACATATGTACATGCATGCATAAATACACATGTATGTACATACATACATAAATGTATGAATAAATAAATAAAATAATCGTTACTAGAAATAGGTGCATTTATAACAGTTTGGAGCAGCAGGGAAAATCATTGCCCGATGCCTTTGAAGTTGAATGAATTGAGATTATGCAAACAGAACTAAGTTGTTCTTGAGCCCAAAGTGGAAACATAGTGAAACAAGCTTTTATGAAAACTTTTGTCTTTCAATGTGAAATGATGGTAAGCCACTGCCATATTCTGACCTGTATCAATTCAGATGCTATTAACCAGAGACAGATGGCAGCAAAAGTCAGCTATAAATTCAGCTTATTATATTGGCCAAGGATTACTAATTTGGACATAGATGCCCTGCTCAAAATGATGAAGTTATGCTGAAACTTAATAATGGAGTGAGAGCTATATGCCATGTCTAGGGAGATGAAAGTTATAAAGCAGTATGTCAAAACATATTTTAAGTTACCCTCATTTAATCAACCTTTGTTTCATTTCCTTAGAAATGATTGACAAACAAGTAAATTACTTTTGAGGGAATGCATGAAGTTATACAAGTTTACAAACCAAAGTAATGATGGCAAGGGACTCAAATACTGGTGATGAGAAGGTATTTTAATGTTAAAAAAATAATAGAAGTTAGGATTATGCAGTACTTGGGCCAATTGCTGTTGATTCCTTTCCTGTTACCAGGAAGTTGTAGCAACCCAGTGCATATCAGTAAGCCCTTAACCTTATGTCTTTATAATATGGCCAAAAATAAAGTATGAAACAGTTCAAAATCAACATGGAAGAGACCTTCCAGAGGAAAATCCTAAGAAAGCTTAGTTCTGCACTGCTTAAGATCTTTTAGTAATGAAATGATAAAGGCATTGATGTGAGGTAAATAAATTCAGATGACAAACTAGTAGGGGTAGATAACATACTGGATGACAGTCAGGATACAAAATGATGTTGCCATTCAGCATCATAGGGCTGAGTATTGTAAGGTGAAATGCATCTATGAGAAATGTAATGTTTTATGTAATGCAATTAAAAATAAAATATCACTCTTTTAAAAGTCCCTACAAAATGTTTTTCACACAAATAAAGTCAGATCTAAGCAACTGGAAAAATAATATTTGCTCATGGGCAGGCTGAGATTATATAATAATAATGATAATTGTACATAAATTTATTTATTTATTCAATGCCATAACAATAAAAATACCAAAAATTAGTTTATGGAGGTGGAAAAAAACAGTAAAATCCAATTGGAAAAACAAAAGGTCA
This sequence comes from Bettongia penicillata ogilbyi, assembly GCA_023548195.1. Lineage (NCBI taxonomy): Eukaryota > Metazoa > Chordata > Mammalia > Diprotodontia > Potoroidae > Bettongia > Bettongia penicillata. The sequence goes on from JAJHZJ010000752.1 coordinate 8,330, forward strand.
AGAATATCTAAAGAATTGATGGGGGAAAAAATGCAAGGGAAGGCAGCTTAGACATATCAAATCTAAAACTATAGTATTAAGCTCCAATCATCAAAACTTTGGTACTGGCTAAGCAATAGAATGTTCAGTGAAATAAGTTTGGTACACAAGATACAGTAGTCAATGATTACAGTTATTTATTATTTGATAAACTCAAATACTCTAGTTTCTGGGATAAGACCACACTATTTCACAAAAACTGCTGTGGAAACTGGATAATAATAAGGCAGAAACTAGGCATAAACCCATATCTTGCACCATATACCAAGATAAAGTCAAAATGGGTTCATAGTTTAGACATAAAGGGTAATACCTTAAGCAAATTAGGAAAGCAAGGAATAGTTTACCTGTTAGATTTATGGAGAAGGGAAGAATTTAGGACTAAATGAGGCATAGAGAACATTATGAAATACAAAATGGATAATTTTGATTATGTTAAATTAAAAAAGTTTCTGCACAGCCAAAGTCAAAGAAACCAAGATCAGAAGGAAAGCACAAAGCTAGAAAACAATTTTTAGTGCCAGTGTTCCTGATAAGGGCCTTCATGTTTAAAATATATAGAGAACTGAGTCACATTCATAAGGATACAAGACATTCCCCAATCGACAAATCGCTAAAATATGAGCAGTCACTTTCCTGAAAATTTCTGTAGTTATATGAAAAAAATGCTCTAAATCACTATTGATTAGAGAAATGCAAATTTACCAAAAAGGAAAATGAGAAGTGCTGGAGAAGATGTGGGAAAATTGGGACTTTAATGCATATAATTGCTGTTGTGAAGTGATCCAAGCATTCTGAAGTGCAGTTTGGAACTCTGCCCAAAGGCCTACAAAACTGTGCATACCCTTTGATCCAGCCTTACCACTACTAGATCTGTATCCCAAAGAGATCATAAAAAGTAGAAAAGCCCCCATATGTACAGAAATATTTTCATCAACTCTTTTCGTGGTGGCCAAGACTGGAAATTGATGAGAAGTCCATCAATTGGGGAAGGGCTGAAAAAGCTATGGTATGTGATTGTGATGGAATGATATTATTCTCTAAGAAATGATTAACGGGCAGGTTTCAGAAAATCTGGAAATATTGCATGAACTGATGTTAAGTGAAGTGAGCAGAACCAGGAGAACATTGTACACAGTCACAGCAACAATTGTGATGATCAACACTGTTACACTAGCTCTTTTCAACAATGTAATGTTCTAAGACAATTCTAAAAGACTCATGGTGGAAAATGCTATCCACTTCCAGAGAATGAATACAGAGTCTGAATATGGATCGAAGTATACTATTTTCTCTTTTTCTCTTTTTTGTGTTTTTTTCTCTTTTGTTCTGATTCTTTTTTTCAAAATTTGACTAATGTAGAAATATATTTAATGTGATTGTATATGTGTAACCTATACCAAAATTCTTGCTGCCTTGGGGATGTGGGAGGAGACATAGGAAGAAAAAATGGAACACAAAATCTTATAAAAGTGATTGTTAAAAACTACATATGTTATTGGAAAACTACTATTAAGTGGGAAAATCAACTTTGTAATGACAAAATGGGGTAGGCATGCTTAGACTACAACTGTTCTGACAAAAAAATCTAGGAATTTTAGTGTATATGTGTGATGAAGCAGACAAAAATGTTAATGAAATCTTGAACTCCATTAAGAGACAAATGGCTTATAAAAATAAGTCCCATTTCACTGCACCCTCATAAGACTTATAAGACTTCATACTGAAGTCAGTTCTGGGCATGAGGATTTAAGGTGGATATTGGCAAGTTAGGGAATGACGAGAAAAGAGCTAATACTATGGTGAGTCTATGTCATAGGAGAATTGTTTGAAAAAAGTAGTTATATTTAACAGGGTGAAGATAAAGCTCAGTGGGAATATGATTTTTTTGTTGGTGACAATTCATTTGAGTTCTGTCCCACTCTTAATGAGCCTATTTTAAGTTTTCTTGGCAAAAATACAGGAATGGTTTGCCATTTCTTTCTATAGTTCATTTTACAGATGAGGAAACTGAAGAAAACAGGGTTAAGTATCTTACCCAGAGTCACACAGCAAGGAAATGTCTGAGAATCTAGATTCCATGCTCCATTCACTATATCACCTCACTACACCAGGAATGTGATGACTGTATTTATATGAAGAAACTACCTGTGAATGAGGAATTCAGTTTGTTGTTTGATCCCAGAGCTTAGAACCAGGAGAAAAGGATAAAAGTTACAAAGAAGTTGATTTGAGAAGGATGTTAAGAAGTTTCCTAAAAAAATATAACTGTTCAAAAGTGGAATGAGCTGTCTCAAAAGATAGGTTCCTCTTCTTTCAAGTCTTCAAGAAAAGTCTAGATGATCATTTGTTCAATATTTCATAGTAGGAATCACTTCTGGATATGATTTTGATTAGATGGCTGCTGAAGTCCAATCTAACTCTCAAATTCAATGAATCTGAGTGAAATTAGAGGAACCAGAAAAAGGTGGGTAGGGAAACACTGAACAAACAGGATTTTTTTTTTTTTCCCAGAAAATATCTTAGAGACATTAGGGCAAAAAAGATATGTTAACTAACAGATAAGGGAAAAAGCAATTAAAATAGAACTTTGAATTCAGTATATTTAGTTGCAAACTGCAACTGAGTTTCTGTAATAATTTAGTTAAATGCTGTAGCACTAATGTGAAATTCACAGCACCCAGGGCAACCATGAATATTGTGGTGCAATTCATAATCACAAAATACAACAGACTCTCCACAGGAAAGGCAGAACCAAAACACTTATTTAGACATTAGAAAATCAAATCAGGGAGGAGCCAAGATGGTGGAGTAGAAAGACTCATGTATGCTAGCTCTGAATCCACAGCCCAGAAATTTCCAGTAAAAAGAACTCCCCACAAATTCTGGATCAGTGCAAGCTGCACAGAAACACAGGAGAAGAGATTTCCATTCCAGAGAGCCCTGGAAAGCTGTCCACAGGGGTCCATCATGTGTCACACAGTTGGGCCCACAACTACCCAGTCCTGGCCATGAGATCCCAGAGGAGTAGATCCAAGCAGGCTTCAGGGATGGAAGCTCCAGCGGCTGTAAGGGTCCCTCCACTCACAGATGCTCCAGGTCACTGAGAGACACTTCTGGCCTGGCTGAGAGGGGAGCGAGGTGTCTCCATAGCTCGGGCCCCCTCAGGAGGCAGTGGCGGAGGGAGCGGCAGAGGCAGCGGCGGCGGCCTGGAAATCCCAGAGCAGCAGGCAGGAAATCAGGGCCATTATGGAATGTCTCTACATATAGCCCTGAGGGAACTGAGCGTGGGAGGTGGCCCTGCCCCCACCCAAGCACCAGAATTTAAGCTAACATTTAATAGCAGCCACTCCCACCACTGAAAGCCCTGAGGCTGGGAAGCAGCATGTGAATCTCAGACCCCAAGCACTAGCTGGGTGGATCTAGGTGGGAGTGCAGAGGAATCTCAAAAGTCAAGTAACTGGCTAGGAAAATGCCCAGAAAAGGTAAGAAAAATAAGACCATAGAAAGCTACTTACTTGAGGAAGAGATGTTCCCTCCTCCCTTCATTTCTGATGAGGAAGTACAATGCTTGACATCAGGGAAAGACGTGGAGGTCGGGGCCTCTCTATCTCAGACATCCGAGGTGGATGTCCAGTGGGCTCAGGCCATGGAAGAGCTCAAAAAGGATTTTGAAAAGCAAGTTAGACAGGTGGAGGAAAAACGGGGAAGAGAAATGAGAGAGATGCAAGAAAAGCATGAAAAACAGGTCAATACCTTGGTAAAGGAGACCCAAAAAAATGCTGAAGAAAATAACACCTTGAAAAATAGGCTCACTCAATTGGCAAAAGAGGTTCAAAAAGCCAATGAGAAGAAGAATGTTTTAAAAAGCAGAATTAGCCAAATGGAAAAAAGAGGTTCAAAAGCTCACTGAAGGAAAGAGTTCTCTCAAGAGTAGAATGGAAGAGATGGAGGCTAATGACTTTCTTAGAAACCAAGATATCATGAAACAAAACCAAAAGAATGAACAAACTGGAAGAGAATGTGAAATATCTCATTGGAAAAACAACTGACATGGAAAATAAATCCAGGAGAGACAATTTAAAAATTATGGGACTACCTGAAAGTCATGATCAAAAAAAGAGCCTAGACTTCATCTTTCATGAAATTATCAAGGAAAACTGCCCTGATATTCTAGAACTAGAGGGCAAAATAAGTATTGAAGGAATCCATCAATCACTGCCTGAAAGAGATCCAAAAAGAGAAACTACTAGGAACATTGTGGCTAAATTCCAGAATTCCTAGGTCAAGGAGAAAATATTGCAAGCAGTTAGAAAGAAACAATTCTAGTACTGTGGAAATACAATCAGGATAACTCAAGATCTAGCAGCTTCTACATTAAGGGATCGAAGGGTGTGGAATAGGATATTTCAGAAGTCAAAGGAACTATGACTCAACCAAGAATCACCTATCCAGAAAAACTGAGTATAATACTTCAGGGGAAAATATGGTCTTTCAATGAAACAGAGACTTTCAAGCATTCTTGATGAAAAGACCAGAGCTGAAAAGAACATTTGACTTTCAAACACAAGAATGAGAAGAAGCATGAAAAAGTAAACAGCAAAGAGATGTTTTAAGGGACTTACCAGAAGTGAACTCTTTACATTCCCACATGGAAAGACAATATTTGTAACTCTTAAAACTTTTCAGTATCTGGGTAGTTGTTGGGTCCATACACACACATGTACACGCATACACGTGCACACACATAAACACATGCACACACATACAGAGACAGAGAGCACAGATTGAACTGAATAGGATGGGACCATATCTTAAAAGAAATTAAGGTAAATGGTGAAAGAGAAATGTAGTGGGAGGAAAGAGGGTGAAATGGAATGGGGTAATTATATGTCATTTAAGAGGCAAATAGGAGACTTTTTAGTGGAGGGAAAAAGAGGAGAGCTGAGAAAAAAAAAACAAGAAGTTTACCCTCATCACATTTGACTAAAGGAAGGAATAAAATGCACACTCATTTTGGTATGAAAATCTATCTTACAGTATAAGAAAGTGGGGGAGAAGAAGATAAGCAAGGGGGGGATGATGGAAGGGAGGCAAAGGGTGGAGGGAGCAATTTGAAGTCAACACTTGGGGAGGGACAGGATGAAAAAGACAGAAGAGAAACAATGAGGGGCAGATTAGGATGGAAGGTAATTCAGTTAGTCTTACACAACATGACTATCAGGGAAGTCATTTGTAAAACTACACAGATATGCCCTATATTGAATTGCCTGCCTTCCCAAAGGGAATGGGTGGGGAGGGAGGGATGGGGAGAATTTGGAACTCAAAGTTTTAGGAACAACTGTTTAGTATTGTTGTTGCTCCTAGGAAAGAAGACATACAGTTAATGAGGAATAGAAAGCCATCTGGCCCTACAGGAGAAAAGAGAAGATGGAGACAAGAGAAGGGAGGGATGACAGAAGAGCGGGCAGATTGGAGATAGGGAAAATTAGATTGCTTGGGGTATTTGGGTGGGGGGAGGGGATAAAAGGGGAAAAAATTTGGAACCCAAAATTTTGTGAAAATGAATGTAAAAAGTTAAATAAATAAATAAATTTAAAAAAAAAATTAGGAGAGCCATAAAAAAAAAAAAAAAAAAAAAAAACATGTATCAAACACAACCTTTCAGGCATTTAAGTAATAAATATGTACTTTCAATAGGTTTATACTCTCCATGGCATGCACTAGTAAGCAATATTTAGGAAATAGCTGAAACCTTGCCACAAGTTGACTAAAACATTATAGAGAGAAGAAAAAAACATTGTCCAGGAAAGGTAACTTGTCCTACTGAATCCCATTTCTGAATAACTTTCAGTTTCTGCATTACATAAAAGAGACTATAGTTATATACAATCACTAGGTTCAAGTATCTATGACTTTTTGCTTCCTGCCCTCCCCTCCAGTCTCTTAAATAGAACATTGTCAATCACAGAAATTATTGTTCATAAATAGCATGTAATTATGAATTTTTCCTTCAAATTAATCAGCACCTGGATTTTATTAGAAGGTTTTATCTTGTTCATTTGCTGCCAGATATTGGACTCTAACTAGAAATTATGCAACCAAAATTTTTCAACTACGAAGTGTCTAGTTTAGTAAATATTGACTATACTAGAGTTTGGTATCTACTATTGTATTTGATGTGTGTTTGCTTTTCTCACGGATACTATTTGTATTTGTAGGAAAATGTGCTCAGATCTCTGTGAGGAGGAAAATATAGATATGCGAATGCTATTTACATTATGCCATGTCAGTAAATGTCTTTGATTTAATTATTGTGTCAGTTAGCTGAAAATGGAATGAAAAACAACTGTTGGAGAACAACCAAATATAGTTTTGTACAGGCTCACAAATTACCTTGCATTCTAGTGAGTTGTCCACTATAATAATCTAACCTTGCAAATATTGGATGACAAGTTTGCCCAGAAAAGGTTGTACTGGAAAAGAGACTGCATATTACTTCATATGAAATCAGAGTTTCAGGGAAAACAGGAATATTATGCTTTTCTAGAGCTATACAAATTGAGATTATAATGATCACTCTATCCCAGTCTGTTTAGACTTCTCAGATTTTACAGTCATGGTAGAATGTTACATCTACCACAGAATTAGAATGAAATGCAATATACACAAAATACACACACTTATACATATATATGTGAATATATATAGACATACACATTTACATATGTAAATGTATGTATATATATATGAATTTGCATGCATATATACACACGTATAGGTATGCATGAAGATACATATACATACATATGTACACATATGCATATGTGTGTACATGTATGTGTTTGCAAATCATAATTTAGAATGTAATCTGAACAACAGAGACAGTATTGATTGTGTCTTTGTATTTTCAGCATCGTAAGAGTTCCTAGTACATACTAAGCACTCATAGACACTTATTGATTGATTGAGAGTTCTTTTTTCTTCTATACTTAAATAAGTCATTTATTTAAGTCAAAGGGCCTGACATTGAATTCTGGATTTGCTTTGTACTGCAAGTGTAGCCTTGATAAAGTCATATTATCTCTTTTTGATTCATTTTGATTGCCTACAAAATGTTGTGCTTAGATTAGATTATCTTTTTTGTTATTTTATTTTTGATGTATGAAATAAAACAAGTATTTCCATAACAGTACAGTAAAAGATGATTATACAGGAACCTGAAAATCTACTATGTACAACTTGCTATTCCATTCAAATATAAACAAAATTATCATGCAGATTATTTCTTCTGCCCTCTTCCCACCAGATGGCTGCTGTTAGAAACAAATTCTATTTATCAGTACTTTCTATAGATGCATCTTTCTTCATATGTCCTTTAAAGTTTTTCTCAGCATAGTATAGTGTAAATAATTTATTTTCTTTTTTTAGTTGCTTCACTGGACGTAGATATTGTATCTTCATATTTCCTTTATAGTTAATTTACATGATCTTAAAGATGTCTTCTAGCTTTGTGATTCCACGAGTATATTCCTTACTGTTTCCATAGACATTTTCTTGTTCTTTAAGAAAGTTGTGTGGTATGTTTTGGGGGAAAAACATTCACAGCAGTTTTTTGTGGTTACAAAACCTTGAAACTAATGAGATACTTATTAATTGGGAGATTGCTGTATATATGACAGTATAAGAACATGTGATGAAATAATATCATTATATAAAAATGAGAATATAGTTGATTTTGAAGAGACATGGAAAGATTGTATGAACTAAAGAAAAATAATATGAAATGAACCAGAACAAAAATTTATATTATGGGATAAGTCTTATAAAAATGCATAGTTCTGAAGATTTTCATAAAGCGATGAATAACTAAGTGAAGAGAAATGAAGAGAAGAGTAATGCATATAATAAGATCAATAGTAGGAGGCAGAGACAAGATGATGAACTAAAGGCAGGGACTCCCCTGAACTATCCTTCAATCTGCACAAATACCTTTTAAAAATAACTCAAAAAATTCTAGAGCAGCAGAAGTCACAAGAAAGTGGAGTGAAACAAATTCTTAGCCCAAGACAACTTGGAAAGTCAGTAGAAAAGGTACATTACACCAGAGTGAGAGAGGAGCACAGTTCAGCACAGGCCGTGCCAGAAAAGACTGGGCCCCAGTAGGCAAAGGGTGATTAAGTCAGTGCCAGCGATGGTTGTTACTAGACTTCTCAGCCCACAGCCATGCAAAAAAAAAAAAAAAAAAAAAAGACCGCTTAGGTCAGCAGAAAATGACTAAGTAATGGTAATTTAAATAGGAAAATCTCCCCCATTCATTAATTGACCCATGTGACCTGCTTAAGTAACGTGGAAGCCTGAGTCACATGAATCTAAGTCACATGGAACAGGAATGGGTGGAGCAGGAAGAAACAGAGCTAGAGCAGAGCTGAGAGGAAGTTAGTTATAGAGCAGTCAAATTAGGAAGTATGCAAGTAAGCAGGCAACTGACTAGTGTGAGTGAGAGAGTCTGATTTTGTTTAAGGGAACCTGTTTATGATTTGTTAAAGGGACCTGGTTTGTGGGAAACTTAGCAGGGGGAAGAACTAGGGATGGTGCTATTCACTACATTGTTATTGTGTATAGATTTTTGTTACTCTGAGGTATTTGGCTTTCTGGTGTTGGGCTTTGGCCTTTTGCTGTCTGAATAAATGTTTTGGTTCTGTCTTCCATGTGAAGAGTCTTGTATTTCACAATTCAAAATTTCACTGAGATATTCATGGCCACCATAGGTACTCTAAATACAATATTTGCACTACAGTCTGTTACACTTAGTTGAGAGTGGAACACAGTTCAATTCAGGCTGTACCACCACACCCTGGCTTCACAAAACCAGGATAAGGCTTGGGAGTGACTGAATAGGCAGTAGTGGGGCAGTGGCCACCTCCAAAGTTCTCAATCTACAGATGGGAATAGGACAAAACAATTGCACAGTGGAAGATTGGAGGGGTCTCTTTTTGCTAGCTCTGAGGCAAGACTCTGTTGGTTTACCCATACTTGAATCCATGCCATAGTCTTGGGTATGAGGAGGAACACTAGTATAGCAGAACTTGTGGCCACAGTGGAAGGGGTGTGTAATGCCAATTCTAAACCCACAGAAGCTGCTATGGATTTGCACACATTTCCAGGGTAAATATAAACTATTTTCTCAACCAAGAAACCAAAAATATTTACTCACATACTAGAAAGTCAATTCCACCATCATAACAAAGAAGTTTACACACATTGCCAATATGGGGAGCACCACCATTCCCAAGCTTTTCGTCCTTAAGCTTACCCACAAATAAACCCCCTTGGGCAAAATTCTTCCCTCTCTCACTCACACTAAATGCTCTGCCTCAGCTCTGTCTCACTCTCTCTCAGCTGTGCCTCACTTTCTCTTGCAATTTGGCAAGTTCCTCCCACCATTGGCTTCATGTGATTCATGCTGTGGGCTGGGCCAAAGCTCAAAGCAAGTCACATGGGCCTATTAAGGAGCAGAGAAGATCTTCAAATTACCCTAACATTACAAGGAGACACTCTTCACAGTTCCAGGAGAGAAAACAGTGGTTGTGGTTTCTCACACACCACAGCACAGCCCAGGAGAGTAGTAAATACCTCTCCTTAAATTGTGTCACTTTGGAAGAACTGAAAATTTACAGGTCCCTAGAAGTATCTCAGTGAACACGTGAGCAAAACTCCTAAAGTTTGGAACAATGCAGCCTCTACTCTGAAAGCAGAGCATAACTTAAAAAAAAAATTGTTAAAAGTCAAGTAATAGGCCAGGAAAGGGAGTAAAAAATGAGAAAAAAATCTGATTACTTAGTGTTACTGTGGCAACAAAGAAGATCAAAAACAAAATCAGAAAACAACAAAGTTAAAGCTCCTACATCTAAAATCACCAAGAAAAATATGAATTGATCTCAGGCCATGGAAGAGTTTAAAAATGATTTTAAAAATCACCTAACAGAAATAGAGGGAAAAAATGGAAAGAAAAATGAGAGTGATGCAAGAAAATCAGGAAAAACAGGTAAAAAACATACTAAAGAAGACCCCCACACACAATTACTGAAGAAAATAATACCTTAAGAGTAGGTTAGGTCAAACGGTAAAAGAGGTCCAAAAATCAAGTGAAGAGAAGAATGCCTTAAAAAGCAGAATTGGACAAATGGAAAAGAAGGCCCAAAAGTTCACTGAAGAAAATAATTCTGTAAAAATTAGAATGTAGTAAATGAAAGCAAATGATTCTATGAGAAATCAAGAAATGATAAAATAAAATCAAAAGAATGGAAAATAAGAGAAAATAGTGTGAAATATATCATTGGAAACACAGTTGCAATGAAAAAAAGATCCAGGAGAGATAATTTGAAATGCTGGACTACCTGAAAGCCAAGAAATGATCAAGGAAAACTTCCCTTGTATTCTAGAACACATAGGAAAATAGAAATGGAAAGAATCTGTTGATTACCTCCTGAAAGTGATCCCAAAATGAAAACAGCCAGGAATATTATAGTCAATTTCTAGAGATCCCAGGTCAAGGAGAAAAGTATTGCCAGTAGCAAAAAGAAAAAAAAAAATCCAGATATTATTGAGATACAGTCAATATAACACAAGATTTTGCAGTTTTTACATTGAAGGATCATGTTTGGAAACATGATATTCCAGATGGAAAAAGGAGTTAGGATTACAACCAATCATCATGTACTAAGCAAAACTGAATATAATGCATGTGGCGGGAAAATGGATATTCAGTGAGATCTATGATTTTAAATATTTCTATTGGAAAATCTAGAAAGGAATAGAAAATTTGACTTTCAAATTCAAGACTGAAGGGAGGCATAAAAAGGTTAACAGAAAAGGGAAATGAGAGATTTAATTCCTGTATGGGAAGATAATATTTGTAACTTATAAGACCTTTCTCATTTTTAGGGCAGTTAGGAGCATTTATAGGCAGAACATTCAGGTGTAAATTGAATATGAAAGGATAATATCTAAAAATAAAATTAAACACGAAGAGAATAAAGAGAAAGGGAGAGTTGGATGGAGGTAAATTATCTCACTTAAAAGAGGCAAGAAAAGTTTTTAGAGTGGAGTGGGAAGGCGGGGTAGAAGAGGGCCATTGAATGAATCTTACTCTCAAAAAATTGACTCAGAGGTAAAAACAAACATACTGAATTGGGCATTGAAATCCATCTTACCATACAAGAAAGTAGGAAGGGAAAACGATAACAGAAGTTGGGGGGGTGGGCATTGATAGAAGGGAGGGTAGATTGGGAGAGTAGATAGAAGAAAAGTACTTTTGAGTTGGTACAGGCTGAAAGGAGAAAGAAAAAATAAATGTGGGGCAGGGATAGGATGGAAGGAAAAACAGTTAGCAATAGTAACTGTGAAAAAAATTTTCAAGGAAGTTTCTGTGATTTCTCATTTCTCACAGGTACAAAGAGCAGAATCAAATTTATAATAGTAAAAGTCAACCCTCAATTGATAAATGAAATGCAAATTAAAGATTTCTGAAATACTACCTCTTACCTACTAGATTAGCTAAAAGGACAGAGAAGGTAAATGAAAAATGTAGGAGGGGATGTGGGAAAAATGAAACATTAATTCATTATTGCTGGAGTTGCAAGCTCAACCATTCTGCGAAAGAAGTTTAAAATTTGCCCAAAGCACTATGAAGCCATGTGTAAGCTTTGATCTAGAAATACCACTATTAGGTCCATATTCCAAAACAGATGAAGAAAAGGAAACTATATGTACAAAAATATTTATAGCAGCTCATTTCTGGAGGCAACTTATTTATTTATTTATTTGTTTGTTTATTTAACGTTTAACATTCATTTTCAAAAAATTTTGGGTTCCAAATTTTCTCCCCATTTCTCCCCTCCCCTACCACAAAACACCGAGCATTCTAATTGCCCCTATTACCGACCTGCCCTCTCTTCTGTCATCCCTCCCTTCCCTTGACCCCATCTTTTGTCCTGTAGGACCAGATAACTTTCTATACTCCATTACCTATATACCTTATTTCCTAGTAGCAAGAACAGTACTTGAGAGTTGTTCCTAAAACTTTGAGTTCCAACTTCTCCCCGTCCCTCCCTCCACATCCATTCTGTTTGCAAAGGCAAGCAATTCAATATAGGCCATATCTATGTAGTTTTGCCAATGACTTCGATAATACTCATGTTGTGTAAGACTAACTATATTTCCCTCCATCCTATCCTGCCCCCATTGCTTCTATTCTGTCTTTCGATCTTGTCCCTCCCCAAGAGTGTTGACTTCAAATTGCTCCCTCCTCCCATTGCCCTCTCTTCCATCAGCCCCCCTCACCCTGCTTATCCCCTTCTCCCCCACTTTACTGTATTGTAAGATAGGTTTTCATACCAAAATGAGTGTGCATTTTATTTCTTCCTTTAGTCGAATGTGATGAGAGTAAACTTCATCGTTTTCTCTCACCTCCCCTCTTTTTCCCTCCACTAAAAAGTCTTTTACTTGCCTCTTTTATGAGAGATAACTTGCCCCATTCCATCTCTCCTTCTCTCCTCCCAGTATATTTCTCTCTCACTGCTTAATTTCATTTTTTTAAGTTATGATCACATCCTATCAATCCACTTTGTGCTTTCTATCTCTGTTTGTGTGCGTGTGTGCGTTTGTGTGTGGGTGTGTGTGTGTAATCCCACCAACTACCTAGATACTGAAAAGTTTCAAGAGTTACAAATATTGTCTTTCCATGTAGGAATGTAAACAGTTCAGCTTTAGTAAGTCCCTTATGACTTCTCTTTGCTGTTTAGCTTCTCATCCTTCTCTTTATTCCTGTGTTTGAAAGTCGAATTTTCTTTTCAGCTCTGGTCTTCTCATCAAGAACACTGGATACTTCTCTATTTCATTGAAAGACCATATTTTCCCCTAAAGTATTATACTCAGTTTTGCTGGGTAGGTGATTCTTGGTTTTAGTCTTAGTTCCTTTGATTTCTGGAATATCTTATTCCACGCCGTTTGATCCCATAATGTAGAAGCTCCTAGATCTTGTGTTATCATGATTGTGTTTCCACAATACTGTAATTGTTTCTTTCTAACTGTAATATTTTCTCCTTGACCTGGGAATTCTGGAATTTGGCCACAATGTTCCTAGGAGTTTCTGTTTTTGGATCTCTTTCAGGTGGTGATCAATGGATTCCTTCAATACTTATTTTGCCCTCTGGTTCTAGAATATCAGGGCAGTGATAATTTCATGAAAGATGATGTCTAGGCTCTTTTTTTGATCATGGCTTTCAGGTAGTCCCATAATTTTTAAATTGTCTCTCCTGGATCTATTTTCCAGGTCAGTTGTTTTTCCCATGAGATATTTCACATTCTCTTCCATTTTTTCATTCTTTTGGTTTTGTTTGGTGATTTCTTAGTTTCTCATAAAGTCATTAGCCTCCATCTGTTTCATTCTGATTTTGAGAGAACTATTTTCTTCAGTGAGCTTTTGAATCTCCTTTTCCATTTGGCTCATTCTGCTTTTTAAAGCATTCTTCTCCTCATTGGCTTTTTGAGCCTCTTTTGTCAGTTGAGTGACTCTATTTTTCAAGGTGTTATTTTCTCCAGCATTTTTTTGGGGGTCTCCTTTAGCAAGATATTGACCCATTTTTCATGTTTTTCTTGCATCTCTCTCATTTCTCTTCCCACTTTTCCTCCACCTCTCTAACTTGATTTTCAAAATACTTTTTGAGCTCTTCCATGGCCTGAGCCCATTGAATATTTATTTTGCATGTTTGGGATACAGAGGCCTTTACTTCTATTTCTTTCCCTGATGGTAAGTATTATTCTTCCTCATCTGAAGGGAAGGGAGGAGATATCTGTTCACCATGAAAGTAACCTTCTATCGTCTTATATTTTTTCCCTTTTCTGGGCATTCTCCCAGCCAGTTTCTAGACTTCTGAATTTCCTTTCCACATCCACCTCACTTCCAGATCCACCCAGCTAGTGCTTGGGGACTGAGATTCCTATGCTGCTTCCCAGCCTTAGTGCTTGGGTGGGGTGGGGCTGCTATTCAGTGTGAGATTAAGTTCAGCTGCTCATGTGGGGGCAGGGCCACTACATGGTGCTTAGTTCCCTCAGGGAGTTTAGGTAGGGGCAGGGCTGCTATTCAGTGTGAGATTAAGGTAAGGTGCTCAGGTAGGGGCAGGGGTGCCACACAGGGCTCAGTTCCCTCAGGGGGTTTACTAGCAGACCTTCAATAATGGATCTGAACTTCTGCCTGCTTTGGGAGCCCCTGTCCACTGCTGCCTCCATTGCTGCCTCCTGAGGGGGCCTGAGTCATGGGACACCCCACAATCCTCTTGGCCAGCCAAAAAGACTCTCTCACTGACCTTTGGTGCCTGTGGGTGGAGGGACTTGCGTGGCCACTGGAGATTCTGTCCCTGAAGCCTGCTGAGATCTCCTCTTCTTGGTGCTCCTCGACCAAGGCAGTGCTGACCTCTGCCCCAGGTCCAGTGTGAAACGGACCTCTGGTGTCAATTTTTCAGTTCTGTCTGGAAGAGATATCTCCTCCACTCTGTTGTTCTGTGACTTCTGCTGCTCCAGAATTTGTTGTGAGTTCTTCTTTATAGGTATTTTGTGGGCTGTGGGTTAGGAGCTAGCGTATGTGTATCTTTCTACTTTGCCATCTTGGCTCCTCCTGGAGGCAACGTATTAAAAACTGATGATATGCCTATCAGTTGGGGAATGGTTGAACAGGTTGTGATATGTAACTATGATGGAATGCTATAGTACGGTTAGGAAATGATGATCAGGTTGCTTTCAGAAAATCCTGGAAAGACATGCATGGGCTAATGCAAAGTGAAAGGTACTGCGTACAAAATAGTAGTGATATTGAAAACTGTGAATGACTTAACTATTCACAGCAATAAAATGACCCAAGACAACTGTGAAGGACTTGTAATGAAAAAGCCTATCTGTACTGAGAGAATGAACTGATGGTATCTGAATACATATTCAATAATATTTTTAACTTCATTTTTATTTTGGGGGGGTTATATTTTCTTTCACAACATGACATATGAAATGTGCTACATCACCACACATGTATAACCTATATCGAATTGCTTGACTTCTCAATGAAAGGGGTGAGGAGCAAAGAAAGGAGCAAATTTGGAACTCAAAGTTTTCAAAATGAATGTTAATATTGTTTGCACATGTAACTGGGGAAAATAAAATACTCCACTGTCCGGGGCTCACGATCCCCAGTCGACCCTCCCGATGAGTAGTAACCCCTCACTCTGCTTCACGCAGCTTCAGACGTCTCTGGACCCGTCCCCGGAGGCAGGAGCGCGGGTGGAAACCAAGCACGAGCCAGAGTGGTAGAGGTAGAAGATGTTTATTCAGCAGTTCACATCAGCCTAGTGCCCCCGAACCCCCTCAGAGCATAGCCTTATATTCCTTATTCTTTCCGGGTTTTGCCTTCCGACTCCTGATTGGGGAGTTCAGCCTGCTGTCGCCCCAGCCCCCTCCCCTTTGCCAGCCGTGCCCTATGGCGATAGGGCAGGGGTCTCTCTGGACCTTCCTTCCCCACTCGGACCACCTGCTTGGTCCTATCACAGGTGGCCAGGTGTGTTTTACTCTTACTTGGGCTCCCTCAGCACCTCCTCGAGGGCGGTATCGTGCCTTGTACACGAGCCTTCCCTGCACCCTTAGCCCGGAAGTCATGGGTGAGGCGCGTGATTGCCGGGGGGGGGGGGGGGGGGGGGGGGGGGGGGGGAACGGGTATAGACTCCTGCTGTTACCTCTCTGCCCAGGAGGTTCAGGGACGGCCCCTGACACTCCACAAAAACAAATTTTAAAAAGAACCACAGTACAAAAGCAAACAATTTTGAAAACCATAGATACTCTGATCAATAAAATGATGACATGTGATTTCAGAAGATCAAGGAGAAAATACACTATACACCTCTTGGCAGAGACTTTAAACATATTTGCATTAGACAATAAGGGGCTTGTTTTGCTCAACAATGAATATTTTTCACAAGGAATTGGCCTTTTATTCATTTTTCGATGGAACTAGGGGTAAGAGGAAGAAAATAGAAGTTCTTATATATTAAAATTGACTTTAAAAATAGAGATGCAGGGATGTAGAATTTTTCTAATCATTTTATTTTATTAGTAGAGAACTCTTACAGAATGTATTTAACATGTTTGAAATAAGTGTAAATAAAGGTTATTTTTTTAAGGGAAAGCTTGTCTGGCTAAGTCTGAAATTAAAATTATCACATCCTCAAACCCATACTCCCCAGTTTCAACCTGTGCTCAGAAAAGAAAGGTGATGCGGAGAAGGGTTGTCTCCTCCTAATTCCACAGACAAAAGCCTTTTGCTTTGAAGATCTTAAATAAAGGTCAGGGACACTTTTTATGACTATCTTAAATTTTTTATGCTTTCATTATTTAAAAAGTAAAACTGCATGAATTTATTTCATTAGTTTTTGCCCAATTGTTTAATTAGGTTCAAGTTACCCTAGAATTATAACAACTTGCCTGTCTGAAACACAGATCAGAGACTCAGATTTGCTTTTATGGGCAATATCTGTGGTTAATACCTCATTACAGAAATCTCCACTTCCTAGGGCATTTGTGCAAACAATAAGATTTGATTAGATGAGTTTTTAAAAAGACACAATTTTTTGAAAATGTCGTTTTCATTCATAATTGCTAAAATATCCCCAGCACTATAAGTAAATTCTAAAGCTAGAATTTTAAATGCAAATAATAAAACTACTGTTGACTTCGTTTTTCTTAACTGGCCTCAGTGAGTTTACATTCAGTGAAATAATAATTTTCCAAGAAGTCTAGTAACAGTAATAAGGAAGGAAGGGGAACTTTGTTTATTTAAATTATGTATTGTGAGGTGTAGGACATCTTTCAGAATATCTGAAGAGTTTTCATTTGGGGAAAAAAGAGTAAAGTAAAAGACAATTCTTTTTTTTTTTTTTCCTTTTGTTCCACAAAAATTTATTTTCAGTTTTCGACATTAACTTCTACAAAATTTTGAATTTCAAATTTTCTCTCCACTTTGCTCCTACCCCTAGGTTGTATTCTGATTGCCCATTCCTCCAATCTGCTCTCCCTTCTATCACTCCCTTCCCTTCTATGTTCCTGTAAGGTAGGATAGATTTCTATACCCCATTGTCTATATATCTTTTTTCATATTGCCCGTAAAAATAGCCTCTAATACTCCTTTTTAAAGCTTTGAGTTCCACATTCTCTCTCTTTTCCCCTCCCCATGCGCCCTCATTGAGAAGATAAACAATATGATAGTGGTTATACATGTGTGGTCATACAAAGGACTTCCATAACAGTCTTATTGTGAAAGACTGTCCATGTTTCCTTCTATCCTGTCCTAAACTTCATTTATCCAATTTTCTTCTTTCACCTGTCCCTATTCTAAAATACTTGATGCCAGTTACCATGTCCCCCATTCTGCTTTCCCTTCTTTTATCCCTCCTCTCTTATCTCCTTCACTCCCACTTCCTGCTTTCATGTAGGGTAAGATAAATTTCCATACCTAATTGTTTGTGTGATTCCCTCCTGAAACCAAATCTGATGAAAGGAAGGCTCACTTATTCTCTCTCTCCTTCCCCTTCATCTGCTCCATTGTAAAAGCTTTTGATTGCCTCTTTTATGTGAGATGACTTACTCAATTCCACTTCTTCATTTCTATTTTTTCTATTATATTCCTCTCAAGTCTTAATTTTCTGTTTAAGATATCCCTTTATATTCAGCTCACCCTGTGCCCTCTCTCTCTCTCTTTCTCTCTCTACACACACACACACACACACACACACATATGCATACATGCATATATATGCGATATATGTATATATGCATTTATGTATATACTCAAATATAGACAATACATGTATACATAAATGCATATGCATGCATGTGTGCATACACATGCATGTACATGCACATATACACACATGTACATATGCATATATACAATTACACACATGCATGTAAGTTCAAATGCATGTGTGCACATATGCATACCTACATATGTGCATACACATACACATGTCTATGCATGTACATACACATGCATACACACACATATATTCTCTCCAACTGTCCTAATTCTGAGAAAAGTCTCATGAGTCACAAATATCATCTTTCCATGTAGGAATATTAACAGTTCTACTTTAATAAGTCTCTTAGGATTTCTCTTTCCTCTTTAACTTTTCACGTTTCTCTTGATGCTTGTATTTGAAAGTCAGATTTTCCATTCAGCTCTTGTCTTTTCAACAAGAATATTTGGAAGTTTTGCTCCTGAAGTGTTATACTCTGTTTTGTTGGATAGGTGATTCTTGTTTTTAATCCAAGCTCCTTTGACCTCTGGAGTATCGTATTGCAAGCCCTCTGGTCTCTTGGTGTAGAAGTTGTTAAATGTGTTTTTCTTATTGTGCTTACACAATACTTGACTTGTTTCTTTCTAGCTGCTTGTATTATTTTCTCCTTGACCTGGGAACTCTGGAATTTAGCTGCAATATTCCTAGGAGTTTTCCTTTTGGGACATCTTTCAGGATGTGATGAGTGGATTCTTTCAATTTTTATTTTACCTTCTAGAATTTCAGGGCAGTTTTCCTTGATAATTTCGTGATGTCTAGGCTCTCTTTTTAATCATGGCTTTCAGGTAGTCCAGTGATTTTTAAATTCTGTCCATTTTCCAGGTCAGCGGCTTTTTCCAATGAGATCCTCCAAATTACCTTCTATTTTTTTCATTTTTTTTATAATTTCTTGGTTTCTCATAAACTCTTTAGATTTCATTTGCTCCATTCTCATTTCTAGAGAACTTTTAAAGAATTATTTTCTTCAGTGAGCTTTTGGACTTCTTTTTCCATTTGGCCAATTTTGCTTTTTAAGACTTTCTTCTCCTGATTGACTTTGTGGGTTTCTTTTGCCATTTGTATTTATCTAATTTTAAAGCTGCTATTTTCTTCAGCGTTTTTGGAATTTTCCTTTAGCAAACTGTTGACTTGATTTTCATGATTTTTTTGCATCATTCTCATTGTTGTTCCCAATTTTTGCTTGATTTTCTCTTTTTTTAGAATCATCTGTGTATTTATTGCTTAACAGCGGAATGCCAAATACAGATCATCATGATTGCCAAATAGTCAGCTGTGAAAAATAGCATATATAGTGGGTAAGTACAAATGGGAGAAATGATATTTTTAAAATAAATAATTAAGCACAAATTTATGGTCCAACAAAAGCGCATTTAAACTAGATGAACTAAGCTGATCTGCTTCTTTGGACCCACAGAAACTGTTATTTTCCCAAAAAACCAATGCTTAATATACTGAATCATCATCAGTTCTACTGTGTGAATACTGGATCACAATAAATGAGTCCCTTTTTCTAAGAGCTTTTTCTAGTTCCCCTACCAACATAATCTCACCTGAATAAAAAGACAACAAGAATTTCTAAAAGGTCACTGGTCCAAAATGCTAAGTGTGCTTAAGTATTCTATATAATCTATATTCACTGATTCCTTAGTTAGGATGTACTTAGATTACTTTCTTCAATTCATAATACAAGACAAGCATGAAAGCTCCACCCATGCCTCTAAGAACATTGGACCAGGTACCCTTGAAGAAAGCTTTGCCACCCTCATCTTTAGCAATCTTTTTCCAGCAGCCAATTGTCCAAGTGCACATGATAGCAGCTCCTTTGCACCCAGACTGCATCATCATTCACCACCTTACTGTATCAATGGAAGAAGTAACCATACTTACTATAGCCATCACTGGTTGTGTAATCATCCAGCTTATCACAATACAAATGTTCTTCAGATCTGGGAGCATAACTTTTGCTTCATCATAGGTGTCAAAGTAAGCTGCTCTATAGATAATGGTACCCTGCACTGAGACATTGGAATCTTTATATAAGCCACAGATTCTGTCAGACATGGTGATTTTCACAAGGCAGTCTCCCAGGCCTTTGAATTACCTCTCAGTGTCAGATTTTCCAGCATCAGCTGCCAAGCAGGTTCTCTCAAAATCCAAGGAGTAGACAAAGCAGAGAGAAGTGGCTCCAGCTGCACCACCAGAGGCAAGATTGCCAGCCAAAATACCTCCAAAACTGTGTGTGCTTGCCTACTCCTTCTCAAAACATCTGTTTATACTTATCCTTAAAGGCAGAGTTAAGGGCCTGGGTGGGGAAATATCTGATGGCATTTGTTAAGTTACCCCACCAGAAGGAAAGCACCCCTTGTTCTTTTGGAATTCAAATTATACAATCCATTATGCCTTTGTACTGTTTATCTGCAGCAATTTGTTTACTTGACTGCTACACTTGCAATAGTAGCTTAACTCTCTTGATGGGGACCACCTCCATCTTGGAAACAGGAGCAACAAAGCCACTGGCCAAGAAGTCCTTGGTGAAGGAGATGGCCTGTTCCATCACGGTTATGGAGGGAAAAGGTGTTGGATTTGGAGCAAGAAAGCCAGGTGAGAGAAGGCCAAAGGCTGGGGAACTGGTTGCTGCCTGCACACAGCCCCTTGATACAGCTCATACCGAAGGTCTTACTTGATTTTCAAAATCTTTTTGAGCTCTTCCATGACCTGAGATCAATTCATGCTTTTCTTAGAGACTTTGGATGTAGGAGCTTTGACTTTTTGTTTCCTTCTGGCAGTATGTTTTGATCGTTGATTGTCACCTTTCATCTGACATAATATAATACCTTTTTATTGAGAAAGTAAGAATCAATAGCTTGTTTCTTTATCCCCCATTTGCTCATTTTCCTTTGCAGCTACTTGACTTTTGGGCTTTGTTAAGTGGAGGGCTCCAGAATCAGCCTCTGCTTCAGCGGCTGTTGCAGTTGCCTGGAGCCTCTGACTGGGGCCAGACCATGCTCCCTTCTCAGCCAGTGAGTGACCCTTAGCACTGACCTTTGAAGTTCTCTTTAGGATTTATGATTTGAAAAGTCTGGAATCCAGATTAGTCACCAGTGATTCAGTCCTCTTAGGCCTGCTCCCACTCTGTCTGTGACAGAGTGGCCCATGATTAGTTGAACTCTGCTCCTACCCTGTTATGACAGATCCTTCCCCTCGACCCCCCAGATTGTCTTGGGATTGAAATTTGCTTCAGTCAGTCATTTTCTGGCTTCTGCTCCTCTAGAATTTGTTTAGAGTCATTTTAACAGGTTTTCTTGAGGGACTTTGGGGGAGAGCTGTAGAAGATCTCTACTTCTACTCTACTATCTTGGCTCTGCCCTGAGACATAATTATTTGCTATTTTATGTTCTCTAAATTTTCCTTCTGAGAAGCATCATTACAAAGATTGGTAAGTGTGGGGTAAGAAAAACTTGGATTCAAATCTACTTGAAAATCTTGAGAAGTGGAAAACTTTTTTTCTCCCCTAGGAGACCATTCTGCTTGACAGGGTGCTAATTGTTAGGAAGTTTATGCAAGGATCAGTCCTAAATCTGTTTTTTGAAATATTCTACTAAGAAAATATAATAATTCAACCATATAACCATTTAAGTGCCTAGCATCCTCAAAGAATTGTTTCAGGTACTAGAGATAAAAAAGACAAAAGATGAAACATGGTTTCCTGAGAGAAGCTTACATTCATATGAGGAGGTGTAAAATGTAACAGAGGAATAAAAAGTTAGTATTGAAAAATAATATAAAGGGAAATAGAGTGCATTAACAACTGGAGAAATTGGGAAAGGCTACTGCCACATCTTAACTGTATTTTGATAGAAACTAGAGGTCTAAAGGCCTTACAAAATGTGACATATAAGTTGAATGAAAATAAGATCTCTCACCATTTCAATTATTTTATAATTGAAATTGGTTTTTTTTTTTTGGTTGCATCTTTAACTTAAAGCCAGATAAATGACTATGAAAAATTATTGTGAGTAGAATCAGATTTGTTATTTAGAAAAAAAATGAATATTTTCCTTTACTTGGATCACAAAAAGATCCAAGAATATTATCTATTAACCAGTTGGTGTTCATACAGGAGAAGACATGGTAGGTGTCGTTGCTTCTCTCCATAGCAGAAACATGTTGATCTCCCGAAAGATTCATCCTTTGATTGCTATTTTCTGCATCAGTCCACAGAGGCAGCTGGTGGCTCAGTGATTAGAAAAGTATGCCTGGGGTTGGGAAGACCTGAGTTCAAGCTAGCCTCAGATTTCTTTTGGTTGTGGCCCTGGGCAAATTTCCTATACTCTGATTGCCTGGCAAAACAGATCCACTACATCCATTGGAGAAAAAAAATGGTAAACTATTCCAGTATCTATGTCAAGAAATCCTCATCTCAGATCATGAATGGTTGACTGAAACAAGTGAACAACTTCAACTCGAAGTATTACTAAAACAGTTGTTTAAATGACATCTCTGTGACTTGAAGCTGACATGATTCTTAATTTCCTCTACTTTTTACTTTGTCCCCAACTGCACCCCTACATTCATGTTTTTTTTTTCTGCTTCTACTTAGTTAAATTATAATTATATTCAGTGTTCTTAGGACAGCTCCTCATTCTAATTCTAGAAAGATAATTGGAAACTTAGTTGAGATTTTAACAGCTTGGCTAACTCCAGTTATATTAAGTAGCCTAAGGTTTAATGATCTAAAAATACCACTATGCCTTTGAAAGAAAACATTTAAGGTCTTGAAGACAACTTGGCTTCGGAGTCAGTCCTTTCTCTAACCCTGACACAAATGTAAAATAAGGTAAAAGCCTGTTGTTTTCCAAAGTTTATAGAACCATTACCAATGACTATCAGGAAAGAATGAGTTGAGGGTGACATTACCTGAACATTCTGAGAATTTCAGAAGCAAATCTCATCTGAAATAATGGTAATTATTTGTTAAGGAGAATCTCTACTGGAAAATTTGATTCCATCCCTGGATCTCAAACTCTGATAGTTGAAGATTTTTATTTTAACTCTCTTGAACTCAGACCTTCATTCAACTTTCCACAGTTATACCCCAATATGTGTACTCCACTGCTGTTGATCACCCATTTATTTATTGCTTTTTTTGTCCATTAGAATATATGATCCTCAAAGTCTGGGAGTGTCTTTCTTGTTTGTATGTTGTGTTTCCTGAATGTGGCACATGACTACACTAAGTGCTTAATCCTCTATCTTTGTCTGGGTCACTATTTTGGTCTCTGTCTTTCTGTCTCCATCTCTCTCCACCTCTGCCTTCATCTATATATGTATCTATCTATCTACTGTTAAAAAAATAACTGTTATGTTTTTTTACTTGATTGCAATTCAGAGAAAATAAACTTATTCTTTAATGTGACTGAAATATCCAGGTGAGAATAGAATGAATCTGTTTTTTCTATTCTGTTCATATCATCAAATATGAATTCTGAAACACTGGAATGGAAAATTAGGCCTATCATTTTCCTTAAAATTCTCTATAGGCCTATATATGACTGACTGTAGTCTCAGTTCAAATATATTATTTTCATATATAATCATTTCAGATGTTTATGACAGACTAAAAATTGTAATTCTTTTTAATAGAAGATAATTTTTTCTTAATTTTTTCCAACTAGACATAGGAAAATCTGGCATTGGTTTAATTTTCCAAGATCTACACATTTCTTTATATTTGTTATTTCTTTTTATCTTCACAAAATATTGTAAGGCAAATGATATAATGATCTCTTCTAATAGCCAAAGATATTGAGGTTTAATGAAATGATAGGATCATATTCTGAGAACTGAAAGGGGACTTACAGACCACCTAAATAAACATTTCACTTTATAGATAAGGAAAATAAGATCCTGAGTAGTTAATTAGCTTGCCCAAGATTACAGAGGAAGTAGATTAGAAAGACAGGTTTTGAACTCATGCCTACTCACCCCAAATGCAGTACCTACTTCATTGTCCCATGCTTTAAATGACTTCTGAGTCCTTTAATTTCTAAGTATCTAACAAAAGATGAGGAGAGAAGTATTTCTCAACTCAAGTACATCTTTCTATCCATTGATTATGCCATGCTTCTTCTATATGAGATGGTATGGAAATACTAGTTTTATTATATCATGATCAAGCATAGTAAGTGGTGATGTTTCATGAAAACAAATAATATTTCAAATATTTTATAACTGTTTAAATATTGATTTTCAACTCTTCTTCCTTCCTACTCTCACCTCCCCCTGAAACAGTAAGCAAGTTGACATAGATTATGCATGTGCAATCATGGAAAACATATTTACACATTAGTCATTTTGTGGAATATAATTAGAAGCCCTCTAAAAAAAGAATAAAGTAAATGAAAAATAGTGTGCTTCACTCTACATTCTGTCACTATCAGTTCTTTCTCTAGAGGTGGTTATTATGTTTCATCTTAAATCTTTTGGAATTGGATTAGATCATTGTATTGCTGAGAATAGCTATACAATTCAAAGTTGTTCATCATACAATATTGCTGTTACTGTGCACAATTTTCTGCCTTGGCTCACTTCATTTTGTATCAGTTCATATACATTTTCCATGTTTGTTTTTTCTGACATAACCTTGCTCATCATTTTTTGTAGCACAGTAGTATGCTATGACAATCCTAAATCACAACTTGTTCAGTCATTTCTCAATTAATGAGCATTCCCTCAATTTCCAATTCTTTGCCACATAAAAAGAGCTGCTACAAATAACATTGTGCCGATAGGTCCTTCATCTAGCATTACACCCCCGTTTTACTAATCTTTTTGGGATACAGACCTAGTAGCAGCATTGCTGAATCAAAGAATATACAGTTTTATTGATTTGGTTATGATTCCATCTCTCTTCATCCTTTGGTTATGATTCCAAATTTTTCAAAAGAATGCTTGGATACATTCAAAATTCAACCAATAGTGCATTAGTGTCCCAATTTTCTCACTTCCTCTCCAACATTTACCATATTCCTTTTCTGTATTGCTTTCCTTTTCTGTCAGAGTAACCAATCTGATACATATGACATAGTACCACAGATTTGTTTTAATTTGCATTCTAGATCAATACTGATTTAGAGTATTGTTTTCATGAATACAAATAGCTTTACTTTCTTCATCTGAAAATTGTTTGTTCATATTATTCGACCATTTATCAACTGGGAATGACTTGTATTCTTATAAATGTTACTTATAAATGTTATATATTTGAGAAATGAGACTCTATAATAGAAACTAGCAAAAGTTTCCTCCTCACTTTCTACTTCTTTTAATCTTAGTTGCATTTTTTTTGTGCAAAAACTTTTTAAAATTTAATATAATCAAAATCATCCATTGTACACTGCATAATTCTCTTTATATCCTGTTTGGTCCTAAGTTCTTTCCTTATACATTGATCTGACACATAAACTGTACCAAGATCCCCTATTTTTTAATGATACCACCCTTTAGGTCTAAATTGTCCCAATTTTGACCTTATTTCGGCATACAGTGTAAGATGTTGATCTGTACCTCATCTTTTGTCTAATTTTTTTCCCAGAAGTTTCTGTCAAATATTGAGTTCTTTTCCCAAAAGCTAGGACCTTTGGGTTTATTAAAGACTAAATTACTAAGGTCATTTAGCCCCTTGTATCATTTACTTAATCTATTCCCTTCAGCAAGTACTCTATTTAATAGCCAGTACTAACTTGTTTTGATAATTACCACTTTATATTAAGTTTGAGATATAGTCGGGCCAGGGTACCTTACTTCAAAAAACTTTTTTTTTTCATTCTCTTGATATTCTTGATCTTTTGGTCTTCCAGATGAATTTTATCACTATCTTTTCTAACTCTATTAAATAAAATTTTTTGATATGGCACTGAATAAGTGAATTAATTTAGGTAGAATTACCATTTTTATTTTATTGGCTCAGTGTGATAATAAATAATTAGTATGGTTTTCTAACCATTTTGATCTGACTTTATTAGCTTGAAAAACGTGCTTTTGATTTTGTTCATATAGTTTTTGGATTTTCTTGGCAGATATATTTCAAAGTATTCTGTGTTGCCAATAGTTATTTATAATCACATTCCAATTTCTATCTCTTGCTGCTAGACTGTGTTGGTAATATATAGAAAAGCTTATGATTTGTGTGTTTGTTTCATATGCTGAAAATTAGCTAAAGTTAGTAATTATTTCAACTAGCTTTTTAGTTGATTATGATTCTCTGAATAGTTTATCATATCTTCAAAGATGAACAGTTTTATTTACTAATTGCCTCTTCTACTTCCTTCAATTTACTTTTTTCCTGTTTTATTGCTATAATTGGCACTCCTAGTATAATGTTGAATATTGGTGGTGATAATGTTCTTCCATCCTTCATCCCAGACATTACTGGCAAAGCTTTTAGCTTATCTCCATTGCAGAAAATGCCTACCGATGATTTTAGGTAAATAACTACTTATCATTTCCAGTTTTTTTCAGTTAGCTTTTGAATTTCCTTTTCCATTTGTCCAATTATACTTTTTAAGTAGTTGCTCTCTTCAATGAATTTTTGTACATCTGTTTTTCCTTTTTGTGCTTCTTTTACAAAATTATTATTTTTAATAATGTAATCACAACTTTTCTTTCATGATTCTCTTGCCTCAGTCTTATTTGATTTTTAATGTCTTTAGATCTCTTCCAGAATTTTTTTTCTGTCTATGACCTATTCACTTTTTTGTTTGTGGCTTTGCATATAGATATTTTAATAGTGTTGTCCTCTTCTGTTTGTGTTTTTATCCTCCTTGCCATCACAGGTAGCTTTCTACAGTTAGGTTTTTTAATCATTTTTCAATCTATTTAGTGACTTTCAACTTTACATTTAAGTTGGGCTCTGCTCCTTGGGTTGAGGGGGAACTATCCCAAGCTTATCTGCACCAGGGTTGCAAGGTATTAGGGGTATGGGGGCTCCTTGATGGCCTGATTGGTGGGTAAAGGACCAGTAGGTCCTTGCTGCTGGCTTGCACCAGGGGTGTGGGCCTTCCCATTTGCCTTCACAAGGATTTCAGGGCCTCATTATTGGCCTGAGGGCCACGTGCTCTCTCTGCTGTCTTGATGAGACATGATCTGCAGCTAGTTTGCTGTCCTGCACGGCTCTCTCCTTTTACCCCAATGAGTCAGACCTTTCCTTCAGGCCGCTTAAGTTGTCTTAGGCTGGAAAAATTGTTTCATCCTGTCCTTTTGTTGGTTCTACTACTCCAGAGTTCATTTTGAGGTATTATTTGTACTTGTATAGGGAGTTCACATGAGCTCCTGTCATGTTCTGTCATTTTGGCTCCACCACCTTGCTGAAACAAAATATTCACAAAAATAATTTTCTTATCATCCCCTCTAAACTTGACACAGAGTGTTTCTTTATTATTTTTTCCCTAAGGACAAAGTCAATATTCTATAAAATAAATATATTTGCATTTCATGATCATTACGTATCATTACCTAAAAATCATTACCTTTCTATTTTATTAGCAGATGTTCATTACGCATATCATCAAGCATATGGATTCCTAATTACCTTAGGAATAAACTTTTAATGTCCACCTAACATTTACTAAAAACAAATACAGAGAACTAGAAAAATCATAAATTTTGATCCACAGTGTTTTTGAATAAGATAAAGGAAAAATATGTCCCACATATGAATTTGTGTATATAGAAATACAGGATAAAAAATAAATTCATTTTTCCCAAAGCTTCCTCTTGCATTACTCCCGTGATTACAATTTTCTATAAAAGAGTGTTCCTTAATTGTAAAATGCCACCATAATCCATGCAAAATACATCCTTGCAAAATGTGTTAATGCATTGAATGGATTTAAAGTCATAATATCATGAGCCTCAATAATAATTCATGGTGTAATATTAATGTGGTGAGTAAAGATGCAAAGCTCTTGTACATACACAATGAAATCTGGAATAAAATAGGTAGAATGGGCAAAGGAAAATTAATATACTTTAAAAATGAAAAATATTTTTCAAAATGCCATGAGAGACAAAGTAAATAAAAATTGAAATTGGAAGTCATAAAACATCCTTAATTCTCAAAATATGGAGAAAAACAGTGGCTACTATGAAGATCCAGGAAAAAGGAAATACAAATTATATTACCTTATAATATTGTAATTTTTTGTTATATAAATTTATTTAACTTTTTACATTCATTTTCAAAAAATTTGGGGGTTCCAAATTTTCTCCCCATTTATCCCCTCCCCCCACCCTAATACACCGAGCATTCTAATTTCTCCTATCACCAGTCTGCCCTCTCTTCTATCTTCCCTCCCTTCTCTTGTCCCCATCTTCTCTTTTGTCCTGTAGGGCCAGATGTCTTTCTATTCCCCATTAACTGTATTTCTAATTTCCTAGTAGCACGAACAATACTCAACAGCTGTTCCTAAAACTTTGAGTTCCAAATTCTCCCCATCCTTCCCTCCCCACCCATTCCCTTTGGGAAGGCAGGCAATTCAATATAGGCCATATCTGGGCAGTTTTGCAAATGACTTCGAAAATAGTCATGTTGTGTAAGACTAACTATATTTCCCTCCATGCTATCCTGCCCCTCATTGTTTCTGTTCTGTCTTTTGATCTTATCCCTCCCCGAGTGTTGACTTCAGATTGTTCCCTCCTTCCATTGTGCTCCCTTCCATCATCTCCCCCACCCTATTTATCTCCTTTTCTCCCACTTTCCTGTATTGGAAGATAGGTTTTTATACCAAAATGAGTGTGCATTTTATTCCTTCCTTTAGTTGAATGTGATGAGAGTAGACTTCATGTTTTTTTTTTCCTCAGTTCTCCTCTTTTTCCCTACAATAAAAAGTCTCCTGCTTGCCTCTTGAATGAGAGATAATTTACCTCATTTCATTTCACCCTCTCCCCTCCCACTACATTTCTCTCTCACCATTGACCTTAAATTCTTTTAGGATATGGTCCCATCCTATTCAATTCACTCTGTGCTCTCAGTCTCTGTATGTGTGCGTGCACATGTGTGCACTTGTGTGTGTATGTGTGTGTGTCCCACCAACCACCCACTCACTGAAAAGTTTTAAGAGTCACAAATATTGTCTTTCTATGTAGGAATGCAAACAGTTCACCTTTGGTAAGTCCCTTATGACTTCTCTTTGCTGTTCACTTTTTCATGCTTCTTCTCATTCTTGTGTTTGAAAGTCAAATTTTCTTTTCAGCTCTAGTCTTTTCATCAAGAATGCTTGAAAGTCCTCTGTTTCACTGAAAGACCATTTTTCCCCCTGAAGTATTATACTCAATTTTGCTGAGTAGGTTATTCTTGGTTTGAGTCCTAGTTTCTTTGACTTCTAAATATCCTATTCCATGCCCTTCCATCCCTTAATGTAGAAGCTTCTAGATCTCGTGTTATCCTGATTGTATTTCCACAATACTGGAATTGTTTCTTTCTAGCTGCTTGCAAGATTTTCACCTTGAGTGAGAAATTCTGGAACTTGGCCACAATGTTCCTAGGAGTTTCTCTTTTTGGATCTCTTTCAGGCAGTGATCGATGAATTCCTTCAATACATATTTTGCCCTCTAGTTCTAGAATATCAGGGCAGTTTTCCTTGATAATTTCATGAAAGATGAAGTCTAGGCTCCTTTTTTGATCATGGCTTTCAGGTAGTCCCATAATTTTTAAATTGTCTATCCTGGATCTATTTTCCAGGTCAGTTGTTTTTCCAATGAGATATTTCACATTATCTTCCATTTTTTTCATTCTTTTGGTTTTGTTTTATGATTTCTTGGTTTCTAAGAAAGTCATTAGCGTCCATCTCTTCCATTCTACTCTTGAGGGAACTGTTTTCTTCAGTGACCTTTTGAACCTCTTTTTCTGTTTGGCTAATTCTGCTTTTGAAAGCATTCTTCTCCTCATTGGCTTTTTGAACCTCTTTTGCCAATTGAGTGAGCCTATTTTTCAAGGTGTTATTTTCTTCAGCATTTTTTGGGGTCTCCTTTAGCAAGATATTGACCCGTTTTTCATGCTTTTCTTGCATCTCTATCATTTCTCTTCCCAGTTTTTCCTCCACCTGTCTAACTTGATTTTAAAAGTCCTTTCTGAGCTCTTCCATGGCCTGAGCCCATTTCATATCTATTTGGGGTGTTTGGGATACAGAGGCCTTGACTTCTTTGTCTTTCCCTGATGGTAAGCATTGTTCCTCCTCATCAGAAATTAAAGGGGAAAACATCTGTTCCCCAGAAATTAGCCTTCTTTGGTCTTATTTTTCTTTCCTTTTCTGGGCATTTTCGCAGCCAATTACTTGACTTCTGAGATTCCTCTCCACCCCCACTTATATCCACCCAGCTAGTGCTTGGGGTCTGAGATTCAAATGCTGCTCCCCAGCCTCAGGGCTTTCATTGGTGGGCGGGGCTGCTATTCAATGTGAAATTGAGTTCTGGTGCTCAGGTGGGGGCAGGGCCACCTCCCAGGCTTAGTTCCCTCAGGGGGTTTATGCGGAGACTTTTAGTAATGGATCTGAGGTCCTTTCTGCTCCGGGAGCCCCTGGCTGCCACTCCCTCTGCCACTGCCTCCCGAGGGGGCCTTAGTTATGGAGACACCCCGCTTCCCTCTCTGCCAGCCCAGAAGTCTCTCTCACTGACCAGTAGTGCCTGTGGGTGGAGGGACCTTCACAGCTGCTGGAGGTTCCGTTCCTCAATCCTGCTCAGTTCTGCTCCTCTTGGGGCCCCGTGGCCAGGGCAGGGCTGGGCCCTGCTCTCCGGTGTGTGACGGACCTTTGCGGTAGGTTTTTCAGGGCTTTCTTGAATGGAAATCTCTCCCACCCCGTTGCTGTGCAGCCTTCACTGCTCCAGAATTTGTGGGGAGTTCTTTTTACAGGACATTTATGGGTTGTGGGTTCCAGAGCTAACATATGTGAATCTTTCTACTCTGTCATCTAGGTTCCTCCGCCCTGCTCTTTTCAAATAGTGAGGGAAGTGTTTAAATAATTTCCTGAGATAAATCCCTGAATCAGTTTGTGGGGAATTCAGTATAAAGTCTGCTCTAAAGGGAAGACAGACTGGGAATGCACTCATCCCTCAGTGCTTCCAGTGACAATCTTGAGTTGGGACATAAACACTACTCTCTTCAGGTCTATCTTATGAATGCAAAAATTATCATGGCATTTTGGATAAAAAATAAGTACTTATATTTGATAAACCATGGTCAGAAGTGGAAGTACTCATTTGTTTTTATGTCTTCATTTTCTACTCCTCTTGCCACAAGCAAAGAAAATACATTTTTGGATTCATGATGCATTTGTTTAGAAAAGAGAAAGCTTGGTGTGAATTTGACAGTTCCACATTGCATTCTCAATGATACCTTTCCCCCTTTCCATCACAAACATAAAATTTCCTAAGCTTTCTTTTCTTCACCAGGTATAACCTTTTAACATAATATGGGGCACTTAAACACTGTTAATAGATAAAACTATAGCAACAACGAATAATAAAAAAGAACAGGTGAGAAATGTTTCCCTCTAGGTATTTTTACCTAAAAAAGAAAATACCAGGATTAAGAATTCTATGGAGGCAGAATATGACCTCATTGATCTCTATGTGTCCTACAATATTCGGTAAAGTGTCTTTTTTTATATGTAGTAGATGATTATCCAATCTTATCTGACTGAAAAGGAGCTTCCTTTAAAACATGGTTTTGGATATATAGAAGTCTGATCATAGACTCCTTTTGATTCTTTTAATGTTGGGAAATAAACACGTGACCAGAGACTAAGGTTCTATAGTAATTTACAGTATTTTTCATGAAACTGTGGATAATATTGATATTTCATGAAAATTGTTTTTTCATATACTTTGAATATTTATCAATTGGTCTACCTGACCAGACAAAATCAGAGTCTATATAACATAATTCCAAAATAATTTTTACCAAGAGAAAGACAGATATAATTAACTGGAGAAATATTAATTACTTATGGTTAAGCTAAACAAATACAATGGAAATGACAAGTTAATCTAGCTAATCAATGCCATACCAAAATACTAAAAGTTATTTTGTGGCTCTAGAAAGCATAATGACGAAATTCGTTTAGAATAAAAGGTCAATATTACCAAGGGGGTCAATGGGAAAAAAAATTGAGGGTAGGTGTCCCAGTAGTAATAGATTTTATAGTACATTATAACATTCTAATTATCAAAACAATCTGATACTGACTAAGAAATAGCATGGTAGTTGAATGGTTTAGATTAATTATGCAATACACAGTAGGAAATTACCATCTTAATCTAGAATTGAATAAACACTAAAATCTGAGCTTTTGGGACAAGAACTTAATATTTTTCAAAAATTGTCAAGAAAACTAGAACACAACTAAATAAAAAATAGGTTTAAAATTAAATTTCACGTGTGTTTACTAAGACAACATTAAAAAAATGGTACATGAGTTAGACAGAAAATGTGACATCATAGACAAACTGGGAGAAAATGAAACATTTTACCTTCAGTTCTATGTATCAGGGAAGAATTTATACTAAATAAGCAATACAGAAAAATCACAGGAGCAAAATAGATATTTTGATTACATTAATTTAAAATGATTTTGCATAAACAAAACCAATGCAGCCAACATTAGAGTGAAAGAAGGAAACTGAGGAATTGTTTTAAGGGTTTTCTGAGAAAGACGTAGTTTCTCATATATATATATATATATGTGTATATATATATATATATATATATATGCAGGAAACAGTGACACTATGGTTGTTTTTTTTATATGTCTTCCGCAATTGGCAAATCCTCAAAGAATATAAACATGCAGTTTCCAGGAGAAGAAATCTAAGCCAATATAGTCATATTGAAAAAGTTTTAAATCACCATTGATATGAAAAATGCAAATTTAAACAACTCTGAGATACTCTGTTATATCTATCCGATTGACTAACTTGACAGAAATTAAAAATGGCACATGTTGGAGAGGATGTGGGAAAATTAGAAAATGAATATACTGTTAGTGGAGTTGTGAACTAGTCCAACCATTCTCAAAAACAATGGAGAATTATCCTTAAAATATTCTGAAACTGTTCTTACCCCTCTCACAGCAATACAATAAGTAGATAAATGATATCAAAGGAAAAAAGACCTATTTCTCCAAACATTTGTACAACATATCTTTTTCTGATTACAAAGGAATGGAATTGAAGATGATGACAAAGGACTATAAAACTGAAAATGCTCTTTTACCTAGTAATAACCCTACCAGGTCTTTATTTCAAAGAGATCAAAGAAAAATAAAAAGGACCTATTTAGACCAAAAATTATATGCAGCAGTTCCTTTTTTTTTTTGCAACTTACCTAATATGGAAATAAGTTTTGAATGATTTCAAATTTATAATTGATTTCACATTTCTCACCTTCCTAGTGAGTGGGGAAGGAGGAGGAAGGAGAATATTAATAATTCAAAATAAAAAAAAATGCTAAAAAAACAGCTTCTAAGTATTAATCATTCTCCTTTTACATCTATCACACCCATTCCCTCTTCATATTCATGTATAATTTCTGTTTCCTATATGTTACCATCTCATTGTTCAGTACTATATTTTATTATGCAATGTTCCTCATGCCCAGTATGCTATTCTTCTTCACTATCACATCTTGGAATTCCCTCAGTCCTAGCGCAATTTCTATAAGAGACTAATTCTTCCTGATCAAACATTTACCTAGCCAGCTAGCTAGCCAGCTGGCTGTCTATCTATCTATCTATCTATCTATCTATCTATCTATCTACCCAATCTAGTGTCTATATAAAGATACATAAATAGGCTTTATATATCTTAGATAGCTATTTATATTTTATATACAAAAAAGAATATGTATTATAAATGTGTGTATTAGATAGATAGATAGATAGATAGATAGATAGATGATAGATAGATAGGCAGACATTGTATCTCTTGCTTAAAACTCAAATTACTTCCTTATCTCAAAAATATAATAATCACTTAAATGTTTTTGGAATTGAAGAAAATATCCTATTAAAAGAAATCTAACCATTTATTCCACCTTAAAATGGATTCCTCATTAAAATTAATTAAAATTCAGGAGAACAAAGAACTAAATATTTCATTTAGTCTCTGACTACCAATTCATAATCAAATGTCCCACCTTCAAACATGAAGAAAAGATTGTAGTTTTTTTTAATTCTAGAAAAAGAACAGTTGATTGTCTTTTGTTACTATAATATGAATCATATTGAAGTTAATTTAGGGTTAGTTAGTGTCGATTTTCCCAAGAACTCAAACCACATAGATGAATTTAGTAGTAGTAATATAAGTGAATAACTATATATGCTATCATTGAATTCAGGAAGCTTTTAAAAAATGGCACTATATTCATCTTAAGGATTTCAGAATTTCAACTACAATAATAAAACTCAATTCTGATTATCCCCACAAGGAAAGAGAAGAAATTATATTTCATTTAAAAGAATTAATCTAAAGGCTAAAACTCTTCTAAAACAGGAAATTCAGGCTGGTCATTTTCTTATCTTAATGATAAAGGATAGAAAGGCATTGTTTGAAAAGGTCTAACAAGTGTAATTAGAACTTGACTTTGGACATACATACATATGCACACACACACACACACACACACACACATATATATATATATGTATGTATGTGTATACACACACACACACACTATTTTGTTATTGTTCATCTGATTGCTTGTTTTTTGTTTGTTTTTAAGAAGAATAATTTCCTGAGCCTAAATATATACAATGCAGTAGGAGGAAATAAGCTTTAATAGGATGGCTTTGAATGTAGGGAGTGGAAAAACTTTGTAAAATCACCTGAGAACTGCTTGTTTATAAGGATGATTCATATTAATATCGTAATATAGATTGCACGCACTAACTGATTAGAAATATTAATTTTGCACATGAAGAACTTAAGTCTGAAGCATGTGGAATGTATCTAATCGTTTCATATTTGGGGCTAGGAGGGAAGTAAAAAGATATAACTATGTGTTTACACTGAGTTGAGAGATTTTAGGCTTTTCCAAAACTGGAGATTTTCTTGTAGGTTAATGGCTGAAATCACTAGCCCAAAGACAGTTTCCCCAAATTTCTGCATCCCTGGAACCCTGACCAAATCTTAATGGCAGACCCAAAGAAGCTAATTTTTTGTTTGACTTATTTATTTCACTTAAAACTAATTCAAAGTATCTCAAAACAACGTCTGGAGCAGGTGGTTGGGAAATAACTGCAATGTGCAGAGAATACATACATACATACACACACACATACACACACATTATATATAATGTGTGTGAATATTGAATATATGAAATGATAATGGAAAAAGTCGGTGTCTCCCTTACTAGGCTGAGAATGCTTCTGGTGGATACTAATTCCACATGATGCTTACTTTTGATTTTAGATAGATATGTTTTTATGATTGCAACAAATAACACCCTGCTTATATATTTCTAAGATTGTGATGTAAATTATGATTAATGCTTTTTCTACAGCTATTGAAATTATTGTGTATTTGATTTTAATAAGGTGAATTATGTAGATTTTTTCCTAAAGTTATCCCATCCTTGTATCTCTAATATAATCTAATTTGGTGACAATAAATTATTTCTTGGGTTATCTATTTGATTTCATGTTTAATCAAATGTTTTCAATTGATGTACACTAATTATATTTGTCTTTAGTTCTACATCATTATCTTATCTACCTTTTCATTAGGCATTTGGCTTATGACTGCCTTATGAAATTTCTGCTAGAGTACTCTCTTAAATTTTGAGAATAATGGGTAATGTTGGTGAAAATTTTTCTTCAAATTATATATACTTCTTTTATGAATCCATAAAAAGTGAAGTTTTTGGAACTTATTTTATAGCCAGTTCTATTTCCTTTTTTATGATCGAATTATTTGAGATCTCTGTTAGAACTTTTATTAGTATTTGAACTTATAAGTTTGAAAAAATATTTTTTTTGTTTTATTAATATATAATTTTATAACCGTTC
Organism: Bettongia penicillata ogilbyi; assembly: GCA_023548195.1. NCBI lineage: Eukaryota > Metazoa > Chordata > Mammalia > Diprotodontia > Potoroidae > Bettongia > Bettongia penicillata. The sequence continues at coordinate 44,328 of JAJHZJ010000752.1, forward strand.
AATAGTCTATATAGTTAATCAATAATATTTTATGATAACTCATTTTGACTTTTTGTTCTGATTTATTATTTGTACATATAATTTTCTACATTCTACTTTTAAATCTGTTTTGCTAAAGTAATGTAATTTTTGCTGTTTTCATAAAATAAGAGACCAATTTTGTTTTTACAGATTATTTTTGTTTGATTGTATCTATTTCATTCAATTATATTTATTAAGTGTCCAGAATGTGCCCCCCACCATGCTAGAATCTAGGGATATAACAAACAAGTACGAGACAGAGAGGCAAAAACAAAGAGACACAGAGAGAACTTATATATTTTCTTTATATCTGTATGTGTAGAGATCTTCAGTTATTCATATATGTATGTATCTCCACAATGGGTGTAGGACATTTCAGCTTACCTTTTTTTTTTATAATTACTATGTTGATTCTTTTGAATCAACTGTATTTTATATATTCAGAAGTTCTGTGAAATTTTTTCTTTGTTTTATTTCTTGTATTTACATTTTCAGTTATTTATTTATTTATTTATTCATTCATTCATCCATTCATTTATTTATCCATTTATTCATTTATTTATTCATTCATTCATTCATTCATTTATTTATTTATCTGCCTATTTATTTATTTACCTATTTATTTATTTATTTGCTTATTCATTTATTCATTTATTTATTTGTTTGTTTGTTTGTTTATTTATTTATTTATTTTTTGCTTTCCCGTTTATTCAGAGACGTGTAATCATTTTTTTAATACATCCTGTCTTTAAGATTGATTTATCTTATATGATCCGATGTTGTTTTTTTAAAAAAAGTTATTGTATTTTGCTTCTCTTCTTCCAGATTATCCATCATTCAGACTGAGGTTGTTCTCTATAATTTCTTCTCTTTTTTTCCTCCAGAGACTCATTATCATGGAATCAAGTGTTTTTTTTCTGTTTTAATAATTATTTCTATTGTGCAAACCAGGTATGTTATCATTTCTGCCATTTTAACTATTTTCCATAGTTTCATTTCTCTCTTGAACCATTTGCAAAGAATATACTATAATTCCATGCTTGCTTGATAATCAATAGAATCCTCTGCCTCCGCACATATTAATTTAATTTCCTTTCTCTTGTCACATTTATTGTGAGATTTTTATATTCATTCAAATATCTTGGTAGCCATGTTCCATACCTGTTTCTATATATTCCCTCTTTCTTTTTTTTATTTGCTCTATAGTCTTAATTTAGTTTCTTCTTCCTTTGAATCTTTGGTAAGTTCAGGCTTTTCTAACTTACATTCTCATATTCATCACTTTTTGAATCATTCGTCTTTCTTGGAAGATCCCCATACTGCAAGATATCTTGATACCCTAAATGTTGAGGAACTTCTTTTCACCAGTCTCAATTTGTGCCCTAAGTGATTACTATTGGGACAAAACTGGCTATAGCTCTGGATGGTCCTCTTCCTTTAGGCCCCAGTTAGCTTGCCAGATACAATGGTGCCCTGTCCCAATTGTCTTTCTGCTTTAGTTCTCAGAGAAGGAAATGTTTTAGGGATCTGACATCTCAGGCAGCTGTGACTTCAACTCTCACTCTGACCTCTAACTTCTTGACAGAATTGATTTACTGTTTGTTGACACAGAATGATGGGGTAAGATTTGGGGTAGATACTTGATTAACATCAAATAATTTGCTTTATAAATCCCAGGGCACAAGCCAGTAAATTGGATTATCAGCTCTTCTAGAGTATAGAGAATAATGAGGAAGGATTCCAAATGAACATAGTAGGGATTAACCATTGCTATCAATTCATGATATTTCTGTTTTATTGAACTTCCAGGCATCTTGCTCTGCAGAAATCACAACAATTGCCTCTTTCTTGCAGCTGTATTTAGGAGAGTTTTAGAAATTTAGTGAGGAATGGAGAAAATGCCTATTTCTTCATCTTGTTCACATGTCAAACACTGATGCACTGTATTTTAATAAACTCCATGGTTTCACGTCAAAATAAAATCAGTTTTTAAACTTCCATATTCTCCTTCTGGATTTATCTTTTCTTTATGCTGAGTCTCATCTGTAATAGTAAACAAAATTGACATAGACTCAAATAGCTTATTCAAATAGCCTTTGTTACACACTCACTGAGAAATACTTAAAATAATATCACTTATGGAGATAGAATTTTAAAAGAAAAGGCCACAATCTGCCATTTCCAGGGAAAGAGGATAGTCACAAGCCATATGAACAATTTCTTCAGTGTAACTGTTCTATCTTTAATTAGAGAATTGGAGAACAAGGGAGTAGATGGGTTGGACAATGGGTTTGGATTTCAGTTTGTATGTTCATGGATGCACATGCATGCACATGACCATACACTTAACCATTGTTGCATTTTTTATGTTAATTTTTCACTTCTGGAATTCTGTACCAGTTATTTAATCTTAAGCCATAGCCAATACATTGTATTGGTATTTAGCTCAAATCATGATTGAAGAATTCAGTATATACACTATATATATTATATATTGCTCCTGTTCTTGCTCATACATTCACTATTTGTGGTAGTGTCTGAGGCAAAATCTTCAAAGACCTTTATCTTAGTTGTTTATCTGCTTTTCACCAATCTGACCGGGAAGTATTTTCACTAAATTCAGGATTTAATGCCCTTTTATAAGTTTGCCCTGAGGTAAAGTCTGAATTTCCTTCAAACAGGTAAAGATGATATGGGAGAATTCTAAATATTCATTTCAATTAAATACAACAATAACTTCAAAAATAGTGGGATGTAATTTAAACCTATAAAAGGTCATCAGGTTTTTTTTTTACATGATTATCAAAAGAACACAGTAGGAAGAGATAAAGGATTGGTATTAGAAATATCTACAGAATACATAAAGTGTTTTGGAGGTCACTTATTAAGACACACAGAAAATATGTTAATCCAACTACAGAAGAATCCTTGCAGAAAGAGAGACCTAAATAATTGGAGAAGCATTAATTTTTCATGACTATACTAAGTGAATGTGATTAAAAGACAACATTATCCAAATTACATAACTGATTTAGCACTGCACCTATTATCTCCCAGCAAATAACTTTAAACATATAAAAGAGATGGAGTTGAGGAAATGATCAGTGGAACAGATTTTCTAAACAATATATGGAAATAAATGAACATACAAGCATAGTGCAAAAAAAAATCCTACAAAGAACTTGGGGACAAGGAGAAACATTCCCTACTTAATTAACAAACAAAAAAATACTGCTGGAAAAACTGAATAGCATTCTAAAAGAAATTAGATTGAGACCAGCATATCAAACCACATACTAACATATGTTTTAAATGGATATGAGGCATAGATATAAAATAGCATATCTTAAGCAAATTATAAGTAAAAGAAGAAAATTAATTTTTGTATCCAAGGATGGGGAAATTTTTACAGTTAAACAAATATTAAAGAGGATGATAAGATAAAACAGAAATTTTTGATGACAAAAATTTTTTTTTACATTTTTTGTAAAAATAAATCAGCTAAGGAGAGAACTACGGAGGTTGAATCTTTGTTTTAAATTTCTATAAGGCTGACTGGTAAAATATTTAAAGGTTGTAAACAGATTGACGTAAATAAGATCAATTTTTCAATAGATAAATGGCTAAAAGATAAGAATAAGCAGTTTAAGAAAAGTAATAGTGTGCAGAGCCAAGATGGTGGAGTGAGAGTATGGACTCAACTAAGCCCTATCACAAATTCCTTCAGATACCTCTAAAAACAGAATCTGAACAAATTTTAGAGTGTCAGAATCCACTAGGAGATGGATTGTGGCAGATTTCTAGCCCAGGATGGCATAGAAGGTGAACGGGAAGGATTGTTAAACAGGGGTGAGGGAGCACAGAGCACACAAGATGCACCAGCATAGACTGCTCTGTAGCAGAATAGAGCAGGAACTGAAGGGGAAGATAGAAGCAGAAACAGCAATATAGTTTCTTAAACATATCAGCACAGGATGGGAGTCCAGCAGAACTGAGTAAAAGAGAAGCACAGGGCCCTTGGTAAGAGCAGCAACCACTCCTGAAATAAATGTCTGAAACTCACCTACTTAAACTGCTGGCAATCCAAATGGCAGAGTAAACTGTAAGTGCTCTCACCCTCCCCTTGTTGACCTGGAAAACCCAAAGAATATTTCCCCAGGAAAAATCTGGGAATAGTGATATCAACAGAAAGGCACAGCAGTCTCTCAGCTCAGGAGGCTAAAGAAATTGGCAAGTAGATAACCTCTTGGTGGAGCTGAAGCCAATCAGGGTGGGACCAGAGGCACCCAGTACACCTCAAGTCAGCAGACCAGGAGAAGATACTGAGCCTCAGGGGATGAAGCCCATAAGCGCCAACACCATGCTGTCTTTGAAAAAGTCAGGGGAATTGAGTGAACCCCAGTGCAGATAGGTTTCACAAGTTACTGAGTCTGCCTGTGCTCTAGCACAGACCTGGAAGAGGAAGGGAACACATGTGACTAGATGGCCCCTCTTCCACATCTTACCCAAGGAGTTTCAGTGTAACCCCAGGGAAATTCAGAAATACTTCACCCGGCCTTAGCACTGGCACACACCAGCCAACTCAGAATCAGGTTAAGTTGAATCATTTCAGTTTCTAGATAAAAGAAACAGAAACTGGGGGGAGGAGCCAAGATGATGGAGAAGAAAGATTCACATATGCTAGCTCTGAACCCACAGCCCATAAAATACCTGTAAAGAAGAACTCCCAACAAATTCCGTAGCAGCAGAAGCCACAGAACATCAGAGTGGAGGAGACTTCTTCTACAGAGAGCCCTGAAAAACCGACACCGAAAGTCCATTGCACACCGAACCGGAGCAGAGCCCAGCCCTGCCTTCGCTGTGCAGCACCGAGAGGACCAAATCTGAGCAGGCTTCAGGGACGGAATCTCCAGTGGCCACGAAGGTCCCTCAACCCACAGGCCCCACAGGTCAGTGAGAGAGCCTTCTGGGCTGGCCAAGAGGAGAGAGGGGTGTCTCCATAACTCAGGCCCTTCGGGAATCAGCAGCAGAGGTGGCAGAGGACAGGAGCTCCCAAAGTAGAGAGGAGCTCAGATCCATTGTTGAAGGTCTCTGCATAAACCCCCTGAGGGAACTGAATCCTGTGAGGTGGCCCTGCCCCCACCTGGGCACCTGGACTTGATCTCACACTGAATAGCAGCCCTGCCCCCCGTTGAAAGCCCTGAGGCTGAGAAACAGCATTTGAATCTCAGACCCCAAGCACTAGATGGGCAGATCTGGAGGTGAGGTGGGGGTGGAGAGGAATCTCAGCAGTCAAGTAACTGGCTGGGAAAATGCCCAGAAAAGGGAAAAAAATAAGACCATAGAAGGTTGCTTTCTTGGTGAACAGATATTCCCTCCTTTCCTTTCTGATAAGGAGGAACAATGCTTACCATCAGGTAAAGATATAGAAGTGAAGGCCTGCCTCTGTATCCCAAACATCTGAAATAGATATTCAGTGCGCTCAGGCCATGGAAGAGCTCAAAAAGGATTTTGAAAACCAAATTAGACAGGTGGAGGAAAAACTGGGAAGAGAAATGAGAGAGATGCAAGAAAAGCTTGAAAAATGGGTCAATACCTTGCTAAAGGAAACCCAAAAAAAAAATGGTGAAGAAAATAACACCTTGAAAAATAGGCTAACTTAATTGGCAAAAGAGGTTCAAAAAGCCAATGAGGAGAAGAATGCTTTCAAAAGGAGGATTAGCCAAATGGAAAAAGAGCTTCAAAAGCTTACTGAAGAAAATAGTTCTCTCAAAATAAGAATGGAATAGATGGAGGCTAATGACTTCAAGAGAAACCAAGAAATCACAAAACAAAACCAAAAGAATGAAAAAATGGAAGAGAATATGAAATACCTCATTGGAAAAACAACTGACCTGGAAAATAGATCCAGGAGAGATAATTTAAAAATTATGGGACTACCTGAAAACCATGATCAAAAAAAGAGCCTAGACATCATCTTTCATGGAATTATCAAGGAAAACTGCCCTGAGATTCTAGAACCAGAGGGCAAAATAAGTATTCAAGGAATCCACCAATCACTTCCTGAAAGAGATCCAAAAAGAGAAACTCCTAGGAACATTGTGGCCAAATTCCAGAGTTCCCAGGTCAAGGAGAAAATATTGCAAGCAGCTAGAAAGAAATAATTCAAGTATTGTGGACATACGATCAGGATGACACAAGATCTAGCAGCTTCTACATTAAGGGATCAAAGGGACATGGAATAGGATAATCCAGAAGTCAAAGGAACTACGACTAAAACCAAGAATCACCTACCCAGCAAAACTGAGTATAATACTTCAGGGGGAAAAAAATGGTTTTTCTATGAAATAGAGGACTTTCAAGCATTCTTGATGAAAAGACCAGAGCTGAAAGAAAATTTACCTTTCAAACACAAGAATGAGAAGAAGCATGAAAAAGTAAACAGCTAAGAGAAGTCATAAGGGACTTACGAAAGTTGAACTGTTTACATTCCTACATGGAAAGACAATATTTGTAACTCTTGAAACTCTTCAGTATCTGGGTAGTTGGTGGGATTACACACACACTCACACATACACACATACAGACACACACACATGCACACGCACGCACATACACACATACACACATGCACGCACACACAGAGACAGAGAGCACAGAGTGAATTGAATAAGTTGGGATCATATCTTTAAAAAATGAAGGTAAACATTGAGAGAGAAATGTACTGGGAGGAGAGAGGGTGAAATGGAATGGGGCAAATAATCTCTCATAGAAGAGGCAGGCAGGAGACTTTTTAGTGGAGGGAAAAAGAGGAGAGCTGAGAGGGAAACATGAAGTTTACTCTCATCACATTCAACTAAAGGAAGGAATAAAATGCACACTCATTTTGGTATGAAAAACTATCTTACAATACAGAAAAGTGGGGGAGAAGGGGATAAGCAGGGTGAGAGGGGATGATGGAAGGGAGGGCAATGGGACAAGGGAGCAATTTGAAGACAGCACTCGGGGAGGGACAGGATGAAAAGAGAGAATAGAAGCAATGGGGGGCAGGATAGGATGGAGGGAAATATACTTAGTCTTATACAACATAACTCTTATCGAAGTCACTTGCAAAAGTACACAGATATGGCCTATATTGAATTGCCTGCCTTCCGAAAAGGAATGGGTGGGGAGGAAGGGATGGGGACAAGTTAGAACTCAAAGTTTTAGAAACTACTGTTGAGTATTGCTCTTGCTACTAGGAAATAAGAAATACAGGTTATGTGGAATAGAAAGTTATCTGGCCCTACAGGACAAAAGAGAAGATGAGGACAAGGGAAGGGAGGGATGATAGAAGAGGGGGAGGATTGGTGATAGGGGAAATTAGAATGCTTGGTGTATTGGGGGTGGGGGGAAAGGACAAATGGGGAGAAAATTTGAAACCTAAAATTTTGTGAAAATGATTGTAAAAAGTTAAATAAATAAATTTATTGAAAAAAGGACCAGAGGCCACAAGACACAGAGCTTCAAGTTCTCAGCACAAGGAGTGTGGGACTGTTTACATCCCTATGTGGAAGACTGATGTTTGTTAATCTTGAGAACTGCATATTTATTATAACACTTAAAAGAGACATACATAGAAAGAGGGGGAGGGTATAAGTTAACTCATGTGATGATAAAAAACATAATTGAAGGGCGCAGAGGGATTGTAATTGGAGAAAAGTAGGAGGCAGAAAAAGGCAAATCACATCAAAGGAAGAAGGACAAAAAACGTTACAGTAAAGGGAAAATGCAGAAGGAGATGACCATTGTTTGAGCTTTACTCTGAACTACTCTGATTCAAGGAGGGAACAGCCTACTCAGTTAAATATAGAAGTGTAATGTGCCCTACAGGCGGTAGGAGGGGAAAGGTAAAAGAAAAGGAAGGAGGGGGTTAAAAGGAAGGAATAAGTAATAAGGAAAAAATGAAATTAAAGGGAAGGGGCTGATAGAAGGGAGGCAGTGGTCAGAAGTAAATCTTACTTGGGAAGGGAATAGGGAGAAATAAAAACATAAATAAGGGGAATAAATGGAGGGAAAGAAACAGGTAATAATCATAACTGTGAATGTGAATGGGATGAACTCTCCCATAAAAGAGGTGGATAGCAGGATGAATTGAAAACCATAATCCTATAATATTTTGTTTACAAGAAACACATTTGGAACAGTGGGATACACTCAGGGTAAAGGGAAAAAGACTGGAGCAGAATATATGCTTCAGCTGATACAAAAAAAAAATAGGGGTAGCAATTTTAATCTCAGATAAAGCAAAATCAGAAATAAATTCTATCAAAAGAGATAAGAAAGGAAACTATATCTTACTAAGAGTCAACAGAGACAATGACGGAAGAGCATTACTTAATGATATGCACCAAGTGATATAGCATCCAAATTCTTAGAGGAGAAGTTAAAGAAGTCACAAGAAGAAATAGACAGCAAAACTATACTACTGGGGGACCTCAACCTCCTCCTCTCTGAATTTGTTAAACTTGATAAATTTGATATTTTGATAAATCTAACCTCCAAATAAACAAGAAAGAATGTAAGGAGTTTAAAGGAATTCTGGATATGGTAGACGTGGATAGACCTCTGGAGAAAATTGAATGAGGATAGAGAGGAATATATGTTTTTCTCAGCAGCACATGGCACATACACAAAAATTGACCATGTTAGTTGGTTACTGTCCTTCATTCTGGAGGAGGACCAAAATAACCCCACTATTATAACACCATGATAAAATCAAGTTTCAATATTATGACTATGGCTGATCAGAGGAATACAAATTCAGAATGCTCTAGATTAGGCAAAAGTGATCCAAATGAACATTTGTGGTTGATACTCCAAATTCGCACATCTTATGTTTCCTCTGCGGTGTTTCAATTCTGCTTTGTTCGTACAGCACAGCACCCTTTCTGATGTGGGCACAGCATCCTGAGCACTATTGTGCCAGTGTCTCCCACATCACACAATCAAATCCAAATTCCTTGAGAGAGACCTGGAGAGTGAAATCCAGTAAAGAAAGGCAGAGACAGTCGATACATCTTCTCAGATCATGATGTAATAAAAATCATATGTAATAAATTTCTATGGAAGGGTAAACAAAAATTGATTGGAAAGTAAATTAGCTAATCCTAAAGAATAAGTGGGTTAAGCAACAAATAATAGGAACAATCAATAACTTTATTCAAGAGAATGACAATAAGGAGACCATCTACCAAAACTTATGGGATGCTGCAAAAGAAGTTCTTAGGGAAAGTTTTCTATCAGTGAAAGCTTACATGAATAAAACAGAGAAAGAGGGGACCAATAAATTGTTCATGCAACTGAGAAACTAAAAAAAAAATAGAACAAATTGAAAATCCTCAAGTAAATAGCAAATTGGAAATACTGAAAACCAAAGGAGAAATTAATGAAATTGAAATTAAGAAAAATTTTTGAAATGATAAATAAAACCGAGTTGGTTTTATGAAAAAGAATAATAAAACTGATATAAACTGTGGTCAATTTGAATGAAAAGGAAAGAAGACAACCAAATCACCAGTACCAAAAATGAAAAGGGTGAACTCAACTCCAATGAGGAGGGAATTGTAACAACAATTAGAAATTACTGTATGCCATAAAATTTGACAATCTAAGTGAAATGGATGAATATTTTAAATATATATATACATATATATATATATATATATGTGTGTGTGTGTGTGTGTGTGTGTATACACACACAGATAGCCCAGATTAACAGAAGAGGAAGTATAATACTTAACTAACCCCATATCACAAAAATAAATTGAACAAGCCATCATTGAATTTCCTAGGAAAAAGTCTCCAGGGACAGATAGATTTTGAAGTGAGTTCTACCAAACATTTAAAGAACAGTTAATTCCAACACTATATAGACTCTTTGAGAAAACTGACAAAGAAGAAGTCCTACCAAATTCTTTTCTATAATACAAAAATGATTCTGAAACCTGACCTGGGAAGAGTCAAAATAAAGGAAGAAAATTATAGACCAATTTCCCTAATGAATATAGATACAAAATATCTGAATAAGATATTAGCAAAAAGAAAACAGCAATTTATCACAAGAATAATACATTATGATCAGGTGGGATTTATACCAAGAAAATAGGGTTGGTTCAATATCAGAAAAACAAAGTATCACCATTATTGGTCATATCAACAACAAAACTAAAAGAAACCACATGATTATCTCAACAGATACAGAAAAAGCTTTTGATAAAATATAACAGCCATTCTTATTGAAACCATTATATGAATAAAGGGAACCTTTCTTAAAATAAGAAGCAGTATCTACCTAAAACCATCTAGAAGTATTAATGTAATGAGGATAAGCTAGAAGCATTTCCAATAAGATCACAGGGGAAACAAAGATGCCCGTTATTACCACTGTTATTCAATATAGTACTAGAAACATCAGCTTTAGCAATGAGAGAAGAAAAAAAATGAAGGAATTAGAACAGGCAAAGAAGAAACTAAATTATGACTTTTTGGAGATGGCATGATAATTTATTTGGAGAATCATAGAGGATCAAGTAAAAAATAACTACTTGAAATAATAAATAACTTTGGCAAATGTGCAGGATACAAAATAACCCCATATAAATCACTTGCATTTCCATATGTATTGTTAACAGCAAGAGATATAATGGGAAATCCCATTTTAATTCCATACTATAAAATATTTGGGAATCTACCTGCCAAAACAAACTCAAGGACTATATGTGCACAAGTATAAAACACAATAAAGTCAGATCTAAGTAACTGGAAAGACATCAGTTGTTTATGGATAGACTGAGTTTATATAATAAACATGGTTATTCTCAATTAATTAATTTATTTAGTACCATACCAATCAAACTACCAGAAAATTATTTTCTAGACATATAAAAATAATATACAAATTCATCTGGAAGGAAAAAGGTCCAGAGTATCAAGGAAATTAATGAAAAGGAATGCCAGGGAATTGGTATGACCTAGTCATACCAGATCTCAAATTGTATTATGAAGCAGCAGTCATCCAAACCACTTGTTACTGGTTAAGAAATACAGGAGTAGATTACTGGATTGATTAGGAAGACTGAGTAGTCAATGATTATAGCAATGTACTGTTTGATAAACCCAAGCTTCTTTGATAGGAACTCACTATTTGACAAAAAAAAAAAAAATGGCAGAGGAAGATAGATAATAGTGTGACAGAAATTGGCCATAGACCAATTGCTGACACTATTACAAGAACGACGTACAAATGGGTACATTATCTAGGTATAAATGCTCCTACATAAACAAATTAAGGGAACAAGGGATACTTTATTTGTCAGATTTCTTGGAGAATGAAGAAATTTGTGAGCAAAGAAGAGATAGAGAACAATATGAAATGCAAAATGAATAATTTTGATGACATTAAACTGAAAAGTTTCTGCACAAATGAAGCCAATGCAAGCAAGATTAGGAGCTAAGCAGAAAACTGGGAAAGAATTTTTACAACTTGTGTCTGTGATAAAGGCTTATTTCTAAAATATATGGAGAACTAAGTCAAACTTACAAGAATACTAGTCATTCCCAAGCTGCTTAAAGGTAAAAGGATATGGAATTTTCAGTGGGAGAAATTAGAGCTGTCTATAGTCATATGAAAAAGTGTTCTAAATCACTATTGATTAAGGAGATGCAAATCCAAACAACTCTGTGTTACCACATCACACCTATTAGATTGGCTAACATGACAAAACAGGAAGATGATAAATGTTGGAGATGTGGGAGAGTTGAAACACTCATTCATTGTTGGTGAAACTGTGAGATGACCCAACCATTCAGGAGAACAATTTGGAACCATGTCCAAAGGACTATTAAATGGGCATATCTTTTGACCCAGTAATACCATTTCTAGGACTCTGTATCCCAAAGAGATCATAAAAATTGGAACAGGTCCCACATATACAAAAGCATTTATAGGAGTTCACTTTAGGGTGACCAAGACCTGGAAATCGAGGGAATGCTCCTAAACTGGGGAATGCCTGAACAAGTTGTACTTATGAAGGTAATGGAACACTGTTGTGCTAGAAGAAATGATGAACAAACATGAACTGATGCCGAATGAAATGAGCAGAACAGGAAAACATTATACATAGTAACAGCCACAATGTGCAAAGAATATTTCTGATAGACTGAGCCTTTCACAACAATGCAAGGGCCTAAAACATTCCCAAAAGACTCTTGATCCATAGTGTCTTCTGCATCTAGAGAAAGAACTAACGAATTGGAACACCAGATTAGGCAGAGTGTTTTATTTTATGTTAGGTTATATCTGATTTGGTTTGTCTCATGTTTTCTCCCATTTGTTTTAATTCTTCTATGCAACGTGACCAATGTGAAAATGTGTTTAATAAGATTGTACGTATAGATAAGACATAAGGTTGCTTGCCATCTCAGGGAAGGGCAGAAAATTTAAAACTTATGGAAATTGTTGAAAACTGAAAACAAATGAATTAATTAAATTTTAAAAAGTAGTAGAAGCTATCAACAACCACATATAAAATCAATTCTCTAAATCACTAACATAGAAATGCAAATTAAAACTTCTTGGTGTTTTACTACACACCTTTGAAACTGGCCAGAAAATCACAAAAGATAAAAATGACAAATGTTGTAGAATATTCAGGAAAGTAGAACAGCTATTATACTCTTGGGTAGAGTAAATTTGTAATGGATCCTGCAGTTCTGGAATAATTTTGAATATATTGTCTCCAAATTTATTTAAATGTCCATATCCTTTGATCTAACCATATCAATGATATCAAATGGTCCATAATTAAAAAAAATATTTAAAGTAGTTCTTTTCATGATACTCACAAACTTCAAAAAAAACATGACCTCCTATTTGGATGTAGCTAAATGACTTATTATATGTGGATGTTATGTAATATTATTGTGCCATTAAAACGATGAAATGAATGGTTTCAGAGGAATTAGGAAGATGTGTATCGATTGATGCAGAAAAACGAATAAAAGTGTAAGGGTAACATACAATAATAAGAACATTACATAGGTAAAAACAACTTTGAGGGATTTTGCAATTCTAGCCAGTTTAAGAATATGCTATCAGTACAACAGAATGAACATGACACATGCTACTTTCCCCCTGCCAGAAAGGTGACAAATTAAAAAAAAAATAAACAGAAAGAGAAATGCATTTGAATATATACAATGTGAGAATTTATTTTCAGACTATATAACCATGTGTTAATGGTTTTATTTTTGAGTGTTTTTTTAAAAATATATTCATTTGAGATGTGGTGGAATGAGAGATTAAAAAATAAATAAAAGTAGTAACCAAATTAACCAAAATATTACATGAGTCATAGTAAACTGAGTCTCTTTGTGTTGTTTTCCTAACTGCAAGAAGATCAAGATCGGAAGAAAGCCTGATGACTTTATGATGGTTATTGCTTCTGGATCCTGCCATTTTGAAGCCAAAGTTCCTATCTTGCATTTGATTATATCTGTATATTGCGCAACATTGTACATAGTATGTGATCTTGATTTTATTTATACTAGTCAGTTTCTTATAACAAAGAAATAGTTGGTTAGAAAAGAAAGATGGAAGCAGTAAGTAGAGGTTATACTAATGAAAAAGTTAGCTAGTAGCATTCAGATGCCCTGATGACGATTGCCACTTTTTCTAGTTTGGCATCCTAACTTTGGACATAGTGATGATAAGGAATGTCTCTCAATTGAGCCTCAGAATTTCAAAATCTCAGATTCAGAAGGAACTCTAGAGCTCGTCTAATCCAGTCAATACTTGGACAATATCCTTCTACAACAGGCCTGTCAAATTGTAATTCAGCTCTGCCTTAAGTGCTGTGTTATTAGCAAACGAACAGCTATTTGTTGAAACCCATTTTAAGGATGCTTGCCTTACATTGAGCTGAACTTGACCACTCTGAAAATTCCACTCCATCATGTTATCAAGAAAAAAAGTCTGGTGTTTCTTCATGCCAACCCTACAGATATATGAGAAATTTTAAAGTATGCTCCAATAGCTTTTTCAGCCTCATTAGACATTGCTCCCCATTCCATGCTCTGCAATTCAGGATTATTGGCCTTTCTTCTGTTCCACTAAAATAAGACTTGATCTCCAATGTTCATTTCTTGCGTTTTGCACTTCTCTTGACTTTGCATACACTATCTTCCCTCATTCCAAGGAAAATGTCCACTTTTTACTTTACTCAGCATTCTTCTGTCACTTAAATATAGAGCTAATGTATCATCTTCTTCATGAAACCTTTCCTGATACTTCTCCCCATCAAATGCTTACTTCTTCCCTTCCAAATGATTTTGTATTCAACTGCTTTGTAAATATTAACTTTGTAATTATACTGCATATGTTTTATATGTGCTTACTGCCTCTTTCAACAGAATGTAATCTCTGTGAGAGTTGAGCTTATTTTCTTATTTGTATTTAGACAGTAGTATTCTAATAATGTACCTGACACAAAGATTATGCTTGAACTATTATTTTTATGCCTTCATATTAAATACATTTTCACATTTGTCATGATGTAAAGAAGAATTAGAATTAATATGAGCTGCTATGAGACAAAAGATACAAAACAAAACAACAAAAGAAAAAATAAGTAAAAAAAAACTTCCATCCACATTCAGCCTCCAAAGTTCTTTCTTTGGATGTGGAGAGCATTTTCATTGTAAGTCTTCTGGAGGTATCTCAGATCCTTGATTTGCTAATAAGAGCTAAGTCTATCAAAGTCAGTCATCACAAGATGTAGTTATTACTGTGTGCAGTATTCTCCTGGTTCTCCTTATTTCACTCACTATAAGTCCATATAAGTCTTTCCAGGTTTGTTGGAAGTCTGCTTGCTCAACATTTCTTATAACACAATAGTATTCCATAATATTCATATGCCAAAATTTTTAAGCTATTTCCCATTTGATGCACATCCCCTCAATTGCCAATTCTTTGCCACCACAAAAAAAAGTTACTATAAATATTTTTGTACATGTTGATCCTTTTCCCATTTATATGATCTCTTTGGGATACAGGCCTAGAAGCATTACTGACAGGTCGTAAGTTATGGACAGTTTGATAGCCCTTTGGGCATATTTCCAAATTCCTCTCCAGAATGGTTAGATCAGTTCACAACACCACAAAAATACCTTAGTATTCCAATTTTCCCACATTTTCTCAAGAATTTTTCATATTCCTGTTTTGTCATGTTAGCCATTGTGATATGTATAATGTGCTACCTCAAGATTGTTTTGATTTGCATTTCTCTAATCAATAGTGATTTAGAGCATTTTTTTTTCTATGACTATAGATAGCTTTAATTTCTTCCTCTGAAAATTTCCTGTTCATATCTTTTGGCCATTTATCAACTGGGGGAATGACATGTATCCTTGTAAATTTAGCTCATTCTATATATATATTTTAGACATGAAGTCTTTATTAGAGACACTAGTTGTAAAAATTCTTTCTCAGTTTTCTGCTTCCCTTCTAACCTTGGTTTTACTGGCTTTGTTTCTGCAAAAACTTTTCAGTTTAATGTAATCATAATTACCTGTTTTGCATTCCATAATGTTCTCTATCTCTTTTGAAATGACATATTCTTCCATCCTCCCTAAATCTGACAGGTAAACTATTCTTTGCTCTCTTAGTTTGCTTATAATATCAGCCTTTATATCTAAATCATGTATGCATTTTGACTTTATTTGTTTAAGATACAGGTGTATGCCAAGTTTCTACCAAGACATTTTCCACTTTTCCCAGCAGTTTGTGTTAATAATGTGTTCTTATTCCAGAAGTTGGAGTTGTTTGGTTTATCAAATAATAGACTACTATAGTCATTGACTACTGTGTCTTGTTTACCTAATGTATTCCACTGACTCACGACCCTATTTCCTAGCCAGTGTTAAGTAGTTTTGATGATCGCTGCTTTATAATAAAATTCTAAGATCTGGTATGACTGGGTAACTTTGCTTACATCTTTGCTATTAATTCCCTTGACATTCTGGAACTTGTGTTCCTCTAAATGAATTTTATTATTTTTCCTAGCTCTATAAAATGATTTTTTGGTGGTTTGATTGGCATGGTACTGAATAAACTAATTTAGGTAGAATTGTCATTTTTATTGTATTCACTTGGCCTACTGATGTATTTTTTCCCAATTATTTAGATATGACTTTATTTGCATTAAAATTGCCTTGTAATTGTAACTGGGAATTAAGAAATACAGGTAACAGGGTGAAGAAATCTGTCTTATCCTACAAGAAAGTAGAGAAGATGGGGACAAGGGAAGAGAGGGGTGTGATAGAAGGGAGGGTAGATTGGGGGAAGTGATAATCAGAATTCATAGTATTTTGAGGTGGGGGGAAGGGAGATATGGGGAGAAAATTTGAAACTCAATATCTTGTGGAAATAAATGTTGAAAACTAAAAATAAATAAATTAATTAAAAAAGTATTACAATGTAGAATAACAGAAGTAAAACTAAATAATAAAACTGACATACTGTAGAAATTTGGTACTGATACATTTTAAAACCTTGGTAATCTTTTTTTTTTTGCACATAGCATTTATAACTTAAAAGACATTTACACTATACTGGTGAAAGCTTGTGTCTGGATAAACTTTGTATCCCAGGGTATTTTATATTCATTAGAGAGTATTTAAAAAGCTGAAGAACTAATACATCTGTCATTAGTAATGTCCCCCAAAAAAGTTTGATAAAATTAAGTTGTAAGTCCATCTGGCACAATCGAGGGCTGCAGCCAAGATGATAGAGTAAAAGCAGGAACTTCCTTGATCTTTTGCCTTAACCCCTCTGTATGCCTGTATCCAATGACTCTAAACAACTTCTAGAGCAGCAAAACTCACAAAATGCCAAAGTAAAACAAATTTCCAGAATAAGAAAACCTGGAAGGTTGGCAGGAAATGTCTATTACACCATTGTGAGAGAAGAACTCAGTCCAATGTGGGCTATGCCAACATAAACTGTGCCCTAGCAAAACTATAGCAGACCTCAGGGCACTGAATCACTGGGAGCTGTGGTGGGGTCCAGACTTCTCATATAACAAACTTCAAAGGCAACTTAGAAGGTCAGTAGAAAAGGTCTGTTGGACCTGGGTGAGAGAGGAGTGTAGTTTTATTTCAATTTGAGGTGGCAGTGATGGTCGTGGCACTAGTGGTGGTGGCAGTGACAGTGGGGTAGCTGCTTCTGGAGTTCTTGGCCCATAGACAGTGCAGGGATAAAGAGGATGATTCGAGGGTGATTATGGGAATCTCTTTGATTGTACTGTGGCAGAATTATCTTGCTTTGCCCATGCTTTAATCTGGGACACAATCTTGAAATGAGGAGAAGTGCTAGTATGGTGATGCTTGTGGTGGTGGTGGAGAGAGAATCATATTCACAGTTCCAAGGCAGAAAAGAGTGCTTGTGGTAACTCACAGACCAGAGCATAGATCTGGAGAGAAGTAAACACCTCTCCTTTCATTACACAACCTTAGAAAACTAAAATTTAACATACTCCTTGAAATATCTCTCAAAACAGCTGCACAAAATCCATGAAGCTTAGGACAGTACACCCTCCATGCTGGAAACAGAGGCCAATCTTAACAAAGAACTAAAACATCAAGTAATTGGCTGCAAAAATGAGAAAACGATGGGAAAAACAGACTATAGGTTCTTACTTTAGTGACAAGGAAGATCAAAACAAAAACCAAAGTTAAAGATTCTATATTCAAAGCCTCCAAGAAAAATACGAATTAGTCTCTAGTCATAAAAGAGCTCAAAAAGGATTTTGAAAATCAAGTAAGAGAAGTAGAGTAAAAATTGGGAAGAGAAATGAGAGTGATACAAGAATTTTTTTTTAAAAAAGCATCAAAACTTTGCTAAAGGAGACCTTAAAAGTGCTAAGGAAAATAACACTTTAAAACTAGACCAACCCAAATGGCAAATTAGATCCAAAAAGCCAATGAAGACAAGAATGGCATGGGTTCCAGAATTAGCCAAAAAGAAAAGAAAGTCGAAAAGCTCACTGAAGAAATTAATTCCTCAAAGATTAGAATGGAGCAAAAGGAAACTAATGACTCTGTGGGAAATCAAGAAATTGTGAAAAAGAAAACAAAAAAAATAGAAAATAACGTGAAATATCTCAATGGAAAAGCAATTGACTTGGAAATTAGATACAAGATACATAATTCAAGAATAATTGGACTGTCTGAAAGCCATGATCAAATAAAAGAGCCTACTTATCATTTATCAAGGAAAACTGCCCTGAGAGTCTAGAACCAGAGATTAAAATAGATATTGAAATAATCTACTAATCACTTCCTGCAAGAAATACGAAAAGGAAAACTTCCAGGAATATTGTAACCAGACTCCAGAGTTTGAAGGAAAGGAAAAAATACTGCAAGCAATCAGAAAATAACAATTCAAGTATTGTGGAAACACAGTAAGGATAGCACAAGATTTAGTAGTCTTTACAATAAGATATTAGAGGACTTGCAATATGATTTTATGGAGGTAAAGGAGGTAGGATTAAAACCAAGAATCACCTACCTAGCAAAATAGTATAATCCTTCTGTGAAAAAAAAAAAAGGTCATTCAGTGAAATAGAGGACATTCAAGTATTCTTGAAGAAAAGATCAGAGCTGAATAGAAAATTTGACTTTGAAATACAAGACTCAATAGAAGTGTGAAAAGATAAGAAAGAAATCATAAGTTATTATTAAATTTCACCTGTTTGCATTCCTACATTGAAAATGATATTTGTAAATCATGGAATATTTCTGAGTGTTAGGGAAGTTGCAGGAAATATATGGTCATACGAGAGAGAGAGAGAGAGAGAGAGAGAGAGAGAGAGAGAGAGAGAGAGAGAGAGAGAGAGAGAGAGAGAGAGACGGAGAGACAGAAAGACAGAGAGAGACAGAGAGAACAATGTCAATTGAATATGATGTGATGATATCTAAAAAAGGGTGTGAGAGAAGAATGTACAGGGAGAAGGAGAAAGAGATATAGAATGAGACAAATCATTTCACATAAAAGAGGGAAGAAACCAATTTTTACAGTGGAAGGGAAGGGGGGGTGAATTGAGTGGGAATGAGTGAACTTTACTGTCATAGGATTTATCTTAAGGAGGGAACTGCATTCCTATGCAGTTGTTTATGAAAATCTACCTTATCTTAAAAGAAAGGAGAGGGGAGGTGGATCGGAGGGGAGGTGAATGAAGGAAAGGAAGTGTGTAATGGGAGAAGGGTGTAATCAGAAGCAAACACTTCTGAGGAGGGACAGAGTCAAAGAAGAGTAAATGGGGGCATGACATGATGAATGGAAATATAGTTAGCCTTTCACAACATGACTCTTATGGAAGTGTTTGGCAGGTATAACCTACATAAATTGCATACCTTCTCAATGAGGGTGGTTGGGGAGGGGTAAAAGGAGACAATGTGGAGCCCAAAGTTTTAAAAATAAATTTTAAAAATGGTTTTAACATGCAACTGGGAAATAAGATATATCAGTAATGAGGTGTAGAAATCTATCTTGCTGTACATAAAAATAGAAAAAAGGTGGACAAGAGAAGGGGGAATTTAGTGGTAGAAGAGATGGCAGATTTAGGAAGGAATAATTAGAAGGCGTGCATTATTTGGGTACATGGAGGGAAGAGATGGGGAAAAAATTTGAAACTCAAAATCTTGTGGAAATGAATGGTGAAAGTTAAAAATAAATTAATTATCAAGCTCATTTGCCCCTGGAGATAATTTGCTAAGGAGTTGATTGATGGCTTTTTCAATTTCTCTTTCTGAAATGGGGCTACTTAAATATTTTATTCCCTCTTCTGTCAATATGAATAATCTATATTTTTTGTAAATATTCATTCATTTCACTAATTGTCAAATGTTTTGGCATACAGTTTGGCAAAACAGCTCTTGTTATTGTTATAATTTCCTCTTCTTGGGTGGTGAATTCACCCTTTTCATGTAATTTCATTTTCTTCTTTTTAAAATAAAATTAACTTAAGATTTATCTTTTTTGTTGTTTTTTTTTCATAAAACAGCTCATAGTTTTACTTTAGTTTAATAATTTTCTTGATTTACTTTTATTATTCCCTGATTTGGTTTTCAGCATTTCATATTTAACTGAGGGTTTTTAATTTGTACTTTTTTATAGCTTTGCAAACCTTTATCTTCTTTCTCTGTTTTATTCATGCAAGCATTTAGAGATATAAAACTTCCCCGAAGAATCACTCTTGTTGCATCCCATAAATTTTGATATGTTGTCTCATTATTGTCATTCCCTTGGATGAAGATATTGAGTGTTTCTATATTATTTGATCCTTTCATTCTTTAGGATTACATTATTTGGTTTCTATTTAAATTTTATTCTATCTTTCCATGGCTCCTCAATACATGTAATTTTTATTACATCACAATATGAAAATGATGCATTTAATATTTCTGCCTTTCACCATTAGACTGTGAGGATTTTATGAGCTAGTGCATGATCAGTTTTTATATAGATGCCATGTATCACTGAGAAAAAAAAAAAAGTATATTCCCTTCTATCCCTGTTCAATTGTCTCCAGAGGTCTGTCGTATCTAACTTTTCTAAAATTGTATTCACCTCCTTTAACTTCTTTTTTGTTTATTTTCTAGTTACATTTATCTAATTCTGACAGGGGGAGGTTGAGACCTCCCATAAATATTATTTTGCTGTCTATTTCTCCCTGTAACTCCCTTAACTTCTCCTCTATGGATCTAGGTAGTACACCATTTGATGAATACATGACTAGTAATATTATTTCACCATCTATGGTCTTTTAGTAGACTAGAGCTTCTTTATTTCTTTTAATTAGGTTATTTTTGCTTTTTCTTTGTCAGAGATCAAGATTGCTAGCCCTTCTTTTTTTTTTTTTTGTTACTTCAGCTGAAGCTTTTTGAATTTACTCTCCGTATATCCCTCCTTTTCAAATGTGTTTTTCTATAAACAACATATTGTAGGATTATGCATTTTAAACTATTCTGTTATCTGCTTCCCTTTTTTGGGTTATTTGATCCCATTCACATTCACAGCTATGATTACTATACGTGTTTTTCTCTCCATCCTATCCTCCCTCATTTATGCTTTTATTTCTCCTTTCTCCCTTTACCTCCTCAAAAGTTTTGCTTTTGACCACCACCTCTCTCAATATTCCCTCCTTTCTATCAGTCTTCTCCAATTTCTTTCCTTTTTCACCTACTACCTCTTCCTTCCCTTCTAACCAATCTCCTCTTTTCTTTCCTCCTATGTCTTCCATTGCCTATAAGGAAAGATAGATTCTCATATGTAATTCAGTATCTTATTCCTTCCCTGAGTCAAATCTGATGAGATTAAGGTTCAACCAATTGTCATCTCCCTCCCTTCTTTCCCTCCTTAGTAATATGTTTTGATGTCTCTTCATGCAATATAATTTACAGTTTTCAGCCTCCTCCTTTCCTTTTCTCCTATTACAATCCCTTTTTACCATTTAATTGGCTTTTTGTCATTGCATCAAAGACAATTTTTATGTCAACATCCTCTATTTCCCTTCTAAATGTCATAATGAAAATAAATTTCTCAAGAGTTACAAGTATCATCTTCCCATGAAGGAATGTAAACGTTTTGCCCTTATTGAATTTTTTTCCTTTCTTGTTTCTCTTTTATGCCTCTTTGAGTCTTATACTTGAAGATCAAATTTTCCATTTAGCTCTGGTCTTTTCATCAGGAAAGTCTGGAAGTCCCCTCTATCATCAAATGTCCATATATTTCCCTGAAAGATTATGCTCAATTTTGCTGGATATTTGATCATTTGTTGTAATCCAAGGTCCTTTGCCTTATGGACTATCATATTCTACGTGTTCTGATATTTTAGAGTAGGAGCTACAAATTCCTGTGTAATCCTGACTGGAGCTCCATGCTATATGAATTGTTTCTTTCTGGTTGTTTGCATTATTTTCTACTTGACTTGATAATTCTGAAATTTGGCTACAATGTTCCTTTGGAACATTTTTCAGGAGGTGTTTGGTGGATTCTTTTGATGATTATTTAATACTCTAGTTCTAGGACCTCAGGGCAGTTTTCCTTGATGATTTGTTGAAAGATGCTATCTAGGCCCTTTTTTGATCAAGGCCTTCAGGTAGACCAATAATCCTTAAATTCTCTCTCCTAGGGCTATTTTTCAGGTCAGTTGTTTTTCCAAAGAGATAATTTATATATATATATACATATAATATATCATAATATATAATATACATAATATTATATATTAAATATAATTATTTATTAATATTATAATATATAATGTTATATAATATATAATATGATAATTTATATATACACATACATATATAATATATATTTTTTCATTTTTATTTTAAAGAAAATAGTTTTAATTATTGTAATTTTGTTTGATTGATTCTTCATGTCTCATAAAGTCGCTAGCTTCTAGATTCCCAATTCTAGCTTTTAAAGAATAGTTTTCTTCAGTTCGCTTTTGTATCTCATTTTCCATTTGGACAATTCTGCTTTTTAAAGTGTTGTTTTCTTCAGTGTACTTTTCCCTACTCCCATTTTGTCAATTGTATTTTTCAAGGAATTGTTCAATTTTTCTTCTATGTCTCTAGTTTGACCATTACAATCCTTCTTGTGCTCTTCTAAGAAGGCTTTTTTGGCTTTAGACCAGTTCATATTCCCCTTGGAGTTTTCGGATAGGGGTATATTGACAATGTTGTCCTCTTCTAAATTTGTATTTTGTTCTTCTTTGTCTCCATAATGAGAATCTATGGTCTTTGTTTTCCTGTGTTGCTTTTTGCTCATGGTGTTTGCCTTTTTCCTGACTTTTAAAGTTGATCTCTGTTTCTGGAGCATAGAGAGCTAAATATCTTATCCTCCTTGTGCTGAAGGGTAGGGGTGTGGTTACTGACTTTGTGTGTTGAGGCCTCAGGCACTGGAAGCTAAAGACTACAGAGGCTGTAGCTTACCTAGAGATGAGCTGGAGCTAATGGTGATGACTGTTGTATGCAGAGGCCAGGTGGTTTATTTTCTATTTCCTTTCAGTTATACTAAAGCCTCAGAGTTGGGTATTGGGATGAGGTGGGGTCTGAATGATGGAGATCTGTCGAGGGCCAAGGTGACAAGTTCAGGATAGACCTTTGGGGAAACTGTTCTTTGAGACTGTGCTCATTATCATACCGAATGGCTCTCCATGCCCCCTAGATTTTTCTGTCTCTCTGTGAGACCAACAAGAGAATTACACAAAACAAGGGATATGTAAAATAGATGCCCTCTAGGCTAACAGTCTTTAAAGAAAATAAGACTGGCCAAATCATTGGGACAAGAGAGGAGCAGAATGTCAGGTAGACTTGCAGTTTCTGTCTATATATACCCTAACTCTCGGATCAATAAATGGAATTTGTCTATCTTTTCCCACCTTCCGTCTTTCCTTCACCACATTACTTTCTTACGCCTCTTTCCTTCACCACATTACTGAGCCATGTAGGGACGCAGGCCATCTGCTACAGAGATCAATTCCTCACTCTGTGAAGTACTAGAGTATGGGTAAACTCAGCTGCTGGTTGACACCCATCAGCCAGACCAAGTGGTAATTCTCTGTGTTGACATACAGTGGTTTTCATGGTTGTGCCAAGGCATTCATGGTTCTGGTGTTGGTGCTTGCCTGCTCCATCAGTTTAAGGATCAGGATCTCCCACTGATCCACTGAGGTGGGACCAGGAGGCCTCATGTACTGTACTGGTCCCCTTCAGTCACAACAAGAGGGACCTTCTCTGTTAATCACCCTAGCCTCATGTGCTGAGACTTCTGTACCTCATCATTTTGCTGCCTCGACTCTTCCAGGATTTTTCCTGAGGCGGTATTTTCTGGATTTTTCAAGGTCAGTATAGGGGTGTGAGAGCAAATTATTACTTACTCCACCATCTTGTCTCCCAATAGTGAGCATATTGGAATTATAATGTGGATTGATATAACTTTAATTCATTTTCCTACACCTAAATACTTACTTTCTCTTCCCCAGGACAAGTATTTCTAATTTAATCAGATGACCATTTTTATTTAGTGGTCTTTTGTCTTCTTAGGTTCTGTATTTGGATATCTTCCACTTTGTTAATATCATTCATAAAATTTTATATTAGGAACTGGACTTAATATATCAGGCCCAACTCCATGATAACACTCTTCAGAGAATCCTGCCTATTTCTCTTAGTTGGGACTGGGGCTTCCTTAGTTATCCCTGGAAGACAAATGACACACTTCAAGCATAAACACAGATTCACATATGTATTAGATCTGAGAATTAACATTGTATTGTTGTTGTTGCTGTTGGGAGGGAAAGGGTCCTCATATTTGAATAATATTCATGAAAGACATCTGACTCATTAAGAACCTGGATCTCAAATTGCATCAATTAAATATTTTCTAGAGCAAAAGGACCAGGGATAAATTAGATTAATGCTCCAATTAATCCTTATATTAAAGGAGATAAAGTCTTGTTAAATCTCAACTTTTATGTATAATAGAAAAAAGTTAATACTAGCCTGCCACAGTAAAATCCTTTTGTTTATTTTGATAAGTTAGGCTTAATAAAGCTGTTAATGTTTAGAAGAATTATATGAACAGGAAATCTGTGAAGGTTAGTAATTATATAAGCTGTCTGGTTGAAAATTGGGAAAATTGGCCTTTTTTTGTTCCTGCTTTCATTCCTCTTTAATTATCAATAATGTTCCTTAACTTTTTCTTTCAAACTAGGGATTTAATTATAACCATGATAACCATAGGGCAAACAATTTATTCAAAGCATTAATTTACCGAAAGGTGATAAAAATAAGAAAGTCAGTAATGCATTAAAAAAAATCCGACCACATAGATGTTACAATTCTTTATCCAAATGTTGAAGATGTAATTCACCAAAGAGACAAAATGAGCTTAACATTTCACTTAAGGTAATTCAGCATTATCAGTTTATAAAGAAATATAAATATTTTAAAACAAACATCAAAAACAAATCAGTCTAGTTTAACAAGCTGCACTCATGCTAATGAAGTTTCATTCTTCTTAACAGGATGGGACTTGCCCAAAAATCTAAATGAAAATATCAAAGTAGAACAATTCTCTGAAAAATGAGAATATAAACGTTGAGTTCAATTTAGATATCATCAATGTTTTCATCATCATCTCTGATATCATCAAACTGGACTTCATCATCATCTCTAGGATCAAATATGTCTGTTTCATTGATTCTACATGCTCTGGAAATTCCCTATATGTCTTTAAGCTTCTTGCTTCATCTGCATTGTATTTTAGTATAACGTTGACTTTGTAATCCTCATAGTCTTGGATACCAAGCAATATAATGTCAGACGTTCCTATCCAAGCCTTTTTTTCTTAATTTCCCTCTGATGTGACATAAACTCTTCACACCATCAAAACAAATTGCTTCTAATTTTCCATTTCCCAACATTTTGATCACCTAGGCATATTTCTGTCCATCTTCCATGAAGATCAATTCATTTTCATTCTTTCCTCTATGCCTATTTTTACCTCCCTTCTCTTTATTCTTGGGCATTACTGCTGTGGCCTCCACGAGATCTCCTTCTCCCTCTAGGGTGGTGACTGCTCTGAAGGATGCGCAGGCTGGCTTCTTCTCTCTGGGCAGGATAGAAGGGAGCCTGGGGAGCAGGGGCTGGGGAGGTGGGGTGGGAGCGGAGAGTGAGGCTAGATTCAGAGCTGGAAGCTCAAGGGACTGGATAAGGGAGATGTCAAGATGCACAGGATTGCCCTAGCTGCCCAGTATGTGTATGAGTCTCTCTGGTGTGACCTCTCTCGTCCCACACTCTGAAACCAGCAAATGGTGTCACAAAGAGTGTGCTTTGCTGCACTCCCCTCCTCAGGCACACAGCCAATCAACTGAAAGGACTCCTAATCTTCCTTAACTCTTCAGCATTTCTCCATATCTCAAACACTGTAGCATAGGATACTTGAAAGAGTATTGTGTATTTAGTCCTTTTTTAAAAATTTCTTTTTCATCTTTTTAAAATTTTTTTATTCTAATTTATTTATTTTTTATCTTCAACATTCATTTCCACAAGATTTTGAGTTCCAAATTTTCTCACCCTTTCTCCTCTCCCCAACCCAAGACATCATGCATTCTCATTAACCTTCCCCCAATCTGTCCTCCCTTCTATCACTCCCCTCTCTTCTCTTATCCCCATTCCCTCTATTTTCTTAGATTTCTGCACCCCATTGCCTGTATACCTTATTTACCAGTTGCATGTAAAAGCAAATTATATTCATTTTTAAAGCTTTGGGTTCCAACTTCTCTCCCTCCCCACTCAAACCCACTAAGAAGGTAAGCGATTCGACACACATTATAAATGTGTAGTTATACAAAAGACTTCTATAAAAGTCATGTTGTGCAAGACTACCTGCATTGTATCCTGCCCCCCCCCATTTATTCTATTTTCTCTTTGGACCCTATCCCTCCTCAAAGTATTTATTTCTAATTCGGTTCTCCTCTCATTTGCCCTCCTTTCTATCATTCCCCCCTTTCCGCCCTTACCCCTACTCCACGACTTTCTTTTTTTTTTTGATAAAAATTTATTTATTTAACTTTTACATTAATTTTCACAACATTTGGGTTACAAATTTTTGCCCCTTTTATTCCCTCCCCCCACCCCAATACACCAAGCAATATAATTTTCCCTATCTCCAATCTGCCCTCTCTTCTAGCATCCCTCCCTTCTCTTGTCCCCATCTTCTCTTTTGTCCTGTAGGGCCAGATCACATTCTATTCCTCATTAACTGTATGTGTTATTTCCTAGTAGCAACAACAAGACTAAACAGCTGTTCCTAAAATTTTGAGTTCCAAATTCTCCCCATCCCTCTCTCCCCACCCATTCCCTTTGGGAAGGCAGGCAATTCAATATAGGCCATATCTGTGTAGTTGTGCAAATGACTTCCATAATAGTCGTGCTGTGTAAGACTAACTGAATTACTCTCCATCCTATCCTGCCCCTCATTGTTTCTATTCTGTCTTTTGATCCTATCCCTCCCCCAGTTGAATTTGAAGTGTTGACTTCAAATTGCTCCCTCCTCCCATTGCCCTCCCTTCCATCATCCCTGCCCCTTGCTTATGTCCTTCTCCCCCACTTTTCTGTATTGTAAGATAGGTTTTCATACCAAAATGAGTGTGCATTTTATTCCTTCCTTTAGTCAAATGTAATAAGGGTAAACTTCTTGGTTTTTTTTCTCACCTCTCCTCCTTTTCCCTCCACTAAAAAGTCTCCTGCTTGCCTCTTGAATTAGATATAATTTACCCCATTCCATTTCACCCTCTTTCCTCCCCCTACCTTTCTCTCTCACCATTTACCTTAATTTCTTTTACGATATGGTCCCATCGAATTCAATTCACTCTGTGCTCTCTGTCTCTGTATGTGCGTTAATGTGTGTATGTGTGTGCATGCGCACACATGTACATGTGTATGTGTGTGATCCCACCAACTACCCAGATACTGAAAAGTTTTAAGAGTTACAAATATTGTCTTTCCATGTAGGAATGTAAACAGTTCACTTTTGGTAAGTCTCTTATGACTTCTCTTTGCTGTTTACTTTTTCATGCTGCTTTTCATTCTTGTGTTTGAAAGTCAAATTTTCTTTTCAGCTCTGGTCTTTTCATCAAGAATGCTTGAAAGTCCTCTATTTCACTGAAAGACCATATTTTCCCCTGAAGTATTGTTCTCAGTTTTGCTGGAGAGGTGATTCTTGCTTTGAGTCCTAGTTCCTTTGACTTCTGGAATATCCTATTCCATGCCCTTCAATCCCTTAATGTGAAAGCTGCTCGATCTTCAGTTATCCTGATTTTATTTCCACCATACTGGAATTGTTTCTTTCTAGCTGCTTGCAAGATTTTCTCCTTGACCTGGGAATTCTGGAATTTGACCACAATGTTCCTAGGAGTTTCTCTTTTTGGATCTCTTTCAGGTGGTGATCGATGGATTCTTTCAATACTTATTTTGCCCTCTGGTTCTAGAATGTCAGGGCAGTTTTCCTCAATAATTTCATGGAAGATGATGTCTAGCCTCTTTTTTTGATCATGATTTTCAGATAGTCCCATAATTTTTAAATTGTCTCTCCTGGAGCTATTTTCCAGGTCAGTTGTTTTTCCCATGAGATATTTCACATTCTCTTCCATTTTTTCATTCTTTAGGTTTTGTTTTGTGATTTCTTGGTTTCTCGTAAAGTCATTAGACTCCATCTGTTCCATTCTAATTTTGAGAGAACTATTAAATTCAGTGAGCTTTTGAGCCTCTTTTTCCATTTGGCTCATTCTTCTTTTGAAAGCATTCTTCTCCTCATTGGCTTTTTGAACCTCTTTTGCCAATTGAGTGAGCCTATTTTTCAAGGTGTTATTTTCTTCCGCATTTTTTGAGGTCTCCCTTACCAAGGTATTGACCCGTTTGTCATACTTTTCTTGCATCTCTCTCATTTCTCTTCCCAGTTTTTCCTCCACCTGTCTAACTTGCTTTTCAAAATCCTTTTTGAGCTCTTCCAAGGCCTGAGCCCATCCGACATCCCCTTGGGATGTCTGGGATACAGAGGACTCGCCCTCCACATCTTTCCCTGATGGTAAAAATAGTTCCTCATCATCAGAATTGAAAGGTGGGAATATTTGCACCTACTCAAAGAAGCTCTCTATAGTCTTATTTTTCTTCCCTTTTCTGGGCATTTTCCCAACCAGTTACTTGACTTCTGAGATTCCTGTCCACCCCTGCCTAGATCTGCCTAGCTAGTACTTGGGGTCTGAGATTCAAATAGCCTTTCCGCGGCAGGCACAACTGCTATTCAATATGTGCTTAAGTTCTGGTGCTGGGGTGGGGACAGGGCCGCCTCCCAGGCTCAGTTCCCTCAGGGGCTTTATGCAGAGACCTTCATGAATGGGGCAGGTGAGGGCAGGGCCGTCTCCCGGGCTCAGCTCCCTCAGGGGCTTTATGCAGAGACCTTCAGTAATGGAGTGTGTGTGGACAAGGCCACCTCCCAGTCTCAGCTCCTTCAGGTGGTTTATGCAGAGACCTTCAGTAATAAAGATCCTGTCTGCTCAGGGAGTCCTGGGGGTCCGCCACTGCCCCTGCCTCTGCCTCCGCCGCTTCCTGCACCTGCCTCTGTCTCCACGGCTTCCTCCCAAGGGGGCCCAAGCCACGGAGACACCCCACTCCCCTCTTGACCAGCCCAGACGTCTCTCTCACTGACCTGTAGCATCTGTGGGCGGAGGGACCTTCCCGGCCGCTGGAGATTCCGTCCCTGAAGCCTGCTCGGATTTGCTCCCCTGAGGCCGCCGCCAGGGCAGCGCAAGGGTGGACTCCACTTTCCAGGGCACAACGGACCCTGGGGACAGCTCTCCAGGGCTCTCTGGAACGGAAATCTCTTCCACTGTGTTTCTGCACGCCCTACAGTGATCCAGAACTTGTGGGGAGCACTTCTTACATTAAATCCATGGGCTGTGGGTTCAGAGCCAGCATACGTGAGTCTTTCTACTCCACCATCTTGACTCCACCACCCTCCACGACGTTCTTATAGTGAAAGATGGATTTTCATAGCAAATTGAGTTTGCATGTTATTTCCTCAAGGCAAATGTGATTAGAGTAAGGAACTCTTTTCCCCTCTCACCTCCCTTTTTTTTTCCTTCCATTGAAAATGCTTATGCTTACCTCTTTTATGTGAGAGATAATTTATCCCATTCTATTTTTTCCCTTTCTCCTCCCCATATATTCGTCTCACCTCTTAATTTTATTTTTTTGGATATCATCCTTTCCTATTCAACTGACCTTCTGCCCTCTATCTATATGCATATAATCTCTCCAACTACCCTAGAACTGAGAATGCTCAAGAGTTATAAATATTATCCTTCCATGTAGGAATGTAAACAGTTGAACTTTAGTAAGTCCTTTATGATTTCTCTTTCCTGTTTACCTTGGCATGCTTCTTTTGATTCTTGTGCTGAAAATCAGTTTTTCTATTCAGCTCTGGTCTTTTCATCAAGAATGCTTGAAACTCCTTTATTTCATTGAATGACCATTTTGCCCCTGAAGTATTATACGCAGTTTAGCTGAGTAAGTGATTCTTGATTTTAATCCTAGCTCCTTTAACTTCTGGAGTATCATATTCATAGCCCTCTGATTCCTTGATGTAGAAGCTGCTAGATACTCAAATTGTTCCTTTCTGGCTGCTTGTAATATGAACTCCTTGACCTGGGAGCTCTAGAATTTGACTAAAATACTCCTAAGAGTTTTGCTTTGGGGATCTCTTTCAGGAGGCAATTGGTGGAATCTTTCCATTTCTATTTTACCTACCGGTTCTAGAATATCAGGGCAGTTTTCCTTGATAACTTCTTGAAAGATAATGTCTAGACTCTTTGTTTGATCATGGCTTTCAGGTGGTCACAAACTTTTTAGATTGTGTCTCCTGGATTTATTTTCCAGGTCAATTGCTTTTCCAATGAGATATTTCATATTGTGTGCCATTTCTTTTTCATTATTTTGGTTTTTATTTTAAATAAATTCTTGATTTTTCATAAAGTCATATTCTAATATTTAAGGAATTATATTTTTCAGTGAGCTTTTGAACCTCCTTTTCCACGTGGCCAGTTCTGTTTTTAGGACATTCTTCTCTTCATAGGCTTCTTGGACCTCTTTTGTCATTTGGGTTAGTCTATTTTTTAACGTGTAATTTTCTTCAACATTTTTTAGATCTCCTTTAGGAATAAGTTGATTCATTTTTCATATTTTTCTTACATCACTCTCATTTCTCTTCTCAATTTTTGTTCTACATCTCTTACTTGATTTTCAAAATCGTTTTGAGCTCTTCTATGGCCCAAAATCAATTTATATTTTTCTTGGAGGCTTTGGATGGAAGAGCTTTGACTCTGCTGTCTTCTGTTTGCATGTTTTTGTCTTCCTTGTCACCAAAGTAAGATTCTACAATGTGATTTTTTTTCTGGTTTGTGTTCATTTCCTCAACCATTTACTTGACTTTTGATCTATTTGTCAAGGTGGATCTCTGCTTCCAGTAGAGGTGAAGGGATATACTGCTAGCCACTTGATTCCCCAACAATCTGTAGGCCTAGAGATGCAGAAATAGTCACTGTCTCTGCTCCTGCTGCTACTGTGGCTGCCATGGCTTCCTCCTCCCCCTTCCTCCCTGATACCCTGGGACTGGGGCCAGATCACTCCACTCTCCTGCACTGGTCCCACAGACTTTTTCCAATGACCTTCCAATTTATCTTCAGGGCTTTGGGTTCATAAAGTCTGGAAACCACCACAGGTGTGAGAGATTCAGTCTCCCTAATGCTTGCTCAGGTCTTCTCATCGGCCACAGTATACTGAGATCTGCTCCCAACCAGGCATGATAAACATTCCCAGTGACCTTCCAGGTTGTGTTGGGCTGGATATTTGCTTCACTCCGTCATTCTGTGGTTCTGCAGTTCCAGAATCTATTTAGAGCCAGTTTTACAAGTATTTGGTTGTACTTGGGGGCAGTGCTCTAGAAAGTGAGTGCTTTTACTCTGCCATCATGGCTCTTCCCAGTGTGTATTTAATTCTGCAAGAGTAAGTTTTAGCTATTACTTACTTTGTGGCTTTAAGTATGATGACAAAGGATATTCTTATGTTTTCTGAACTATCCCTTGAGGAGTAGCTTCTGCAGATAGAATTGCTTGGAACTGTAAAAGAGAAAGTTGGCACTCGTGTATATATGGTAGTTATTTGCATGTAAATAACAATGTTTTTCATTGCTGAGTGATTTTCTTTTGCATGCCAGATTTGAAATGAGTAGCCAAGCTCTCTAGCTTCATTTTGAAAATGAAACATTAATTGACTGAATACTATCTGGTTAAGCTAAACAACAGCTCCAATACCACCAAGAATATGTTGGTACCTCCCTTTGCCTTTGGAGGCAGCTAGTTGGTGCCTTGGATAAACTTCTTGGCCTGAAATAAAGAAGAAATCTTCCTGAGTTCACATCGGACCTCAGACACCAATTATGTGACCTTGTGCAACTCACTTAACTCTATTTACCTCAGAACCTCATTGGTAAAATAAGCTGGAGAAAGAAATGATACACCATTCCAGTATCTTTGACAAGAAAATCCCAATTTACCCATGAGTGCAAGAAATTTGCCTTGACTGGATCATTGAATCATTCAACTTCAGGGGTGTATAAAAGGAAGTTGTCTAGTCCAATGCATATTTTTCTTCAATCCCTCTCCAAATTACACATAAAAAAATCACATGAAAACAGCACTTTAGATTTTGGTACAGCTGTAATTTTAACAATGTTTCACGTCCTCTTCCCTCTTTTCCCCTTCTTCCCCTTCTTTTCCTGTTTCCTCTCTTCCTTTCTGTCCTCCTCATCCTCCTCTTCCTCCTTCTCCTCCTTCTCCTACTTCCTTCCTTCCTTCCTTCCTTCCTTCCTTCCTTCCTTCCTTCATTCCTTCCTTCCTCCCTTCCTTCTTTTCATCTTTCATGTTTGTTCCATTCCAGCTTCTACCTATTGGTCCAAAATCAGCCTTCTGAGACCGTGTCACATGGTTGGTTGTAATCCTCCATTCTTGAAGGAAACCAAAATGACATCACTACATTGGAGGAATGATATTGTATGTCCGATTATGGCTGATCAGACCATAATGAACTCAAAAGACTCTACCATATGTCAGGCACAAATAATCCACGTGAAAATTTGTTGTGAAGATGTCTCTAAATTTTGCGTCCAATGCTTCTCTTGAACTACTGCAATTCTGCTTCATTCATAGAGCACAATGCTTTCTTTGATGTGGGAATGCCATGCTGGGAAGTCCTTCACCAATGTCTCACATGTCACACAATCAACTCCAATGTTCCTCAGAGAGACAAAATGACAAACTCTTATGGTGCCTCAATTCTTTTTCTTTTTGAAGCTAAGTATCCCTAGTTCTTTCATCTGATCCTCATGTAGTATAAAATGAGGTCATTAATGTTTTTAATGTTTGTGAGAAAAAAGGAAACTTACTTTTAATGCTTGTGAAATGCAAATAACCACTTCTATTTGCGAAAATAAAATTTATTAATATCTCAAATCTGCAGGTATTAGTAAGGACATGCCAATTCAAATCAACAGATGTTTGTGGAAGGTCTAATCTTCAAGACAGTGAGCTACAGAGAAGTAGAGAACATGGTCTGTGCCTTAAAGTAGCTTCAAATCAAATTTGAGGAGAGAAAGTTACTGATAGAAACTAATGTTAGCCAATTATCATATTGTCACAGGGACAAGTAGAGGCAAAATCAGGCTTCATTGTGTTAAGAGATATCTCTATAAAGCAGCTTTCTTCAAAACTCACCCAAATACATAAAGAAAGTGCACCAGATTGAATCTTGATGGAGAAACTGAGAGGAATAAAGCACATTTAAGTAGATATCCAGCTCAGTATAGTATAGGAAGACAGATAGGAAAGTCTAAGGAGCTTCAGGACAAGATTGAGTTAGATGCTTGTTGTCTGCATCCAGCACTTAAGGAGAAGAGACTTCAGCTCCTATTGGGGCATGACCCAGACACACAGCGAGGCACTGAGACTGGGTGCATATGCCACTTGCCACCTTGTCACCTTCTCTCCAGTTCTATTTCATAGATCCAAAGTGGACTGAGAAAGGAAACTGCTCAGGTGGTGGCAATTGTGGGAAGGAAGACTTTAGGTGATATTCTAAGATAGGAGGAAATTCACAAGCTGCCAGCAATAGCAGTAGTGGTGTGACTCAGATAATTGGCACAAAACAGGGTCTCGTGCCTTGAATCCAGTTCAATCTGCAGAGAAATAACCAAGATAGGAATTTAAAACCAAAGAAGAGCCAACATGTCTCCTACTCTGAATCAGCAAAGTTTTCCAGTTGACTGAGAGGGGTGAAGTGCAGCAGCAATCTGCTCTTGCTCTGACCCAAACTGAAGTCAGGAAATTAGAGCCCAAACCAGAAGACTAACAATCACATGCTGCCTTTGGCCAGACTATATTGGCTGTACTAAAAGTTTCTTATAGGTCCCCAGATTTTCACTAACATCCTGAAAAAACACAATATCAAGAACCCAAGAAAGCTGCCAGGTCTTCCCTTGGGAAGTGCTATAGACGTCTACTCTATCACCCAGTTTAAAATAAGGAAGCATTCTGGAAAAAGAAGCCAACCAAATAAGAATACCCCCATTACAAAGACCTATAATAATGGTTAGGAAGGTCAAGACACAAATTCAAATGAATCTAATGACTTCAAAACATCCCTATGCAAATCCTTAGAGAAAAACATAATTTGGGCACAAGAGATGAAGTAAAAGTATGAAAAAGTTAACAATTTTAAACAAATGCAATGAAGGCAATTGAGGGGGAAATGGAAAATATATGAGACTTATGGAAGAAAAATTTGAAAGGGAATTAACCACTTGGCAGAAGAAGTACAAAACCTCGATCAAACAACAGACTGACTGAAAATTTGAAAGAAGCAAATAGAAGCAGATGACTCCAAATGGAAATAAGAAATATTACAACAAAAGCCAAAACTAAAAAAAAAAATAGAAGAAAACATAAAGTATCTCATAGGCAAATACAAAAAAAAATTGAAAAAGAGATCAAGGAGAAAAATAAGAAATTTTGGATTATCTGAATGCTGTTATCCAAGCAAGTTCCCCTTCCCAAATAACATACTACAAAAAAGAAATCTTCAAAGAAAATTGCCCATATAACTTAAAACTTGAAGACAAAGAAGAAATATAACTTACAACCAGAAATATCTCAGCTAGAAAGATGGAATATCATACTACAGGGGAAAAATTGATCATAAGAGAAATAGAGGACTTCACACATTATGGATGAAAAAGGAGAGAGAGAGAGAGAGAGAGAGAGAGAGAGAGAGAGAGAGAGAGAGAGAAAGAGAGAGAGAGAGAGAGAGAGAGAGAGAGAGAGAGAGAGAGAGAGAGAGAGAGAGAGAGTCAGTCAAACATGACAAAAACAGTGATAATGAACTAAACAAATTCAAACTACTTTTATTGAAATAGGGGAACATCCATACTAGCATACCTTTTGTTCCCAATAATCATAATGGCTCATAGAAAGAATTCAATTAGACAAAGCTTAGGAGTTACTATGTCATGTCTTGACAATATTAAGAATGGTAAGAGGGGAAGTGGGATACAATGAAGAACAAGAGAAAGAGGGGTAAGGGAAAATTATCTCAAATAATCAAAGTTTACAGGGAAACATCTATACAAAGAGGGAGGAGGGGATGAGGAAGCAACTTAAACTTCATCTTCATTCTGATATTGACTACTCAATAGAAGAAAGGGTACACACACAGGTAAATAAATACATTTCACTCAAGAAAATAGCAGGAAAAAGGAAGAAGAAGCTGATGAAATGGCTTAGAATAAGAAAGCAATTACTTCTAAACAACAGCAAAAAATTCTAATAATATACACAAATATTTAGAGCTCTTTTTGAGATGGCAAAGAATGGGAATCTAATGTGGAACTCACAAAATGAGGCACTGATAGTGTGCCCTATAAATGCTATGAGGAATAGGATTTTATTAAACTTAGTGCAAAGACTACCACAATTCTGAGGAACTGATCATGCAACTTACTACATATATTCTGAAGAGACGTAAAAGATTCGAAATGCAGAACCAACTATTTCTTTTTTCTTTTATTTTTTTTTTCAAATGATAAAAGTAGAAAGTTATTCTGATTAATTATCCATGTTTATAATGGGTTTAGTTTTTCACATATTCTCCTCTGGGATAGGAACTGGGTAAAAAGGCACATTTGTGTGGATTAAAACAAAATATATTTAAAACAACAACCACAGTGTTTTTTCATAGCTCACTTTAAAGAATTTTTCATTGCCTCGTAAATAAAAAGCAAAATGTTAGTAACCTAGAGTCCTCCTTTTTGAGGAGTTTCATTTAAATTAACTTCAATAAATATTAAAGATTTCTCCAACTTGGACACATTATCCAATTACTTTAAATAATAGCCTAGACCACGTACTCTGAAAAAGAAAATGTTTCCAAGTAACTTAATGCATAGTGGGCATTACAAAAGGAATTTCAACAATCAAGTGTGAGACATGTATAATACATATGTGGTTGTTTCACATGGAAGTAATTTATATGTCTTTATGGTTATATCTAAATGTGTTTGAAAAAGAGGCAGTGAATATATGTATACACATATGTGTATACATGCATACCCACATACATATACATATGTAGATACATGCACACAACAATACACATATGGATACAAATATGCATATACACATGCATCTACATAATTTATACACACATATAACTATACAATGTGTGTATACACATATACACAATATGTATAAAGTATGTGTGTGTATATTTATGTATGCATGTAGGTATAAACATCTTGCCCACCTCTCTTTAAGAATTCCTGTCAGAAGAGGAATAGATGATTGCACAACATGGATTGTCTACTAGGCTGTCCTCAGGGACACATACCAGAAATTATGTCGATCTCCCCTAAATAATATTAGTCTAAAGAAAGCATTTTTTAAAGTTAAAGATGATTTTCTTAATCATTCTTCCTTGCCAAGGAAAGAATGCCCAAAGATATCTGTAAAGACTTAACTCCCCTTCCTACCAAATTCTAGTTATAAAAAGAACATCACAGATCAAAAGAATGAATAAACCCATGTATCTAAGCAGATGAGAAACAAGAATCAGAGAACTTGTGCAGGTTAGAATATACCAGACAATACATTTAGCGAATGAGTTCTCTTAGTATGAGCAAAATGCTTCATTGCCATAAAGGGAATATAGCCCCTATCTCATAAAATGAAACATGCCAGGGAGCCATGATGGCAGAATAAAAACAGAGACTTACTTGAGATCTCTTCCAAACCCTATCAAATAAGTGTAAAAATGACTAAACTATTTCTGGAGTAGCACAACCCACAGAATGACGATGTGAAGCAAATCTCCAATACAGCCTGAAAGGTCAATGGGAATGGTCTACTGTGCCAGATTGGAAGTAGAGCACAGTCTCATGTAGGTGATGCCAGCACAGACAGGGCCTGAGCATGGCCTGAAAACAAAGGGGAGGAAGATAGAAGAAGGGATAATAGAAGGGAGGACAAACTGGAGGAAGAGGTGGATAAGGCGCAGGTTGTCCTGGGGTGCAGGGTGGGGAGAAATGAGGAGAAAAATTTAAATTCAAATTATTGTGCTAGGGAATGTTGAAAATTGAAAAAACAAATAAAGTATATATTTTAAAAAAAGAAGCTATCGAGAAAAACTGCCCTGACATACTAGAATTAGAGGAAAAAAGAGAAAGGAAAGAATCCACTAATCACCTCCTGAAAGGGATACCACAAAGGAAACTCCTAAGAATATTGTGGCCAAATTCCAGAGGTCCCAGGTCAAGGAGAAACTTTTGTAAGCAGCCAGAAAGAAACAATTTGAGTATTATGGAACTACAATAAGGATAACAAGAGATCTAGGACCTTCTACATTAAGGGATCAGAGGACTTGTAATATTCCAGAGGTCATAGAAGCTAGGATTAAAATCAAGAATCACCTACCCAGCAAAGCTGAGTATAATCCTTCAAGGGAAAAATAGTCTTTCAATGAAATAGAGGACTTTCAAGTATTCTTGATGGAAAGAACAGAACTAAATAGAAAATTCGACTTTAAAACACAAAGTTCAAGAGAAGCATGAAAAGGTAAACAGGAAAGAGAAATCATGAGGGACTTACTGAAGCTGAACTGTTTACATTCCTACATGGGAAGATTATATTTGTAACCCTTGAGAATTTTCTCATTATTACAGTAGTTGGAAGGATTATATACATATAGACAGAAGAAACAGGGTGAGTTGAAGATGATAGGATGATGTCTAAAAAATAAAATTAAAAAGGATTAAAGGGGAGAAGGATAAAGGGTGAAATAGAATGGTGTAAATTATCTCTCACATAAAAGAGGCAAGAAAAAGATTTTACAGTGGAGGGGAAGATAGAGGAGGTGAGAGGAAATGAGTGAACTTTCCTCTCATTGGATTTGGCTTAAGAAGGGAATAACATGCATATTCAACTTCGTATGAAAATCTATCTTACCAGGAAAGTAGGGGAGAAGGTGGTGAGTGGGGGTGATAGAAGGGAGGGCAAAGGGGAGGGAGGAATTAGAGGCATACACTTTTGGGAAGGGACAGGGTCATAAGAGAGAATAGAATAAATGGGGGGGCAGAATATGATGGAGGGAAATATAGTTAGTCTTTCACAATGTGACTATTATGGAAGTGTTCTCCATGACTACACATTTGTAACCTATATCAAATTGCTTGCTTTCTCAGTGGGGGTAGATAGGAATGGAGGAAGGGAGAGAAGTTGGAGCTCAAAGCTTCAAAAATGAATGTTAACAATTGTTTTTACCTGCAACTGAAAAATAAGACATATAGGTAATGGAGTATAGAAATCTATCTTTTCTTACAAGCAGATAGAGGGGAAGTTCATAAGAGGAGGGGAGGGTGGGATAGAAACGAGGGCAGATTGAGGGAAGGGATAATAAGAATGCACACTGTCTTGGGGTGGTGGAGGGGAGAGATGGGGAGAATATTTGCAATTCAAAATCTTATGGAAGTGAATGTCAAAAACTAAAAATGAATTAATTGATTAGACTAAAAGAAAAAAATAATAAAATGCCACTAATTCTCTAGTGAGACAAGTTAGAGATAAAAATATGTTTAAGATTTCTTCTCCTGTATGTGTTGCTTTCATCCCAAAGTATTTCTCTCCTTTCTCATATTACAGAGATCTCAGAACTGTAAGTGTCCTCTTTGGAAGCCAGAAACCTATAGACAGAAGAAGAAGAAGTCTCTTTTCTCTCACAACCACAGGCATGGAATATCATCATGCAATCTTTTTTTTTTCTAATTAACAGAGATTTATGCAAATGGCCAGTCTTTATCGCCAGAATGTACAGGTAACAAAGAGGATAACAGTTGCTAATGATCATCCTAGAAAGGCACTAATTGCTCTCTCCTTCTAAGGCTGCCTTAAAAAAGCATTATATATTTGGAGAGAATCAGAACCACTGATCTAGAATATCTTTAGAAGCTAACATATTCTGGTGCAGTTGCAACATTGCTATACTAGTGGGGTGGAAGACATTTTCTGTTTAGGACAGAACTATAGTTTCTGGTATGTTTTCTTGTTTTTTGTTTGTTTTTTTTTTTTTTCTAGGAGCTTTTCCTGTTTATTTTTAAGCTGTCCGGGTTGTGTATGATCCTGGAGAAGTGCTCTATGTTGGCTTTTACTATGAGCTGGCAACGGTTTTAGGACCTAAGGACATGAAAGATTTTAGCAATGACAAATCACTGTGGAGAGTTCCCATGATTTTTATCAAGAGAAGGTGAAAAACTAAATTCAGGGAGGAATTCATCAACAAAATATACAGGCTCAGATGTGAAGAAACATTCATGGAAATGTCTATACCCTAAAAAGGGGGACGCAAATATCCCCCAATAACAGGGTCATCTCCTTGAAAAAGCCTGTCAAATTTATTAAGCCT
Organism: Bettongia penicillata ogilbyi; assembly: GCA_023548195.1. NCBI lineage: Eukaryota > Metazoa > Chordata > Mammalia > Diprotodontia > Potoroidae > Bettongia > Bettongia penicillata. The sequence goes on from JAJHZJ010000752.1 coordinate 84,024, forward strand.
TCTTCATCAACCGTCTACAGCTATCACAAGGTCTATCAGGCCTTGTCTGTCCTATGTCACTAGAATAACCCTGGGGAAAACTGTAGAATTTTAAGTCCAAAATTTAGGATTTTAACTAAGATTAAAGGTTAACTTTAATTAGATTGTGTTTTAATAAATTTGACTTTTATTACTTTAATTGTTAAAGTGAATTAATTGAACTGGAAATATTTATAGATTTCCCCTAAGACAATTCAAAAACCTGACTAAGACTAAAAAAAAAAATACTTGAGTAGTGAAAAAAGATAACTATATTAAAATAAACATTACCATTTTGGGCTACCTCCCCAATTTGGAACTCGAAAGCTTATAGGTTAGCTGCTGAGGGCTACAGCAACTATTTCTAGAGATAGGACACTCTGTGGGTTTATACTCCTAAAAGGTTCTCTCAGACACGTACCAGTAAATGCACTTATTCAGATGATGTAATGAGAAGACTGGCTATAAAACATTTCTCCTCTAAAATCTTAGGGTTCACTTTCTGCAAAATTCATAGATATATGATTATAGAAAAGAAACTTACTATATGCAACAAAGTGGGATTATATGAATTATATAAACATATTTGTTTCTGTGTTTATACCCATAGACATACATTCAAAGTATGCATGTGTACATGTGTATGCATACATATATGCATATAGATGCATGTGCGTGTAAACACAAAAAAATATACAGCCTTCTACAAAGAAGAACACAGAGATGGACTGATTTCAGGAGTTTTCTATTTTCCATATCAATTTTCAATTCATGATAGAATCTTGCTGTATTACTCAGTATTTCAATTGCCTCTAGGAACCATAAATTCATGTTGATGTTCTAAGCCATATCTTATAACTAAATAATGTAACTACATACAAAATAACCTAATTTTGAGTCTTGCAAGAAGAGAAAAATATCAGTAGGGATAGATGTCATTCATTTCCTGAATTTTGGTGAAATTTATGCTATTGGACATATTTTAATTGCTGGGATCAATTCTTACCCTTTTGGATTAGTAGCAAAATGGGTAGGGAAGGATGGCATGTGAAAATTTGTGTGTATACATGCAAGTGGCAGCTTTTCATTGGACCTTTTGAGTGTGTGTGTGTGTGTGTGTGTGTGTATATATATATATATATACATATAATTAGCTAGAAATTGATTAGATTGATTTTTGAAACGCTGCTTCTTAATTTGGATGGAGAAGTTCTTCGCTAGAATAGGAATTGCTCTCCTTTGTACACTTTACAGTTGAAGATATTTAAGTATACATTGTGCCAGCCTTTACTTTGAAAATAAATATTTGTTTTGACTACTAAGCCTTGTGGTGTGCTTTGGGGAGAAATGGTTAAATCAGACTGGAAACTAATAAATGTGATTGGTTCTAGGTATTTCACACCCTCAAAAACTAATTTGGGGCAGAATAACTGCCTAGAATAGGTAAAGAGAACTAGAAGTCAGATAGACAAAATTATATTTTTCACTTATTAGAGATTGGTTTGGATGAATGAAATCACTTTTAAGAAGCCAGTACATCAAGAAGGGAGGAGGAATAAAATTTTAATCACATGTAATTTTAACTGAGGTCATTTAGTGTTTAAAGAGGTCGTAGAATTTCTAAAAAGAAGAAAAAAAGAGTATCAAGGGGAAATTAGCAAGAGGGCACATGAAAGTCCTATTTCAAATTCAAAGTGCTCTCCTTGGTTTCCTCTAGTTTATAGATTAATGGGATAATAATATTCAGGCCTGAAGAAGACATTAGAAATCTGACAGTTCATATTGCCTACTCCATTTCACATGTTCTTAGAGAGCAAAAGTGATCTTTCTCAAGATTACGCAGTAGGAGGAAATACATCTCTTTCTTCTACCTCTTTATTGTAGGTGCACTCAAAATTCTTGACCGTAACAAAGAACCTTTAGAACAATCTTTCTATCCCCTGCAACAATGCCAGAGTGCTAAGTTCCTTCTGTATAATATGAATAACATAAAAAATAGGAAAGCAAAGGAATGATCTCCATTATTCCTTCCCTGATTCTACTTTATTTTCTCCAAGCAAAAAGTAAAATCCAAACACATTTTTCATTGGAAATAATTTTTATCCTTTTCTTTAGTGATTATCCAGTTTGCAATTTCCATATTTGATTATTTTTATTTGCATATGGGTTATCTATTCTTTTATAAACTCACTTATGAATGCACAACTGAATATCAAAGGCTCAATGCTTTCACAACAGTGTTTGCTTTTTTGTTACTGTAACTCCAGGGAGGAAGAGTAGACAGCACAGTGAGGGGCAGGGAATTCTTGACAGAAGCAACAGCTTAAAGGAGAAAAAATGGAAATCATCAATTATGTATTAGAGAAGGATGTTTGGTTAATTATTGCAGCAGATGTATCTTTCTGTACACAGGAAATGTAATTCTCCCCTACTTTGTTCTAACCCTTGCAAGCAAAAGCTTATTATTCAAACTTAGGTTCCAACGATTATACTTTAAAATAGAAAATTATGTTAGAAAATTAGTACTTTGTTCCATCTGGTTTTACTCAGTCTACCAATGAGACATTTAAAGTGGAATTTAGGAGTTGACTGTATCTTGGGGAAGTATAGCTATCATTCTCCTGGTTTCTCAGAGAAAAAGAATTTCCTTCATTAGCATAGGACTACTCATGGATCACCAAAGGATTTCATTCTACTGCAAATTTGGAAATTGTTATTTGAGGAAACAAGCCCCCGACTTGAAGGATGAATCCCAGGGAAAACTATCCTAGGTTCAAGGAATTGTATCATCTAAAACTGTAGCAGGAAGCACAAAAATGACAGGAAGACGGAAAGTGAATAATAGGAAGAAAGCAACGTAATTCTCCTGGAAGAAAAAAACTGAAGACCAAGTCTTTAGCTCATCATTCCATTGATTTCACTTCGACTTCACTATCATCTCTCAAATAACTTGCATGCTGACATGGGGGAGTGTTATGATCCCCTTATCTGTTGCAATATTACACATTGAGGTTTTGGAATTATCATCTCTCAAAGAGAATTTTTTTTTAAACTTAAGGATTTTTTAGAATCTCACTATCAGTGGTGCCCAATATAATTATCTTCTTATCCATAACTCTGGCAACAGCTGAGAATGAAGAAAGTCAGGTGCAGACAGAATAGTGAGAATGATAAAAGTTAAAATACATTTAACTGCCATGATCACACAAAATATCTCTATAGCAGTATCTTTGTGATTATTCTCCCCATCTGAGTGAAAGGGGCCTCTTTCAATTCTTGAACAGTGGGAGAATAAAATACATATGAAAAACTAGTAAAGGGACAAAATATCCCTAGGTTTTCAGAAGTAAAACACCAAGTCCATCATAGACAAATATAATACTGGATAAAGACAGACAAAAATAATATTTTCTTAAAAAAAAAAAACTTTGTCAATCTGATGGACCTGAAATAGACTTCTAGTGTTGCTTTAATTTGCTTTTCTCTATCATCAATTTGAAGCAACTCTTTCATACATCGTCCCTGATAGCTTGGTATACTCCTTTGAAAACTTTCTACTTGCACCATTCAACCATTTATTGGGAGAATGGCTATTAACATTTTGAATCTGAGTAAGTTCCTTAAATATCATGGATATAAAAGTTTTATCAGAGAGTCTTGTTGCAGGTGTTTTTCTCAATTACCTGTCCCTTTTCAAATCACAGTTGAATTATATCTTTTTTTGGTACAAAATCTCTTTAATTTATATTAAAATGATGGACTAGTCAGAGAGTAGACATTAATGATGTGATGTCAGTGTGTAGGATGGTTTCTCTTTGTTTAGTCCTGTGTTGCATAATATTTTTATCCTTTGCTTGAGTAAAGGCCTATTGGGCACATTCCTGAAATTTACAGTTGAGAGGGATAGATAACACACTGGATCACAGAGTCAGGATCCAAGAAATGATTTTAACCAGCTAGAACAGTGTGGGGATATAGTAAGATAACATTTTATAGGATTAAGTGCAAAATTTTACACTCATAGTTAGACAATAGGTTGCTTAATTTTAATTCCCTGAAATCTTGATAGGATCAATAATTTCCTGTTATAGTCAAAAAAGCTAATGTGATCCAGAACAATGGTATCAAACTCAAACAGAAATGTGGATCCCTAATTTAGAATTTATATTAAATATATAGGATGTAGTTTGGTAGGGGAATTGCATGTCACAGTTAGTGATTAATAATTTATTAAGCACCTACTACATGCCAAGTGCTTATGATACACAGAAAAGCTAAAAAAGCAACAAAAACCACATTGCTTCTCTTAGGAAGTTCACAGGTTAATGAGTTAGTCAACATATAAATAAAGATGCACAAACAAGATGTATACAAAAAAAACTTGGTTTTAATCAACAGAGGGAAGACACTAGAATGAAGAGGGATCAGAGATCATAAAAAGACACTTGGAGAAGATAAACTTTAACTGGAACCTGAGAGAAATCAGGGAAGTCAGGAGATTGAGAAGATGAGGGTGAGAATTACAAGCATGAGGGACAGTGAAAGTCATAAGAATTGGAAGATACAAGGAATAGCAAGGAAACTAGGGTCACTGTATTGCAGATTATTTGAGAAAGGGTGGAGTACAGTGAAATATCAGAAACCTGTATAGGGCCAGTTATGAAGGACTTTAAGAGCTAAATCTGATTCTAATCTGTCTTGCATTTCTGGCCTTATCTCATGTCTTCTGGTTTCAACTTTTTGCTATGAAATCTGCTATCTGTCACCACATACTACCATGACACTAACAATTAAATTATGATTTTTTTTATTTTTCAGAATATCATGCATACATGTCAGAAAAAATATACAGTGATTCGCCCAGCAGAATAAAAGCGTTTTTATTGATGTGGATAGATTCTCAAAGTCATTAAGTCATGAGTATGATAGGAAGAAAAAAATTGCTTGGCTATATTTTGAAGAGAAGGGATGGCAGATACATAGGTACCATGTGTTCCATGGTACCATTGAGATCTCTAGAGAAAGTGAGGGAGGTTTCCAACATGGTGGTGGACTCCATGTGTTAAATTTATGGGATGGCAAAGATATAAGTATCATAAAAATGGCAAATGAAGGGGTTGAGATATTCTGTATCCATAGAGGGAATACCTACATCAATGATTGTAGATCTGTTAGATTCATTATGAGTACAAAGGAAAAAAGAAGGCATAAGAGAAAGAAGGAAGAAAGAAAAGGAAGAAGGAAAGAAAGATGGCAAGAAGGAAAGAAGGAAAATATTTGTTTAATAGTTTGCCCTTAACAAAAGTTGGTCAGTCTAATTTCTGAGTGTAGATTAAATACAGTATTGAGGTTAAAAAGTACAAATAATGACTGGTTATGATATTATCAATATAGTTGCTCACTTTTGATGAGGATCAATGGTATGATGTCTTGAGTTCTGTGTGAATTGGATTTAAATTAGGTAGAACTGCACAAAGCCATCAGCTTCACTTTCTCTTCCAGTCATCAAAGTGAAGTGGAAAGACAAAATCAAGATGCCCAGGATGCAGTGGATGATCTTAGCAACTTTGATGTCTGATGAAGCTCTAAATATTCCACAGTGTCTGATGGTATGTCTGATGGTGGTTACCCTTGACTTGATTTTGTGTATTTGCTGAGATGGATTTGCTGAGGTGTGACTGCTGTGCACACTGTGACTTCTGGGAGTCACAGATGAGAGCTGGGTGAGAGATATACACCAATAATGGATGACCAGCCCTGAAAAAGATTTATAATACACTCATTCCTATGTAAGGTAGATCATTTTTGTGTATGGAATGTTTAGGAAGGAGTAGCACCTGTGGTGTGTCGAGTCTAAATCCCCATTGAAGGAAACTGATAATAAGAAGTAAAAGTGGGTAGCCTACCATTTAAACACTCACAGATTGACTATATTGAACTGCCAAAGTCCACAGATATATTTTGTGATGCAGAATTTTTCATTACCTAATGTGTTTGTAGGTTTTCACTTGTGTGTCCTCATGAAGAGTGTATGCTATTATGTACACAGTGACTCCTTTGGTGCAAAGAATTGGTTCCCAAGCCAACTCCCACATTTATAGGTAACAGAAATTAGGATATGATATTTGAACGTAGTGAACCAATATAAATCTAAATATAGTGCTGCATTATGTATATAGTTAGAACTACAGAGGTAAATTATTTAAATTTGTGCCTTCAGTGACATATTGTTTCCAGGAAAATGTTGATCAGTTGGGAGAGGACCAATCTGTGGCTTGTACTTAACCCCATCTCCTTTGTCTTTCTTTTCACCTGATAGTCAAGACTTGGTTCCCTAGCCCTCTTATCTCTAATCTCATTTTCCTATGACAACAGGAAGAGCTGAGATTTAGAGTCCCATATCCATTTGCAAATGTGTACCTACCAGAATTATCTAACTTTAATTAAGAAAAATTGTCATTCAGAGCAGTCCTATTTGAATGTCCCATCCTTTCTCTCATGCCCATCCTGCCGATTTATTTCTAACTTGATTTAAAAAAAAATGATTTTATTTAAAAGAAAAGAAAAGAAGGTCAGTGGGGAACATTTGTACTAAGTTTCTAATAAAGTCAAAGGAGAATATATAGTTTCTCAATGGAAGAATTCAAAGCTTTTAATAGGAATATAAAAAATTTCTCTAAATTACTAATAATTAGAGAAATGGAAATTAAGGTAACTAACAAGGAAAATGAACAAATTCTATAGGGAAACTTGGAAAACAGGTAGTTATTGTTATGGAAAATTTACTTTTTCTCCCTATTGTGCAAGTATTTCTATTTCTAACTTCTCTTGAGTTGACCTATAGTACAAGATAGCATTAAAAAGGGATCATATATCACTACATCATACTCTATAAGGAGTACTGAGAAATCTGTGGGGAATAATAGGGCTTTGTTGTACAATATTTAGCTTTGGAGTCTAGACAGTAGGACATGAGAGTTCTGACAACACCAGCTGTGTAATACACTGCTTATGCATGTTAAGTTATAATGTAACCAAGAATTGCTCTAAGTCTATATGGATAACTATGATAAAGTTAGATTGAATAAAAATTTGCCATAGTGAGACATATAATTAAATCTGCCCCCTTAGCTCTGTTTTCCTTTTTTTCCTCTATTTCTCAGTAAGCCATGGAGTGTCCATATAGTGTAGCAACTGGATATTTTCTAATTAGAAAATATTTACATCAGAATTGGAGGAAAAAATACAGCAAAAAATGGTCCTGGCAGCCATACACACTCATATACACTATTTCTATTGCTACTGTCTCAAATAGATTAAGAAAATTAAGAATTGTAGACACACACACAAACCCACACATATGTGTGCCAGGACCATATATTCATTTGCTTACTTTTTTATTTATGAAGATAAAATAGTGTGTGGACATACATACATACATATACGTATATACACCCACACATATGCATATGTGTATATATACATGTATGTATGTGTGTATACATATACATATGAAGAGACAGAGAGACAAAGGAAAAGACTTTTCTGCAAAAGAACACTGTGACATAGGTGTCATAAATGCTAATATCCTCATTTTATGGCAAAAGAAACTAAGATACTGAAAAATTGGATGACTTGATCTTAATCACACAGGTAAAATTTGACATGGGATTTTATTCCTGGACACTTAGTGTTGTGTTTCATTCATTATATCATGCTACTTCATTTACAAAAATAGAAAGGATGGAAAATTTCTGGATATATTCTTCATTATAACTGGGCTAAAGAAATATTGATTTTTTTCACACTGTATTGACTCATACTAAAAGGAAGGACTCAGCTATTCAGTGTTGTACAAATCAATGAATATTCAAAAGAAATCACTCTAACACTCCAAAATATTTCTTTCAAAATTTCTTCTTAGACAATGTGTCTTCCTGGATATTTGTTGATACCTTAAGTTGTAAACTAAATAGTTTTAAGTTTACCTTGAATGATTTATTAGTTTACTTGTGACAGAAAGGCAAATCAGGTTTCTTTTAACAGTTTTTTGACATATATGTGTGTGTGTGTGTGTATATATATATATATATGTGTGGGTATGTGTGTGTGTGTATATATTTTATATATATATATATATATATATATATATATATATATATATATATATATATATATATATATATATATATACACTTGTAATGTATGTGTGTGTGTGCACGTTCTTCAGGGATGATGGTATGAGGGCTTGCATGCCTTTACAGGGCTGCTCATCCATCTTTGCTGCTTTAGTTTTTATCCAACTCTCACCTGTGGCTCCAATAAGCTATGAGAAAAGTGTTTTTGTACTTGTGTTCATATTCTCCCCGGGTTTGTTTTGGCAGGTAGATTCCCAGATGTTTTATAGTTTCTACGGCAGCTTTAAAAATAATTTCTCTTTCTATCTTTTGCTGTTGGGCTTTGTTAGTAATATCAACAAATTCAGTTGATTTATGTGGGTTTGTTTCATAACCTGCCGAAGCTGTTTATTATTTCAAGTAATTTTTAACATGATTCGTTAGGATTTTCTAAACATATGATCATATCATCTAGAAAGAGTGAAAAATTAGTTTCTTCTTTGCTTATTCTAATTCTTTCAATTTCTTTGCTTCTCTTATTGTTATAGTTAACATTTGTAGTATCATATTCAATAATAGAGGTGATAATGGACATCTTTCTTTCACACCTGATCTTATTTGAAATGTAGCTAGTTTATTCCCATTACATATAATGCTTGCTAATGGCTTTAGGTAGATACTCTTACTAATTTATGGAAAGCTCCATTTTTTCCTATGCTTCCAGTGTTTTCATTAGGAATGCGTGTTTTTTTTTTTTCAAAAGCTTTTTCTGCATCTATTGAGATAATCATAGGGTTTCTGTTAGATTTCTTGCTGATATGATCAGTAATGCTTATAGTTTTCCTAACATTGAAACAGCCGTGAATTCCTAGGATTAACCCTACCTGATCATAATGTATTATTGTCGTCATAATTTGCTGTATTATTTTTCCTAATATCTTATACAAAATTTTTAAATTTATTACGGAAATTTGTCTATAATTTTCTTTCCTTGTTTTGGCTCTTCCTGGTTTAAGTATCAGAATCATATTTGTGTCATAAAAAGAATTTCGTAGGACTCTTTTTTCCCCAATTTTCTCAAATAGTTTATTTAGTATTAGAATTAACTGTTCTTTATTTCTTCATTATTTATTTATTTAACTTTTTACAATCATTTTCACAAAATTTTGGGTTCCAAATTTTCTCCCCTTTTAACCCCTCCCCCCACCCCAATACCCCAAGCAATCTAATTTTCCCTATCTCCAATCTGCCCTCTCTTCTGTCATCCCTCCCTTCTCTTGTCTCCATCTTCTCTTTTCTCCTGTAGGGCCAGATGACTTTCTATTCCTCATTAACTGTATGTCTTCTTTCCTAGTAGCAACAACAATACTAAACAGTTGTTCCTAAAACTATGAGTTCCAAATTCTCCCCATCCCTCCCTCCCCACCCATTCCCTTTGGGAAGGCAGGCAACTCAATATAGGCCATATCTGTGCAATTTTGCAAATGTCTTCCCTGTTCTTTAAATGTTTGATAGAATTCACTAGTAAATATATTAAGTCCTGGAGATTTTTTCCTAAGGAGTTCATTGATGACTTGATCAATTTCTTTTTCTGAGATGGGGTTACTTAAGAATCCAAATTCCTTTTCTGTTAACTTGGGCAATCTGTTTATTTCTTTTTAGTATTTTTCCATTTCACTGAGATAGTCAAATTTGTGGGTATTTAGTTGTGCAAATAATTTCTAATTATTGTTTTAATATCCTACTCATAGGAGGTAAGTTCACCTATTTCATTTTTGATATTGGTAATTTCATTTTCTTCTTTGTTTTTAAATCAAGTTGACCAAAGGTTTATCAATTTTATTGTTTTTTTTTAATAAAACCAATTCTTAGTTTTATTTATTAGTTCAGTAGTTTTCTTAATTTCAATTTTATTAATCTCTCCTTTGGATTTCAGTATTTCTAATTTGGCATTAACTTGGGGAATTTCAATTTGCCCTTTACACAGCTTTTTCAGCTGCATCCTATTTCATTGATCTCCTATTTCTCTGTTTTATTCATGTATGCATTCAATTATATAAAACTTTGCCTAAGAACTCTTTTTTCAGTGTCCCATAAGTTTTATTAGGTTGTCTCATTATTATCATTCTCTTGAATGAAGCTGCTGATTGTTTATATGATTTTCTGTATAATCCATTCATTCTTTAGGATTAGATTATTTAGTTTCCAATTAATTTTTGACTTATCTTTCCATTGTCTTTGATCATATATAATTTTTATTGCATTATGATCTGAAGAGGACACATTGAGTATCACTGCTTTCTGCACTGAAAGGTGAGGTTTTCATGTCCTAGTAGACTTCCAACTTTGTATATGTTCCATATACATAAAAATATGTATATGTATACTGCTGGGAAAGGTATATTCCTTTCTATCTTAATTCAGTGTTCTCCAGAGATCTATCATACCTACCTCATCCAAAGTTTTATTCACCACCTTAACTTCTTTCTTCCTTATTTTGAGGTTAGATTTATCAAGTTCAGAGAGGGAGAGCTTGAGGTTCCCAACTAGGATAATGTCACTGTCTATTTCTCCCTGTAACTCCATTAATTTCTCCTTTTAGCATTTAGATATACCACTTGGAGCATATAAGTTTGGTAATAATAGTGCGTCATTGTCTATGGTGCCTTTTAGCAGGATATAGTCTCCTTTCTTATCTCTTTTGATTAGATCTGTTTCTGCTTTTGCTTTGTCTGAGATTAGGTTTGCTACCCCTGATTTTTTTTAAAGCAGATGAAGGACAGTATATTCTGCTCCTAACTTTTACCTTTACCCTGTGTGTAACCCCTGACTTCCAATGTGTTTCTTTTAAACAACATATTGTTGGATTACGTTTATAAGTCACTCTACTCTCTGCTTCCTTTTTATGGGAGATTTCATCCCATTCACAGTCATGATTACTATATGTGTCTTTCCCTCCATCATCTTTCCCCTTTTATGCTTTTAGTTCTCCCCTCTCCCTTCCCCTCCACAATAGAGTTTTTATTTTTGACCACCACCTCCCTCAATCTTCCATCCCGTTTTTCAGGCCTCATCCCTTTTACTCCCCTTTACCTTTACTACTTTTTCCCTCCCTTTAATCTCCCCTTCTTTTTTCTTCCTTTTCCCCCTCCTACTGCCTATGGAACTAGTTAAATTTCTGTATTTAACTGACTTTGTTGTTCCCTCCTTGAAACAAGTCAGATGAGAGTAAATTTCAAGCAATGTTCATCTCCCTTCCCTCTCTCCCTCTACTGTAACATGCTTTTGTACCTCTTCCTGTGATGTAATTTACCTTTTGCTGCCTCTGCCTTTTCATATCTCATGTTAGAATCCCTTTTGCATCCTAAAATCACATTTTGTCATCACATAGTTTAATTTATAACCACTCCCTTTATCTATGTGTATCCCCTTTGTATATTATAATAAATGTATCATTCTCAAGATTAACAAGGGATGTAAACAGTTTGGCCATATTGAATATCGAGGTGTATTTGCCCCTCTTTACCAATTTATGCCTCTCTTGAGACTTTTGTTTGAAGGTCGAATTTTCTATTGAGCTCTGACCTTTTCTTCAAGAAAGTCTACAAATCCCTTATTTCATTGAATGTCCATCATCTTGCCTATAGTAGTATGCTTAGTTTTGCTGGTTAATTGATCCTTAGTTGTAATTCCTTCTCCTTTGCTTTATAGACCATATTCCAATCAACTGATCTTTTAATATAGAAGCTGCAAGGTCCTGTGTGATCCTGACTGCAGCTCCTTAATATTTGAATTATTTCTTCCTGATTGCCTGCAGTATTTTCTCCTTCATTTGATAGTTCTGGAATTTGGCAATGATATTCCCTGGTGTTTCAAGTTTGGGATCCGTTTCAGGAGGTGAACAGTGGATTCCTTCTATGATATTATTCTCTCTCGGTCTATGACCTCTGGGCAGTTTTCCTTGATGATTTCTTGGAAGATGTTGTCCAGGCTGTTTTGTTTGTTTGTTTGTTTTTTAATCAAGTAGACCAGTAGTTCTTAGATTTTTCTTTCCTGTATCTCTTTTCCAGGTGAGTTATTTTGACAATGAGGTATTTTACATCTACTTCTATCTTTTCATTCTTTAGATTCTGTTTGCCTAATTCTTGATAGAGTCGTCAGCTTTTATTTGCCCCATTCTAGTTTTTTTGTGAAATTGTTTTATTCCACGAACTCATCCATCTCCGTTTCCAATTGTTCCTTTTAAGTAGTTATTTTATCCAGTTAGTTTTTACACTTCCCTTCCCATTTGCCCAATTTTCTCATTTAGGTTTTGTACTTCCTTTCAATTTTTCTTTCAAATTTTTCCCTGATTTCTGTTTTTTATGTTTATCTATCTATCTATTTATTTGTTTGTTTGTTTTTAGCTTTCAACATTCATTTTCTCAAGATTTTGAGTTGAAAATTTTCTCCCCATCTCTGCCCTACCCATATCCTAAGAAAACTTGAGTTTTGATTACCCTTTCCCCCAATCAGTCCTCACTTCTATCACACTCCTACCTTCTCTTATCTCCATCTTCTCTCTCTTATCTTGTAGATCGACAGATTTCTATACCCCATTACCTTGTATTTCTTATTTCCCAGTTGCATACAAAAACAATTCTCAACATTCATTCCTAAAATTTTGAGTTCCAACTTTTCTCTCTTCCTCCCTCCCTACTCATCTCCACTGAAGGCAAGAAATTAAATACAGACTATACATGTGTAGTTAGGCAAATATTTCCATAGTAGTCATGTTGTGAAACATTGTTTCCCTCCGTCCAATCCTGTCCCCTTTTATTCTCTCCTCTATTTTGATCTTGTCCCTCCCCGAGAGTGTTAAATTCTACTTACTCCTCCCTCCCATTTGCCCTTCCTTCTCATGTCCCTCCACACCCTACTTATTCCCTTCTCCCCTACTTGCCTGTTCTGTAAGATAGATTTTCATACCAAACTGGATGTACGTGTTATTCTCTGCTTAAGCCAAATCTGATGTGAATAAGCTTCACTTTCCCCCTCTCACCTCCCCCATTTTACCCTCTATTGAAAAAGATTTTCAGGGGGAGGAACCAAGATGATGGAGTGGAAAGACTCACAAATGCTAGCTCCGAAACCACAGTCCATATATTTGCTGCAAAAAGAACTCCCCACAAATTCTGGAGCACTGCAAGGCGGGCAGAAACACAGTGGAAAAGATCTCCATTCCAGAGAGAGTGGGGAGTCGTCCCCAGGGGTCTGTTGCACTCCGGACAGCAGAGTCGACCCCTGTACTACCCTGGCCCTACGGCCCCAGAGGAGCAGATCTGAGCAGGCTTCAGGGATGGAATCTCAGGCAGCTTCGAAGGTCCCTCCGCGCACAGGCCCTAGAGGTCAGTGAGAGAGATATCTCGGCTGGCCGAGAGGGGAGAAGGGTGTCTCCATGACTCGGGCCCTCTCCAGAGGCAGAGGCAGAGGCAGCAGCAGAGGAAGTGGCAGAGGCAGCGGCAGCCCGAAACTCCCAGAGCAGCAGGCAGAAGTTCAGGGTGATTAGCGGAGGTCTCTGCATAAACCCCCTGAGGGAACTGAGTCTGGAAGACGGCCCTGCCCCGACCCACTCCATAACTGAAGGTCTCTCCATAAAGCCCCTGAGGGAACTGAGCCTGTGAGGTGGCCCTGCCCCCATCCGAGAAACAGAACTTAAGCTCACATTGAATAGCAGACATACCTGCTGCAAAAAGCCCATTTGTATCTCAGACCCCAAGCACTAGCTGGGCAGATCTAGGCGGGGGTGGACAGGAATCTCAGAAGTCAAGTAACTGGCTGGGAAAATGCCCAGAAAAGGGAAGAAAAATAAGACAGCAGAAAGCTACTTTGATGGGGTACAGATGTTTCCACCTTTCAATTCTGATGACCAGGAACAATTCTTACCATCAGGGAAAGACGTGGAGGTCAGGGCCTCTGTATCCCAGACATCCCAGGTGGATGTCCAGTGGGCTCAGGTCATGGAAGAGCTGAAAACGGATTTTGAAAATCAAGTTAGAAAGGTGGAGGAAAAACTGGGAAGAGAAATGACAGAGATGCAAGAAAAGCATGAAAAACAGGCCAATACCTTGGTAAAGGAGATCCCAAAAAATGCTGAAGGAAATAACACCTTGAAAAATAGGCTAACTCAATTGCCAAAAGAGGTTCAAAAAGCCAATGAGGAGAAGAATGCTCTCAAAAGCAGAATTAGCCAAATGGAAAAAGAGATTCAAAACCTCACTGAAGAGAATAGTTCTCTCAAAATTAAAATGGAACAGATGCAGTCTAATGACTTTACGAGAAACCAAGAAATCACCAAACAAAACCAAAAGAATGAAAAAATGGAAGAGAATGTGAAATATCTCATGGGAAAAACAACTGACCTGGAAAATAGATCCAGGAGAGACAATTTAAAAATTATGGGACTACCTCAAAGTCATGATCAAAAAGAGAGCCTAGATATCATCTTCCATGAAATTATCAAGGAAAACTGCCCTGACATTCTACAACCAGAGGGCAAAATAAGTATTGAAAAAATCCATCGATCACCACCTGAAAGAGATCCAAAAAGAGAAACTCCTAGGAACATTGTGGCCAAATTCCCGAACTCCCAGGTCAAGTAGAAAATCTTACAAGCAGCTAGAAAGAAACAATTCCAGTACTGTGGAAATAAAATCAGGATAATTCAAGATCTAGCAGCTTCTACATTAAGGGATCGAAGGGCGTGGAATAGGATATTCCAGAAGTCAAAGGAACTAGGACTCAAACCAAGAATCACCTACCCAGCAAAACTGAGTATAATACTTCAGGGGAAAAGATGGTCTTTCAATGAAACAGAGTACTTTCAAGCATTCTTGATGAAAATACCAGAGCTGAAAAGAAAATTTGACTTTCAAACACAAGAATGAGAAGAAGCATGAAAAAGTAAACAGCAAAGAGAAGTCATAAGGGACTTACCACAAGTGAACAGTTTACATTCCTACTTGGAAAGACAATATTTGTAACTCGTAAAACTTTTCAGTGTCTGGGTAGTTGGTGGGACCATACACACACATACATACATACACACACACACGTACACACATGCACGCACACACACATACACACATGCATGCACCTACAGAGAGAGAGAGCACAAAGTGAATTAAATAGGATGGGATCATATCTTAAAGAAATTAAGGTAGATGGTGAGAGAGAAATGTAGTGGGAGGAAAGAGGGTGAAATGGAATGGGGTAAATTATATCTCATTCAAGGGGCAGTCAGGAGACTTTTTAGTGGAGGGAAAAAGAGGAGAGCTGAGAAAAAAACAAGAAGTTTACCCTCATCACATTCGACTAAAACAAGGAGAGAAATGCACACTCATTTTGGTATGAAAACCTATCTTACAATACAGGAAAGTGGGGGAGAAGGAGATAAGCAAGTTGGGGGGATGATGGAAGGGAGGGCAATGGGAGGAGGGAGTAATTTCAAGTCAACACTTGGGGAGGGATAATATCAAAAGACAGAATAGAAACAATGGGGGGCAGGATAGGATGGAGGGAAATACAGTTATTCTTACACAACACGACTATTATCAAAGTCATTTGCAAAACTACACAGATAGGGCCTATATTGAATTGCCTACCATCCCAAAGGGAATAGGTGGGTAGGGAGGGATGGGGAGAATTTGGAACTCAAAGTTTTAGGATCAACTTTTAAGTATTGTTCTTGCTACTAGGAAATAAGAAATACAGTTAATGGGGAATAAAAAGTCATCTGGCCCTACAAGACAAAAGAGAAGATGGGGACAAGAGAAGGGAGGGATGATAGAAGAGAGGGAAGATTGGTGATAGGAAAAATTAGAATGCTCGGTGTATGGGTGTAGGGGAAGGGATAAAAGGGGAGAAAATTTGGACCCCAAAATTTTGTGAAAATGAATGTAAAAAGGTTAAATAAGTAAATTTATATTAAAAAAAAGAATAATGAAAAGTCATGATGTTAAAGAACCTAAACTCCTTTCACCTCTCATATCTGTTTTAACTCCCTTGCTTTCAGAAATAAATTTGAGAACTTTAGATCTTCATGTAATTGTGTAAAACTTTCATGAACATCTAGAACTGGCAAACATTTTAAATAACATTTTCTTCTGCTCTGTAGCCTGATACATGCATTTACTTACATTTTCTGTTGCTAAAATTACATTTTTCATGTTTTTTTTAAGAATAATTTTTAGGGAAAAGATTTGGGAAAGATGGTGGAATAGGTGAGAAAATTCCAACCTCTCAAGATTTTCCTCCAGGAAGGAGATTAAACAGTACCTCAGGGCAAATATAAAAAAGCAAAAATAACAGAAGGGGCAGAGCAACGGGCCTCCTGGGACAATCAGAGATCTGAAGAATGATTCTGGGTCAAAGTTTGGCCCAGTGAAGAGTCAACACCTGAGGCTTTGACTTCCACAAAGAACAAGTGGCAAGGCTTGGGGTTAACTGGATTGGGAAAATTGCCTCTGTCTGAGTCACAGGAACTTTGACCCCCCAGAACAGCATGGGGAGTTGGAGGTCTGAGTTTAGGAAAATTGAAGACCTTTACTGACAAGCAACACTAGACCCAGCTGTGCTGTGGAGATGTGGTGGGAGAAATAGATACCAGTACATGAATGGTGAGGGCAGAAGCAGTGGGATGGGGATGCTACTAACTGTGGGCCCATACATGAGGCTGGAGGTGTCGGTTTGTGTTCAAGGTCAGAAAGGAGAACTGAAGAATCTGAGACCAGAGACACTATCTCCCATAACCAGAATTAGAAGTGGTCATATAAAAAATGAGGTATTAAAAATACACAGGCAAAGGAGAAAGAATCCAACCATAGAAAGTTACTATGGTAATGGAGAAGACAGGGATTCATCCTCAGAGGAAGATAGTGAAGAAAAGACACCCTTCTCTACCCCAATGTCAAATGGTCACCTGCTCAAAAAGAATTCATAGAAGAACTTAAAGGAGACTAAAAATTAAAAGACAAAAATTGAGAAAAGACTAAAATAAATTAATGAATGAATAAGGGCAATGCAACAGAAAAACAAGAATATTGTGACAAGAAAGTCAATCAATTAGAAAAGAAGATTCAGAATCTTAAGTATGAAAATGACTCCTTGAAAATCAGAATTGGGCAAAGGCAAGACAGTGAAATTATAAGAGATCAAGACATAATTCAACAAAATATAAAGAATGAAAACAATAGAACAGAATGCAAAACACCCCACAAGCAAAATAATTCATCAGGAGAACAGATCAAGAAGAGAAAACACAAGAATAATTAGACTGCCTGAAACCTGTAATTAAAAAAAAGTGAATCTTGATACAATAAAGAAAGAAGCAATTAAAGTAAATTCTACTGAAGTACTAGAGCAAGAGGGGAAAATAGAAATAAAAAAAAAAAACAACAACAACCAAATGAAAGCGATCTTACATGGAAAAGCCACAGAAATATTATAATCAAATTCTGAAACCCCCAGTTCAAGGACAAAATATTATAAGCAAGAATACATAAAAAGCAATTTACATATGGTAGTGCCAGAATTGGAATCACACAAAACCTAACAGTGCCAACACTAAAAAGAACATGTCTTGGAACACTATATATCAAAGAACAAAGGAACTGGAATTCTCACTGAAAATATCATCCCCAGGAAAGTTAAGCATAATTTTAAATGGAAAAAAATGGCCATTTAAATAATTGCTAGACTTGCAGTACTTTGTTAAAGACAAACAAACATGACCTTAATAGAAGATTTGACATACTAGAGTCGAGGAAAAAAAAGGTACATACCAACGACTAATTACAGGAGTTCAATAAGTTTAGATGATTTACATTTTATGTATGAAAAAATGTAAAACATATGCCTAAGATTGCTGTTAGCAATTGGTTAATTCATAGGTAAGAGTGGGGTAAACCTGACCATGAGATACTTCAGAAAATAAAGCCATTCAGAAACAACTAAAACAAATAAATGCAAAAGTGAGGTGCAAGAGGGAGAACTGATACAGAAGAATTAGATGAGGGAAGGAGGGCTCAGTTCTGGAAACCTACTTTCACTGGAAATGGTTTTAAGAGGTAGACAATGAATATACATCTTGAAGAGCAGAACTGTCTTCTAAATTTAGAAAGAAATCAAATGCTAAGGGGACAGATAGGGAGGGAAAGGATAAGAGAGGGATCTTTAAAGGGGAGGTGAGGAAAAAAGTTAAAGGGGGATATAGAAGGGTTTTTAGATTTATAGGAAGGTGAGAATAAGGGAGAGATTATTGGAGGGGGATAGGTCAAGTGATAGGAGGGCAAGCTAGGGAGTAGAAGTGAAAAAGATGTATCAAGAAAGATAGGAAGTAAGAGATACAAACATTAAGGAAAAACTATGTTTATATATGTATGTATATATGTTTCTGTTTGTAGGTGTGCATGAATATATCTATATATAAATATAATCATGCTTAATTGTAGTGGGGTAAAGGGGCAGGACGATGAAGGAAGGTAGAAACAAGAATATGGTAAAAAGTGTACAGCAGAGAACAAATGGTAATCTATACGGAAGCAAAGATAGCTCTCAGCACATGTAATATTTAATACATAGACTTCTCCGGAATGGAAACTTATTGCTAAATATTTTGAATCCTCTCATGTTCTACTGTGAAAATGATATGTTTTCTATTTCTTTTAGTATGTAAGTTTACAATATGTTTCTTTTTTCTTTTCTTATGTATTTAAATTTTAATAAAAAAATTTAAAAATTACTTTTGACAGATAAGGATTTGGGGCTATTATCTTGCAATAATAAATTCATATTTTCTCCTTAATTTGCATGGAAGTTGTGTTAACTGATTTTCTAATATCATTAAATCAAAATATCAAATTTCATTACTTGGGAACTACATCTTGTGATAGGAATCATCAGAGAATTGTTCTTGGAATCAGGAAGCCCTGACCTGAAGTTCTGCATCTGATACTGAATGTAAGAATCAGAACAAGTAAATTAACCATTTAATCTTTCAATACTTGAGGCAATTTTCTAAGAGCATAAATATCAGAAAAAATGGTAGCTGTTTTCTCATTGGGAATGCCATGCATCAGTAAAAAAAAAAAAAAAAAAAAAAAAAAAAAAAAAAAAAAAAAAAACCTATTGTACCAAAGGAAATATATAAAGATTTTTTTAAACGGGCTATTAGCCTTATGGAGCTCTTAATTTTCTAGTAACACAACATGCAACTATGACTTATTACACAATATCTACATGAAGGATTAAAGTGTCAATCAGAAAGTATTGCAGGAACTTGGTTGAGAGATCATTTCTTATTATGGAAGGTTCCCTAAAAGTGATAAATGTTGGGCTTTATCTTGGAGGACAAACAGGATTTCAAAAGGTAGGAGGTAGAAAAAGGACTATTCAGATACAGTGAAAAGAGCAAGCCATTGATATAACTTAGGAACATGCAGAAGTTTCCAAAGGGCAGTGGAGTTGATACAAAATGAACCAGGAGTAGATGATTAGTCTAGTTTTACTGAAGCATATAGACTGTGGTATGAGATAAGATAGAAATGTAGGCAGGCTGACAAGCTCAAATATGAAGGGGTAGGGGGTATTCTCAAGAAATGAATGATCAGATCTGTGCCTGATTATATTTAGTATTTATGTAGCACTTTAAGGTTTGCAAAGTGATTTATAAATACATTCTCATATTTAACATCACAACAAGCCTGAGAGCTATTTGCTGTTGTTATCTTTGTTTTACAGTAGAGGAAACAGGCTCAATGACTAGTCCAGCTTCCCCCAGTTGCCTAAGGAGGGATTTGAGTTCATGCCTTCCAGAGTTAAAATTCATGTTTCTATTACTGAGCAACCTACAAGCAACGTAAAGGATGAGTTGAAGAGAAAAAAGACAAGTTCCTGCAGTAAACAATGTAGGTAACATTGTACTAGAATGGTGACAGAGGGTACAGAAAGGAAAGAGTTGGTATGGGAAATATTGTAGACATATAATTTATAGGAATGAATAATTGGGTATAAGAAGTGAAGAAAAGGGACTATCAAATGTTGCAGCAGTAAGGTTCCCAAAATTTGACTTTGTAAATAATGATACCAACCACAGAAAAAAGAAATACTTTTCAAAAACTTAAGTTTTATTTTGGAATATGGCAAGTTTTCACTGCTATTGAGATAGCCAAAACGGTAATACATATCCAGAGCTCCAGAGACATCAGAATACTTTCTAAATTTTGTAAACAGCCACAGAGAAGTGATAGAGGAAGTAATGGAAATGACAAAGAGATTTGAATGAAGAAGGGAGTTCAGATTAAAGGGCTCTGATCATAGCTTTGGAGATTACATTAAGAGATCAGGAAAAGGAAAAGAAGCCTTAAAGAAGAACAAAAAAATCAAATAAAGATGCAAGAAATAAATTATTCGGACAATGTAATTTCAGAATAGTCATGGTAGGAGACAATACAGAGGAGATGAATGGGGTCAAAATCCCTAAATTCTTTATTATAATCAATAAGGACAGCACCAAGGGGAAAAAAAGACCATTGGATTTGATATCTGACATTTTTTTTAGTTATATAATTTTCTCTTTATCTTTTCTTTTTTTCTTTTTTTTTTTTTTGCTGTTTTTCAACAATCATTCACGTCCTACTCCAATGCATAGGTATATTTGGAGAGTACATTGAGTGTGTCATTTGACATTTTTACTCCCTTTATGAAATATGTTGACCAAAGTTCTAGAGGTCTATATCACTAGAATTCAAGTTTTGAGCAGATTTCTTTTTCCAAAATGGGAGGTTTCCATTATGGGCCTAATTTGTCATCTGAGGAATAGCTAATTTAAGTGCTGAGAAAATCACCAAAAGACTAGTACAACCTTTTTATTTCCCTTACTCGGAATGCCAGGGTAATTATCCAGGTAATCTGTGTATATCTCCACTGGAAGTAGATTTATTAAAAAAAAAAATGGTGTTGGGTGGTTTTTCCTAAAAATCTGCATTGGCTGTCTGTGCTGACCTAATTCAGGAGATAATTGCTCAACTTTCCATTTCATTACATTTGGATAGACACAGCTGCACTTCATCTTGATAATGAGTCCTTGGAGAGGTGCCCTACCTTCTTGTATTTGCAGTTAAGCCTTTTACAGTATATCCTTGAAGGCCTTATTTTTCATTATGTGGGGGAAAAAAAAACACCTTTGTCCTTGGTCCACACTATTGTGATTCCTCTTATAACTATCCATGCCAACATATTTTGCCTAAATTTTACATTTTTGAATATGCATACTTTTACATTTTCCTTGAAATAACACTACATGTTTCAACCTTTACTCTCTTGATTTCCCTTTCTTTTCTGAATCATTCTAACATGATCATTATTCCACTTTCAATATTTTCTGAGGTCTTCACTACAACTACATTTGCATCAAAATGGTCCCTTAGATGCATAAATAGTTGGGTCAATGAAAGGAACAGAGAAATAATATGTATAAGGAAAATTGGATTAATGCACTTGTGAAGAAGTGAACTTTCTCAGATAAAACTGTGAGGAAGGACAAAGAAATTATAAAGAAAATTGAAACTCAAATGAGGTCCATTGGTGTCCTAGTAGATAAAGCAGGAGACATGGATTCAGGAGGACTTTAAATGCTTCATCAATAACTTACTAGATTGTTACTTTGGGCAAGTGACTAAGTGTCTTGGGCCTCAGTTCCTTCACCTGTAAAATTTGAAATTTCCATTTGAAGCTCTTCATGGTTCAAAAGGGCAATGATCCCATAGAGGTCCTAAGAAGAAGTAACCAGAACAAAGCAATGGCAATAGCTAATTTGCATGTGATCAGTTTTTTAGAGTTTTGAAGGTGGTAACTGAAATAAAATATAAATAAAATTGTTGTCAATTGTGGGGAAAGTATGTAACTATTGCTTTGAGAAATGATGTGTTTTTTTGTAGTTTACCTTATATGATAAAGATAAGCTGACAAAGAGTTAATAATTGTAAAAAAATTCTAATTTGAAGCATTAGAAGTTATGAAAAAGTCAGAGCAAATGTTTTGACAAGTTACCAGAAGAGAAACACAACAGAAACATGCTAATCAAGAAAAGTTGGGATAGATGATAGAGAAAGCTACCAGCTGAGATAGATGAATATTCAGTTACCTTGTTGGGAACTTGCTGATTAGAAGAGAGAAATGGCTTTATTCACTGATGAGAGAAAGCCCAAACAAACTGCTTAATGTCTGCCCAGTGGGAAGAAATTGAATCCTAGTGCTGTGTGCAGATCTGTCAAAACTGATTGCTTTCCAATGCCATCTACATATTGAGGGAGGGATACACTCTCCAATCTGTCATTTTCTCTACTGTACCCTCTAGATTGAGAGGATGAAACATGGGATTTGAAAACAGAAAGCCCTTGCTAGGGACAGATAGCAATTCTTTAACTTAGGTGAACTGTCATTGATACACTTTTTTACTCTTCTCAGCTGCTATTAGAGAGTAGCTGTGAAGAAAAAAGACTTTGCTACTGCATCATTGGCTTGGAAGAAGAGTGGCTTAGTTTAATACAAGACCTCTGAAGACCACAAGGGAACCCCTAGAAAAGACACCATTTTTGTGTGGTACAGATTATTCTTGAAGGGACTCAGGACATCAAGGACTCTGACTCAAGAGTGACAAATTGCACCAAGCACATAGTTTCCTCCACTAATGGATCTCACTATCAAATTCTCATATATGTATGTCAACTATTCTCCTAGACACAGGGTGCATTGTTGGAAGTGTGTGGCCAAAGTTTACGAGTGAATTGTGATGGTTGAATTTTTTGCTTTGTCTTCAATTGATTTCATCAGATTATTTTTTTTTGTTAATGAATAAATGTTATGATTCATCTAAGTTGTGCCTTTTATTAAACGTTTTATGCTTAGAGGGAAATGAAGCCAGATTGGGTTTGGGGTGCATGCTTATAATTCCAGGTACTGGAAGGCAAAGGCTAGTGGATGTCAATCTTGAGAGTGGTGAGTTGAAATTTAAGCTAAAAGTATATAGTGTTGTATATTTTGTATTAATATGATTATCCCTAAAAGCAAGAGGTCAGTAGGTTACCTACAAAAGGGTGAAGCAGCTCAGGATGAAATTGGAGCACATTAAAGTTCCTGTACTGTTCAGTGATGCTGGGTCTGGGAGCAGACTCTGTATGTTTGGCATAGACCACATGAAGCGATGAGCATAAAAAAGTGAGAATAATGTTAAATAGTTAGTGCTGAAGACTAAAGGAGGTGGTGGTCAAAAGCAAAACTCTTTTGATGAGAGGAAAAGGAGGAGGGAGAAATAAAAGCATACGAGGGGGAGGAAAGGATGGAGAGAAAGACAGATGGTAATCATAAATTCAAATGCGAAGGGGATGAACTCTCCCTTAAAACAGAAATGAAAAGTAGAATGGATTAAAAACCATAATCCCATAATGTTATTTACCAGAAAAATACATTTGGAACAGGGGGATACACACAGAGTAAAAGTAAAAGGCTGGAGTAGAATATATTATGATTCAGTTGAAGTAAACAAAAAAAGCAGTGGTAACATTCCTAATCTCAGATAAGGCAAAAGCAAAAATAGATCTACTCAAAAGAGACAGGGAAATAAACTGTATCCCGCTAAAAGGCACCAGAGAAATTGAAGTAATATCAGTACTAAACATATCTACACCAACTGGTAATGCATTAAAATTCTTGAAGGAGAAGTTAAGGAAGTTACAGGAAGAAGTAGACTGCAAAATTGTATCTATGGGGGACACCAAACTCCTCCTCTCTGAACTAGATAAATTTAACTACCAAATAAGCATAAAAGAAGTTAAGGAGTTGAATAGAATTTTAGAAATGGAAGATATGGGTAGACCTCTAGAGAAAACTGAATGGGGACAGAAAGGAATATATTTTTTTCTTAGCAGCCCATGACACCTACACAAAAACTGACCATGAAACAGGGCAAGAAAACCTCACAATCCAATGCAGGAATGAATTGTTATCAGATCATGATACAGTAAGAATTATATGTAATAAAGGTCTGTGGAAAGAGAGAGTGAAAATTAATTGGAAACTTAATAATCTAATTCTAAAGAACAGGAGTTAAATCATAGAAACAACCTACAACTTCATCCAAGAAAAGAACAATATAATGACAATATACCAAAACATATGAGATGCAGTGAAAACAATTCTATGGGGAAATTTCGTATCTCTGAATGCTCACATGAAAAAATAAAATAAAATAGAAGACAAATGAATTGGACATACAACTAAAAAAACTAGAGAAAGGACAAATTAAAAATACCTAACTAAATGTCAAATTAGAAATACTGAAAACCAAAGGAGAGATGAACAAAATTGAAATTAAGAAAACTATTGAACTACTAAATAAAACTGAAGGCTGATATTTTGTGGAAAAATAACAACCATAAAATAAATAAAACTTTAGTTAAGTTAATTTGAAAGAAAAAGAAAGAAGAAAACAAAATTATCAGTATCAAAAATTAAAAGGGAGAATTCACCAGCAGTGAAGAGGAAATTAAAACAATAATTAGAAACTATTTTGCCCAACTGCATGCCAATAAATTTGACAATCTTAGTGAAATGAATGAATATTTATAACAAAAAAAATTGCATATATTAACAGAAGGTGATGTAAAATACTTAAATAATCCCATCAAAGAAAAATTAAATTGAGTAAGCCATCAATGAACTCCTTTGGGAAAAGAAATCCAGGGCCAGATGGATTTAAAAACGAATTCTATCAAACATTTAAAGATCTAATTAATCCTAATACTGTATACAGTATTGAGGAAAATAGGAAAAGGAGAAGCTCTACCAATTTTTTTTTCTGATGAAAATATGGCACTGATCCCTAAATCAGGAAGAGTCAAAACAGAGAAAAAAAAATTACAGAACATTTCACTAATAAATATAGATGCAAAAAATTTAAATAAATCTTAAATAAAATGTTACCAAAAGTATTACAGCAGTTTATCACAAGAATAATACACTATGATCAGGCAAGGATGCTTCAATACTAGAAAAATCTATCAGCATAAATAAATATATCAACAACAAAACTAACAAGCCACATGAATATCTTGATAGATGCAGAAAAATTTTAAGGAGGGAGGAGCCAAGATGGTAGAGTTGAAGTAGTGACTTGTTAAGAACTCTCCCCCCCCCTCCCCAAGCCCTGTCAAATACTTGGAAAAGTAACTCTAAGGGGATGGAACCAAGAAGGAGAGCAACTACTCACCCAAGTTCTAAGACAAACTCCTTCTGATACCTCTCAAAAATATATGAATGAATTTGGAGGGGCAGAATCCAATAGGAGACAAATTGTAGCAGATTCACAACCCAGCACAGACTGGAAGGACACTGGGAAGCATCTGTTGCATGAGACTAGAGGAGCACACAGAGCACAGGCTGTACCATTGCTGTTGCCACCATGACAGGGCCGAGCAGGAAGTCCCAGGCATCTTGAGGCAGTGGTTGCACTATGCAATCTCAGGCATATTAGCCAAGGATAGGAGTCCAGCGGAACTGGGCAAGTGACAGTTGCAGAGCCCCAGGTATCTGCAGTGGCTGCTCCTGAGACTATCAGTCCTCATATTAAAAGTATGTAAGTCACCTACTTGAACTTCAGGGAGTAAGGATGGCAGAGTGATAAGTAAATGCCCTCCTCATCCCCTTGTTGACCTTGAAAGACCCATAAAATATTCCCTCAGGAAATATCCTGAAACTAGTATCAGCTGAAGGGGTAAACAGTCTCTTAGCACATGAGGCTAGGAAAAGCACTAAATGGGGGATCCTTTTTCTGTGACTGAAGGTGACCAGAGCAAAACCATCGCTGTCCCAGACAGTCCCACCTCAGCAAACCAGGAGGAGATTCTGAGCCTCAGGGGGGAGGAGCCCACAACTGCCAACAGCAGGATGCCAGGTGTGCCTCAGTACCTCCAGGGAATTGGGAAGACACTAGTGCAGAAGAAATCACCAACCACTGAGCTAGCCTGTCCTCTACCTCAGCAGAGGAGATCTACAGTACCCAGACCACCCTTCCTCCATACAACACAGCTAGCTCCAGGGCAACGTTGGGTAAACCTAGAAAGACTTCACCTGGCCTCTACTTTCTCGCACCAGCCAGCTCAGCACCAAGTAAGCTGCAGCATTTTAGCTTCTAGCTGAGAGAACCAGAAGCAGCAACACAAAAAGTCTCAAGTTGAAGGCACAAGAATTGTGGGACAGAGCCTCTTGTACCCCATATGCAGAGATCTACATTAAAAGCCAGGAAAAGGGTGATCATCGTGAGTAAGAAGAAAAGCAGAAAAGAAAAGATTATTGAACGTTTCCATGGGGACAAAGGCCAAAACATAAATACAAAGAGGGCAACACTGAGACTGTACTGCCATCTGAAAATTCAGAAAGGAATATGAACTGGTTGCAAGCACAAAGCAGATTAGTGGAAGAGCTGAAGAAGAATTTTAAAAGTCACATTAGAGAAATAGAAGAAAAACTAGCCAATGCTTTTAAAAATATAAAAGAGAAATAACAGAAGAATTTAAAAGCAAAATTGGACAAAAGGAAAAGGAAGTACAAAACCTAACTTGGAAAATTGGTCAAAGGGAAAAGGAAGAACAAAAACAAACTGGAGAACATGACTCTTTAAAAGGAGCAATTGAACAGATGGAAAAGGACATACAAAAATCAACTGAAGAAAGCAATTTGACAAAAAATAGCATCGGGAAAGTAGAACCTAATGACTCTATGAGGCATCAAGAAGCAGTCAAACAGATTCTAAAGAATGAAGAGAAAAGAAAATGTAAAATATCTAATTGGAAAAACAACTGAGCTGGAAAATTGATCCAAGGGAGAAAATCTAAGAATCATTTTACCAGAAGCCATGATGAAGGAAAGAGTCCCAACAATATCTTCCAAAAAATCATCAAGGAAAATGACCCAGAAGTCCTGGATTCAGAGGAGAAACTAGTCATCACAAGAAACCACTCTTCATTTTCCAAAACAGATTCCAAACTAAAAATGCCAAGGAATATTTTTTACCAAATTCCAGAATTATCAAGTGAAGGAGAAAATACTGCAGGCAGCCAGAAAAAAAAAAAATCATTCAAATATCGAGGAGCTACAGTCAGGATTACCCAGTATCTTGTAGTTTCTACATTAAAAGATCAAGGAACTGGAATATAATATTCCACAAGGCAAAGATGCTGGGACCAAAACCAAGGATCAATTATCCAACAAAGCTAAGCATAATATTTCAGGCAAGGAGATGGACATTCAATGAAGTAAGATACTTCGAAGCGATCCTGATGAGAAGACCAGAGCTCAATAGAAAATTCTATCTTCAAACACAAGTGTCTCAAGAGAGGCATAAAAGGTAAATAGGGGAAAATTGTTATTCAGTGTGGGCAAACTGTTTACATATCTATAAGGGAAGGTCATAATTGTTAATCTTGAAAATTGTAAATTTATTATGATACATAAAAGGCATATACATAGAGGGATCAGGTATATAGTAAATGGTGTGATGATTTAAGGGTGTAAAGGGATTGTAACAGGAAATGTGAAAATAAGGAGGCAGAAAATGGTAAATTATATCACAGGAAGATGCACAAAAGTATAATACAGTACAGAGGAAGAGGGGAGGGAGATGAGCATTGTTTGAGATTTACTCTAATCTGATATGCTTCAAGGGGGTAACAACAAATTCAGTTAAGTATGAAAATCTAACTAGCTCTGTAGGCATTTGGAGGGGAAGGGGAAAAGAAAAGGGAGGGGAGAATAAAAGGAAGGGAAGAAGTAGTAAGGAAAAAGGGAAGTAAAAGGGAGGGGCCAGAGAGAAGGAAGGGAAGACAGAGGGACCTGTGGGTAAAAAAATAATAAACTAATTTGGAGTGGAAGGGAGAAAGGAGAACTACAAGCACAAAAGGGGGTGAAGGAGGATGGTGTGAAAGACAGAGATAGTAATCATAACTGTGAATGGGAATGGGAAGAATTCTCTTATAAAATGGAGACAGATAGTAGATTGGATTAAAAACCATAATCCAAAAATATATTGGTGACAAGAAACACATTTGAAGTGGGGTAGGGGTAGGGGAACACACAAGGTAAAGGTAAAAGTGTGGAGCAAAATATGTTGAGCTATATCTGATGTAAAAAAGAAAAAAAGCAGGGGTAGCAATCTTAATCTCACACAAAGCAGTATCAGAAATAGATTTAATCAAAAGAAATAAGGAAGGAACCTATATCCAGCTGAAAGGCACTTTAGAGAATGAAGCAATATCATTACTAAACATACATGAACAAAGTAGTGTAGCATCCAGATTCTTAGAGGAGAAGTTACAAGACTTAAAGGAAGAAATAGACAGCAACGACATACTGATGGGGCACCTCAAACTCCCCCTTTCTGAACTTGATAAATCTAACCTCAAAATAAACAAGAAAGAATTTAAGGAGGGGAATAAAACTCTGGATAAGGTAGATATGATAGATCTTTGGAGAAAATTGAATGGGGACAGAAGGGAATACACCTTTTTCTCACTGATACATGACATACAAAAATTGATAATGTACTAGGGCAAAAAAACCCTTACAATCCAGTTCAGAAAGCCAGAGATAGTGAATGCATCTTTTCAGACCATAATGAAAGAAAAATTTTGCGTAATAAAAGGTCATGGAAAGATAGACCAAAAATTAGTTGGAAACTAAATAATCTAAACCTAAAGCATGAGTGGGTTAAACAACAATTCATAGAAAGAATCAGCAAATTATTCAATAGAATGACAATAATGGAACAACCTATCATGTAAGGGAATTGCCAACCCCCAGCCTCCTGGACGGCATTTACTGGTCAGATAAGGCCTGTGGGCGTGAGAGATCAGGCTCAGACTCCTCGGTCCCTAACAACTGGCATCCATCCGTGGGGCGTGAAACAAGTAAGAAATAAGAATAACAAAGTCTATGGACGAAAAATCAAATAAACGGGGAGCTATCTCTCGGAGTAATCAGTGCAGGGTCAAAAGCGTGACACTCATAGCCCAGGTAAAAAGTGCCCTGGAACAGGATCGGGAGAACAAAAGAACAAAGGAGCAAGGAGAACAGGACGACGCACGCTCAGCCTACTGGGAGAGGGGAAAACACTAGAGACTGTAAGTAACCTGCTTAAGTTTCGTAGGGTTCTTGAAGCTATGAGCTAGGTTTTTAGCACTATGGGGCTAACTACATCCTCAGAACAGCTAGATAAGAAAGCTTACACAGGTCTCATTTACAAGAAAGCAAAGAACCAAGGAGTCACTTTTAAGTTTAAAAGTAATCAGAAAATTCTTGGAACAAGTGGAGGAGATATGTTCTTGGGTAGTTGAAAAGCCTCCAATCTCCACACAGACCTGGAAAGTAGTAGGAGAGTAATTAACAGAATTTGCCTCAGAAAAACCTAAAACTTTAACACCCTCCTCCTTCTTTTTAAAATGTGTATTCCAGGCAGAAGAAGGGGGTTGCGATAAACAAGCCAGACAGTTTGCTGCATCCACTCAAACTACTCCTTACAGCTCCTCAGAAAACTCTAGAGATGCAGAAGTGGAGGAAATGATGCAAAGATGTGAGGATATAGGTTCGGTAACGTTTGCTGCTCATGTAAAAGAAGTGAGAAGGCAATATCGAAATGAGACCGAGAAAAAGGATATTTTTTATTTATACTTTCCTTAAACTTTATATCCATGTTGTTCTCCTAGTGGGCTTTAATTAAATTAACAACAAATTCGTTCCTTTCTGAATATTTTATCTTTCTGAATAGTTTATCTTCTTTCCTCTTGGTTCTCTATTGTTTCCACTTACAAAAATGACCTCCGTTTTTGATCAGCAGCAGTCTCTGATACCAATCATGTCATTATTCACAATCATCTTATTTTGCTCTGCGTTTCTCATCCTCCACTTATTTTTAACCCAAGACTAGACTTATCTTCAAATATTTTTTTGGAAATACTGCCAAAAAAGTCAAACTAACCACATTCAACTCAAGTAGAGCTTAACACTCTGAGCTCCCGCAATGAAATGCCAGTCTCATTATGCTTCATTTTGTACCGACTTTGAGGTAGTTGACTGGAGACAGTAAAATATATAGAGTAATGTCTGATTATAATTGATGTGTCCCAAATATCTCAGTTCCTGTGGAGGAAGAGGCAACATATTATAGTCCCAATTTGCTTTTTTAAGATGATCAAACGGCAGGAGAGAAAATAATCAAGGAAAAATGTTATTTTAGTGCAAGACATCAGAAATATTTGACCATTAATCTAGCGACAAAAACAGATGAACAAGATCAACTAAAATGATTCAAATGTTGAAACAGGATCATATCTCTTTTTTAATGACAAATTTTCACCAGAGGGTATCAGTCAGTAGATGGGAAATATGTATTGTATCCTTTTCATGCTCTAAGTGATTTTTTTCTTTTTAAGTGATTAATTTATTTTTAAAAGTGTTTTATCTTTTTTCGATTACATTTTGAGAAAAATTTTGCATCATTTTTCCAAGATTTGGGGTTCCAAATTTTTCTCCCTCCCTCCCTTCCTCATCTCCCCTCTTCCTGAAATGGTGAACATTTCAGGAAGATAGATTATATATAGATTATAAATGTGCTACTATGTAAAGCATACTTCCATATTAATCACAGTTGTGAAAGAAGAAACAAATCAAAATAAAAAAATACACAAAAAAAAGAAAAAGTAAGTGAAAAGCATATGCTTTGATATGAATTCAGAGTCCATCAATTCTTTATCTGGACATGGATAACATTTTCCTTCATGAATCCTATGACCTTGTCATGGATCATTGTATTCCTGAGAAGAGCTGATTCATTCATCATCAATCAGCACATAGGATTCTGATACAGTGTACCATGTTCTACTAGTTCGGCTTATTGCACTTTGCATCCATACATACTAGTCTTTGCAGGTTTTTCTGATATTTACTCATCATTTCTTATTGCACAATAATATTTCATTACAATCATATACCACAATTGTTCAGTTGTTCCCCATTTGATAGACCCTTCCTTCAATTACCAATATTGTGCCACAAACCAAAGGGCTGATATAAATGTTTTTGCATAGGTAGTTTTTTTTTTTTCATTTTTATGATATCTTTGGGATACAGACCTAGTAGCATTATCATAATAAGATCAAAGGATATGCACAGTTTGGTTGCCCTTTGGACATAGTTCCACAGTGATCACCCAAATGGTTGGATCAGTTCACAACTTCACCAATAGTACTTGTGTCCCAATTTTCCCATATCTTCTCCAACATTTATAATTTTACTTTTTTTTGCTGTATTAATCAATCTGATAGATATGAAGTGTCACCTAAGAGTTGTTTTAGTTTTCATTTCTTTAATCAAAAAAGACTTGGAACACTTCTTAATATGCCTATAGATAACTTTGATTTCTTCATCTGAAAATTGTCTGTTCATAATTTTTGACCATTTATCAGTTGATGAACGACTTGTGCTCTTATAAATTTGACTCAGTTATTTACATATTTGAAAAACAAGGCCTTTATCACAAACACTTGTCGTAAATATCTTTTCCTCAGCTTTCAGCTTTCCTTCTAATCTTGGTTACGTTGATATTTATTTTTGGAAAACCTTTTTAATTTAGTGTAATTAGAATTATCCATTTTGCATTTCATGTTGCTCTCTATCTTTTATTTTGTCATAAATTCCTTCCTTCTCCATAGATCTGAGAGGTAAACTATTCTTTCCTCTCCTAATTTGCTTATGATATCAATATTTATGTCTAAATCATATACCCTTGACCTTATCTTTGTATGCTGTATGACATGTTGGCCTATGCCTATTTTCTACCTGTCAGTTTATCCTTGCAACAAATCAACAAAATGTACCCTTCTTTCCTCTGACACTTCCACCACTCTAATGCAGACCCTCATCATGTCAACCCTTAATTATTACAATAGCCTACTGGTGGGTGGCGGGTCTACTGTTATCATATATATCCCCACTCCAATCCATTATCTATTCATCCAGTAAAGTAATTTTCCTAGAATCTATGTCTGATCATGCCACACACAAGTTACATAATCTATTGCAGTGCAAATTTTGTCAATGAAGACCAGGAAAAAAGGAAAGAAGGAAGGAATAACTTTTATTCTCATACATTTTACTTACTTCTTTAAATATTTGGGAAATGAATCATTTGTCAGAGAAACCAGCAGTAACAAATGTTTTCCCACTTTGTTGCTCTCCTTTTTCATTTTCATTGCTTTGGATTTATTTGTACAAAAACTTTAATTTTATATATCAGAATTATCTATTTTACATTTTAATGCCCTATGCATTTTCTTCTGAAATTCTTCTCTCTCCATGGACTGGACAGGCAAAATATGCCTTGTTCTTCTAATTTTCTTGTGGTGTCACCTTTTATGTCTTAATCATTTATCCATTTGGATCTTGTCTTGCTTTATGGTGCAAAATGTTGGTTAAGCTAGTTTTGATAATATTGTTTTCCAGTTTTCCCAGCAGTTTTTATCAAATAATGAGTTTTTGATCCAAAAGCTTGGATTCTTGGCTTCATTATAAATGAGATTGTTTACTATAATGCAAAGTGTACGTAATCTGTTTTCTATGGTTTTAGAACTACCCAATTAGATTCATCTAGGGCCTGGTCGGTCCATCCATTCTTGACAGTGATGGCTGTTTTCGGCATTGATCATGATATTTTTGGCCAGATGTAGGACTTATCAGTCCTAATCTATAGCCAGTAACATATTTTTTTTTTTTGATAATTACCACTTCACAGCAACCACAAAAACTATAGGATAAGAAATGGAGTAGTTGAAGAATGGAAGAGGTTAGGCACACAAGACCCAATACTCAATGACTAGAGTAAACCCTTGTACGATAAAATCGGAATGGGTTCATGATTTACAAATAAAATGTGATATCATAAGAAAATTAAGAGAGTGAAGAATACTTTACTTGTCATATCTATGGAAATGGGAAAAATTTATGATCAAACAAGAGACAGAGAAATTTATGAGATGCAAAGTGGATAATTTTGGTTACATTAAATTAAAAAAGTTTGCCAAAACAAAGTCAATGCAGTCAGGATTAGAAGGGAAGCATAAATAATAGGGAATAATTTTTAATAGCCAGTGTCTCTGGTAAAGGCCTCATTTCTAAACTAGTAGAGAACTGAGTCAGATTTATAAGAATACAAGTCTTTCCCCAGTTTATCAATGGCAAAAGGATACAAACAGGCAGTTTTCAGAGAAAGAAATTAAAGCTATCTATAATCATACATAAATTCTTTAAATCAGTGCTGATTAAAGAAATGCAAATCAAAACAACTCTGAATTATGACATCAAACCTGTCAGATTGATTAACAGAACAAAAAAAGAGAATGGTAAATTTTGGAGAAGATGTTGGACAATTGCAACACTAAGGTATTGTTGATGAAGTTGTGAACTGACCCAAACATTCTTGAAAGCAATTTGGAACTATGCCTCACAGGTAATAAAACTGCATATCTTTTGACCCAGCAATACCACTCCTAGAGATGTATCCAGAAGAGCTCATAAAAATGGGGAAAGGGCCCACGTATACAAAAATGTTTATAGCAGCTCTTTTTGTGGTGGTAAAGGACCAGAAGCTAAGGGGATACCCATCCATTGAGGACTGGCTAAACAAGTATTTGCATCTGAATGCAATTAAATACAATCTAAATGCAATTAAATTGTTCTATAAGAAATGATGAACGGGTGGACTTCATAAGAACCTGGAAAGACATGAATGAACTGATGCTGAGCAAGTGAGCAAACCAAGAGAAGAGTATAAATAGCAACAGCAATACTATGAAATGATCAACAAGGATAGACTTAGTTCTCAACAATACAGTGATCTCAGATAATTTAAAAAGACTCATGATGAATAATGCCACGCACATATAGAGAAAGAACTTTGCAGTCTGAGTGCCTATTGAACCATGTTGTTTTCTCTTTTTCGGTTTTTTCTTTCTCATGTTTTTTCTCTTTTGTTCTGATTCTTCATTCACAACATGACCACGGTGGAAATATATCTAATAAGATTGTACATTTATAGCATATATATGGTTGTGTGTTATCTTGAATTTCGGAGAAGAGAAGGAGAAAAAAAATTAAAATGCAATGTCTTATTAAAACGAATGTTTAAAACAATCTTTACATGTAATTGGAAAAACAATATTAAGTGGGAAAAATAATTTCCACTTTATAATACAGTTTGAGATCTGGTATAGCTAGACCACCTTCTTTTTTTTTTTTCATTGATTCCCTTGGTGTCCTTAATCTTTTGTCCTTCCAGGAAAAAAAAATATTATTTTTCTAGCTCTGCATTTTCATTTGGTAGTTCACTTTGGCACTGAATAAATAAATTAATTTAGGTAGAACTGTTATTTTTATTATGTTGACTTAGCCAACCCTTGAGCAATTAATATTGTCTCAATTGTTTAGATCTGACTTTATTTCTTTGAAAAGTGTTTTATATTTGTGTTAAATAGTTCCTGGGTTTGCATTGATAGGTATACTTCCAAGTATTTTATAATTTTTATAGTTGTTTTAAATAGGACATCTCTTTTTCTTACTGTTTTGCTGTTATATATGTGTGTGTGTGTGTGTGTGTGTGTATGATTTACATAGGTTTGTTTTGTATCCTACAACTTTTCTAAAGTTGCTAATTATTTCAAGTATTTTTATTTTAGTTTATTCTCTAGAATTCTCAAAGTGTGCCACTGTACCATTTGGAAAGCTTCTAATATAGTCACAATACAGAAAATGCTGGCTGATAGTTTTAGATAAATATTACTTAACATTTTAAGGAAAACTCCCTTTATTCCTATGGGCTTTTAAAAATATTTTAAAAGTAATGAGTGCTGTATTTTGTCAAAGGCTTTATCCATATCTATTAAGATACTCATATGACTTTTGTTGGTTTCTTATTGATAGAGTCAATTATGCTATTTATTTCATAATCTTGAACCAGTCTGCATTTTTTGGTATAAATCCCACCTGGTTATGCTATATGATACTTGTAATATACTGTTATAATCTTATTAGTAGAGAAGTACATGTTTTTTAAAGTGGCAGAGGAATGAGAGACCAAATTGCTAACATTCCATGGATTATGGAGAAAGAATGGAAGTTTCAGGGGGGAAAAAGCATCTACCTCTGCTTCCTTGGGTCCCCTAAAGTCTTTTATGGTGTAGATTATAGTAAAATGTGACCAGTCTTCAAAGAAATGGGACTATCAAATCATTCTATTTGTCTTCTAAGAAGTTGTATACAGGCCAAGAACAAATAGAATGGAACATGGAACAACTCGTTGGTTTAATAATGCATTGTCCCTTTATTTAAATCTTATGCCACTTATATCACGTGAAATTCCAAGCTGAATAAATCAAAAGCCATAATTTAATTTGCTAGCAGAAAAAGCTACAATCTCAGATATGCAAATGATAGTCCTCTTATAGGAGAAAGTTAAGAATTAAAAAGCTTCTCAATTAGGGTGAAAGAGGAAAGTATAAAAGCTGGCTTGAAGCTTAACATTAAAAAAAATGCAAAAAAGACTGATTCCTTGGCAACTGGTTCCTTCAATTCCTGGCCTATAGATGGAGAAGAAATAGAAATAGTGTCAGTTTTTTCTTAATATTCTTGTGCTTAAAGTTCACTGCAGATGGAGGCTGAGCCATCAAATTGAAATATGTTTACTTTTTGAAAGGGAAGCAATGGCAAATCTGGATAGCATGCTAAAAGTTAGACTTGCCAAGAAAGGTCCATAGAAAAAAGCTATGTATAGTTTTGATTTTTCTTTCTCAGTATCTTCATGTGGCTGTGGGACTTGGATTATAAGGAAAGCTGAGTGGCACAGAAAACAAGTTTTTGAATTATTTTGCTGGAGAAGATTTTTTGAGAGCCCTTTGGATAGCAAGGAGGTTGTATCAGATCATCTCTAAATAAATTAATTCAGACTATTCATTGAAAGGTCAAATACCTAAGGTAAAGTTTGAATACTTTGACCACAAAATGAAAAGATGAGACTCATTGGAAAAGATTCTGATATTGGAAAAGATTGAAGACAAAAGGAAAAGGGAATGACACAGGTTGAGATGGATAGATATTATCATGGAAACAATGAATCTCAATGTGGTCAGACTTTGAGAGATGGTAGAGGATAAAAAAACTTGGAATGCATCTATGTGGTCATGAAGAGTAAAATGGATATGAATGACTGAACAATTAATGAGATTTCAGTGATACGGGCAACTCTTGGGTGAGGAATCCCTCTGCAAAGGCAGATTTGCATAATTTTTTCAATGTAATCTTACGAAGGTTGCTACACTTCCAATACGTTAATTAGTTCCCTTAGAATGAAGTAGTATGTGTCAAAATAAAAACTTGAAACCATTTCTTCCTGACTCCAGAAAGACACTAAGACAAACTTTCCCCTCAATACCTGATTTTCTGAACATGAAATTAAAATTATTAAGTAGTTGCAAAAGCAGGAAAGACCTTTCAAAACTCTAGATGAGAGAGCAGTTCTTGATCAAAGGATATAAGGAGTTAACAAGAGTTAAAATGGACAATTTTGGTTAAATATGACAAGTTCTTGGACAGAAAACCAATACAATTATAATTAGGAGAGCAGTAAACCTGGGAAATTATTTGTAACTAACATTTCTGAAATTTTTTGTACTCAAAATATATAATGCAAATTAAAACATAAAAACTATAAAAACATAAAACAAAAACATAAAAACATAAAATGTTAAAAATATAAATTATAAAATTAAAAACAAAAATATAAATTCCAGAAATATAATTATAATATAAATTATAAATTTATAAAATTTTAGAAATATAAATTTATAAGAATTTAAAAGAGCAAAATTCAGTTCCCCAAATATAAATCGTCAAATAGTCTAAGGAGTTCTGAAAAAATGAAGTAAAGTTAATATTTCACCAAACATATGACAAAGGTTCGATGTAACAACAAAAAATTGAAAATAAAATTAAAGCTATTCTGAGATTTCATATGACATTTATCAAATTGACAAGGATGGAAAAAATGACAAAAATGTTTGAAGGGAAGTAGAAAGACAAACATACTAATGTACTCTTTGTGGAGTTGTGAGCTATCTAATAATTCTTGAAAGTGATTTGGAGTTATACAAAAAAAAAAAAAAATCCCTGAACTGCATATCCTTTGCCCTAGTAGCATATCCAAATGCATGCCAAAAAGAAGAGAAGAATATCAATGAAACAATAAAATAAATAAACAAGAGTGAATGAGGTAGTTCAGAAATGGATACAGCTATCAGGGAATCATTGAAACTACATCAAATTGTTATCAAAGATAACAATATACGGATGTATCAATATATCCACTGTTTGCAGAAAATTATTGTGTTGTTTCTACAACAAATCAATGGGGAGTAATTTGAAAGCATCCATATCTCCTCTTTTCCTGGCTATGTAAGACTACTGGGTGAAATTAAAGAGCTCCTGCTGGAAAAACCTTGGAAATAATCTAATTAAAACTCCCTTATTTTGTAAATGAAGAAATTGTCTGAGAAGTTAAATGCTACCCTTCTGTTTTTGTGATTCCAAATCAAGTGTTTCATTCATCTCGACCCTGGTATTACCAGAGATAGTATAGCATAAGAAATCATCAAAGCAACATTAAAACAATAAGAAAAAAGAACATGGGTGTGGAGCCAAAATGCAAGAGTAAAGGAAGTACTCAGCTAAGCTCTCCCAAAATTTCCCTCCAAATAACATCAAAATAGTTCCTCAAATCTAATTATGGAGTGGCAGAGCCAACAAAAGATCAGTGAAACATTTTCTCAGAACAAAAAGACTTAGTAAGTCAAAAGGAGAAATCTGTAAATGGAGGTAGAGTCTGGTAAGCTGCCTGGATTAAATTCCAGTGATGGGACTAGGTGTTGGTGACAGAAGCACTAATATCTTTGGAAGTTCTTAAGCTAGAAACCACGAAGAAATAATCTCAGGAAAAGATTACAGGGGACATTTATGCTTGCACTGGATAGAAGAGTATACTCTGTTTAGCAATTCCATTTCATTTCTTGATCACAATTCAAGGGCAGAAAGGAGCATTTCTGTGAAGAAGGAGCAGAGGAAATGAGTAGAAGTATTATTTCAAATACCAAGGGATGAGGGGCCCTGAGGAAAACTATAAATACCATAAAACTATAAAAGTTGTCCTTGCCCCAAGAATTCCCAGTTGAGAGGTCAGTTCTTTAGCTGGCAACTAGAATGTGGTTAACTCCAGGTCCAGGGGTGACACGTCACAGTTTTGGACAAAGGTTAACATCTTGCTTAAGCAATCAGGCACCTTCAGGTGAAGGGTACTAAGCCTGCAGAAAACAAATCTAAGAACACAAGTTTAATAGATAAAAAACTGAAAAGAAACAAAGAGGCATCAACCAGAAGTAAGGTAGACGTAGGGTCAGCTGTGCTTCTGGAATCCATGAACCCATTATCATAGATTCATTCACGACAGAATATATGAGTTAAGGGTGAAATTTGGCAATCATTTTCTCCTGAATTAACAATAGTTATGGTATTATCCTTCCCACGTGCTATAATTTCCGCAGCCTTTGAAACATCGTCTGACTTCCCCCTTTTTCTACCCATACTCTAGCTGTCAATCTTATTCTATCATTAGAACCATATCCTTCAGTTCCTCTTCTAGTTATTGCAGAAGAACGGAGAATTTTCACAAGGGGTATTCTTTCACAAGGAATAGTAATCACTTGAACTTTCTATCATTTTTACAAAACGCTATGTGTTCACCTAAATTTTGGAATGTCACAATAATTTCTCCATGATGAGTAGAATCAATCAGTCCAGTCAATACATGTGTTCCTCATTCTGCTAATCCTTATTTAGGTAACAACTGTCCAAAATGATTTTTAGGGATTCTCATACATATTACAGTAGACATTTTCCTAATTTCTTTTCTATCCAACCTAAAGTCTTCTAAACAATGTAAATCATGTCCTGCCAAACCAGGTGTCCCTGAATATGGTTTTGGAACATATGATCTCATAGTCCAATATTCAATCTTTGAGTTCTTATGTTTTTTTTGGTTTCTAATTTGCAAATTTGGGGGTCATCTTTCCGGCTAGAGGTGTACTTCCTCCCAATAGTCAATTATTCAAATTACACAAAGCAGAATATGAATTACTTATGTTTCCAATGTTGATAAGAATTATTAGAACTTACCTTTCTTAATTTCTTTCAATAGTCCATTCATTCTTTCAATTAACCCAGAAACATGTGTATAATTGGAATATGGTGCATTCTTTCTATATTGTTTAATAGTGTATCTTCTTTTCATTACTTTTGAAATGTGTCCATTGTCATTTTGAATATGCACTGGAGTTCCATGATGTAGACTTATGATATCTAGAGTTTTACAGTTGTTTTTCTGCTTCACATTCTTATAGGGAAAAATCACTAATACACCTGAATAGTTGTCAACATAAATACATATAAATTTCCATCCTTTATCTTGGGATATGAGTCAAATATAATCTATTTGCCAAATTTGTGCGGGTACTTTCCCCCTTCCCTTTCCTCCACTTATTACCAGAGGAACAGTTTGTTCCTTTTCCAACTGACTGATAACAACATTCCTCTGCTACTTGTTTCAACAATGAATGAGGGAAACTAATACCTTAGTCTTATGCCCACTGATGTGTGGCCTAGACCCCTAAATGACTGGCCATTGAATGGACCCATTTTGATAGTATGAGTTCATCAGTGGGTGTCAGAGAAGGGAAATATTTTGAGTAACACTCTTTGTTAGTTGATCAGCATGTGAATTATATTCACATTCTGGTGTGTTGAGGGTCACATGAGCATTTACATGAAAAACTGACTAATTAGTCACCAAAGACATGTCCCATGTATCTTCCAATAATTCTTTGCTCTACACTTGTTTACCATGAATTTCCCAATTTTGATTTTTCCACATGGGCCTCCATGTAGCCAACCCATTAGTTACTGCCCAGAAATCAATGAATATACGACACTATCTGCCTTGTTCTGTTTTGATAGTGTGATATATTGCCATAAGTTGAGCATATTGACTACTTCCACACATTCTAGTACTTTTCAAAGTCTTCTTAGTAGGGGCATTATAGGCTATAGCTTTCCAATGTCTTTTGTGGCCCAAGTATTTTGTTGTCCCATCAATAAACCATGCATGTTATATTTTTTCTTCAGTTAACTCATCATATCCCTCATTCCCTTTTACCAATGACTGTAGAAGCTGTTGCTTTGGTTCAGAGAGTGTATTATTTCCCTTAGTATCTATGTTTTCTACCAATTCATGTAAAGCAGAAACTCTGCTTTTGCCTACTTTAGATCTACTTTGAATGTACCATTTCCATTTAGTCATGCTGGGTTCGTGAGCTTGTCCAAACTGTGAGAAGTTTGGGCATTCATTCCCCAGGTCATAATTCAGATTACAGACCCTTATATTACCTCGTGACCCAAGGTCAGTGGTTCAGTCTCTACACAAGTCCAATAAGCAGCTAACAACTGCCTTTCAAAAGAAGCATATTGAATTCCAGATGAAGGGAGGCTCCAAGATCACAATGCTGTGACTGTGTTGTTTTTACCATAAACGCCAGTTTGTATATTCATCCTGTACAGTCCCTTGTAATTTCACCAGGGCACTTTGAATAAGCCATAAATCTAGGCAAATTGTGTAGTGGCCTTTGCTTCTTCGAAAGCTTTATTCTGCTCAAGTCCCTGATCAAATTCGTATTTTTTCCTAGTAATTTTATATAAGGGTTCCAAAATTTGTCCTACATGCTGTATGTGATGTCACCAATTGTCAAATAATCCGGCAAAGTTTTAAGTCTCTTTCTTATTGGTGGGAATAGGAAAATCCTGAATCTTTTGTCAGGCTTGTGGGACAATTTTTCAAAGCCCCTGATTCCATTGTATCTTCAAAAATTTCACGGTTTTTGCTAGCTCTTGAACTTTTTCCAGGTTAATTTCCAATCCTATGCTTTTTATAAGCTCAGTTAGAAGTGTCAAACTCTTCTTCACTTTTTTCACATTTTTTCCTGTATCATAATATCGGCTACATCAGGTAGCTCTAATTCATTTAAATAGTCAGCCACAAACCTAAGAGAAATAGTGGAGCATTACAGATATCCTTGTGGCAAGCATATCAAGTATATTGTTGGCCCTGACAAGTGCAAGCAAATTGGCCCCGTTGTTTAGAATCTATTGAGATAGTTAAGAAAGCTTTAGTTAAATCATGAACTGTTTACCAAGTCCCATTATATTTTGGGATTCTTTCTGTATAGGTAATAGTATCTGGAATAGCAGCATACAAGGAAGGAGTCACCTCATTTAATTTTCTTTAATCCACTGTCACCCTCTGTGTCCTATCCGACTCTTATACTGGCCAGACAGAGTTATTACCCTGAGTGGTTGTAAGGACTAACACTGCTGCCCCAACATACTCCTTTACAGTATTGCTAATTTCATCTTACTTTAAAGTAATTACTTTACAAGTTTGAGGTAAAGTGATTGGGTCCATTTTTATTTTGCCCATTAAACTGTATTAATTCTTATCTTCCTTACTACAAATTGGTATCGCCCCTTAGGTAATGTAGAGTCATAACTTAAATATATCTATTCCAGTGATGTATTTACGAATGAGTACAATTAATACAGTATATTCTTTCTTAGGTAATTGTCTAATTTCATCATCCATTGACTTATCCGGCTTATATTTCAACTCTTCCGAGTACTGTGATGGTGATAGAAGTTTCGTGTTTAAACTTACCAAGGTTTTCATATGTAATGGAGGCCTCTTCTCTCTTCTATTTATATCCTAGTTACAATATTTGATCGTTTTCCCCAACATATGGTCAAATTTATGTGGGGCCTGTAATACCATCTGTGTATTTCTTTATTCTGAACTGGGGCTCAGTCAATTTCCTATTCTCCCTGTAGGCGTGAAAAACTTGTAGAAAGGTTCAGGAGGATCTGTAGGAACAATTTTTCTCTATTCTGTCTAGTATCAATCCCCTTTTCTTGGTACATTCTGTATAGTTCATTAGTTGGAATGTCATCTATGATTCCAAAATCTTCCCCTGCTCTCACAGTATTGTGGTAACCAGTTCTTTCCTTTTCAATCTATTTTGACATAGAATCAACTGGTTATTTATTTTCCTCTCTAGAGGAAATTTATCTTTTCCCCAGTCCCCAAATGGATCAGTCAGGCAATATTCACAGCACTGAGGGAGACTATGAATATGCCAGCATATTCATATGCTGGGATCACAAAGTATCACAGATTCTTCATACAGCAGGTGAATGAATAACATTTATTCAAACACCAGAAAGCCAAATACATCATAGTAGCCAAAAAGTCAATCCACATTTTCACAGCAGGGGACAAAGCCATTCCCAAGCTTCTTCCCACTGCTGGGGTCTTCCCATAAACAATCAGGAGCCTAGCTGTGTCTGCTTGTCTGTGTCCTCTCTCCGTCCAACCTAACTGCTCTCAGTAACTTCCTCTCACTTCTGGTCCACCCTTCCTTTTCCACCCATTCATCAAACTGCTCCCACCACATGTTACTTAGGTTTCCATATGATTTAAGCAGATCACATGAGACTATTAATGAATGGGAAAGATCTTCCTATTTTAATTACCATTACAATGTTTGACATGACTTCACAGGTATAATCAATATCATATCACTTGCCTTCTCAATAGAATGAGGGAGGAGCATGAGGGAAGGAGAGAAATTAGAACTCAAAAATTTTAAATGAATTAATACATTTTTACATGTAATTGAGAATTATTTAATGAAAATTAATTTAAAAAACTCCAAAAGCAAACAACCAAAATTATCTACAGTTAGGAAATCAGTTCATATACAACATATGTGCTCTGCTTTAGAAGCTGAGAAATATAAAACTCCATATGGTGCATTTTTTCTTCTGAGTTATTTTGGATCAAAGTTGTCTTATATTTCCCTGAAAGTTTTTTTTTTTTATGTCTGCTGGGATATTCTGAAATCTTTGGTTAACAAATATTTTATGTCACTCATCAGGTGGAGTGTGACTTCATCCTTCATGATGAAGGATATTACTTTGTTTCAGTTTTTATTTTCTTTAAAACCTTACCAAGATAACTGTTTTTACTATACAGTGGAGACTTGTCTGGTTGATAAAAAACTGTGCGGTCAAACGTAAATTGATTTGTTGCTTTTGTAAAATAAATGTCCTTTCTAAAAATTATCAGTTTGAGATTTTTAAAATCCTTTTTGATTCAAAAAATTGTTGAATATTAAGTGCATAACATTTTTTAACCACAGGCTTGTTCAAGACCTGATTTTTGCTTTGTAAGCTAAAGGACAGAAAGAATCCTGCCAAATCAAGGGCAAAAATAGAAAGATTTGAAAATTTGAAGAAAGATTTCCTCAGAATTTGAAAGATCTTATTTCTTATACCATCTTTAAAAATGTTGCTTGTGTTCCCTAGGCAGCTCAGAGATGAGTTTCTCATTGGTCTGAGGAGTCACAAGTCACTAAGGATGGAGGGGGCTTCAATTATCCAAGCACTAGCCAGAAACTATGCCAGATGCTAGGAAGGCTCACAGAAATCCTCCGTATGGGTGTCTAGGTCTATTAAATATAACGATCGATGATCAGAAGACCTTTCAGGGCAAGAGAATGGAGATCATGACCCTGCCCCAATGTCTCTGAATGCAGCTTTAACAATGTCAGATCCCTGAATGTGAAATATGGCACATGGATTGGTTTTGAATGCATAAGCTTCTGTGGGCAGCAATTTTTCCTAGAGAGAGGAGAGTACCCACACTGGGAAGCCTGGAGTGGGAGCAATGCCTGCTATGAGGAGTGCCTCATGTCCTTTCTCCCAATCTACTCCATGAATGAGAAGGAATCCAAGATCATGATCTTTGAGACAGAAAACTTCATTGACTGCCAGTGGGAGATCTGTGATGATTACCTCTCCTTGCAGAACACGTACTGATGCAGCAATGAAGTTGGTTCCATGAAGATCCAGTACAGAGAATAAGTCTGCTAACAATGTCCTGAATACCGTTTTTACCAGTACATCCTGGAGTGTGATCACTGTGGAGGAGGCTATAAGCACTGGAGAGAATGGGGCTCTCACACCCAGACTTTCCAGATTTAGTCAATCTGACGCATCTAGCAGTATGTTGCCTGAGACTGAGGGAAGTTGCCAGCAACCTAAAATCATTCTATTACTTTCTTTCAAAAGAGTAATGGGTTTCACTGTACTGCTCATAAGTAATCACTTTTGATTTGTGAATAACTGCTAAAATTTCTCAATAAATTTCATTAAAAGAAAAAAATGTTACTTATGCCAAGCAGCTAGGTTGCACAATGGATGCACTAGTGTTTGGAGTCTGAAAGTCATGAGTTCAAGTCTAGCCTCATGCATTCACTCTTCAGATACACTTACTATGTCATCCATAGGAAGTCACTTATCCTGGTTTGCCTCAGTTTCTTCATCTGCAAAATGAACTGGAGAAAGAAATAGCAAGTCACTCCAGTATCTTTGCTCCCCAAAAAAACTGAAAAAACAAATGGGGTCACAGAAAGACTGAAAAGATTAAACAATAACGGGTCC
Organism: Bettongia penicillata ogilbyi; assembly: GCA_023548195.1. Classification (NCBI taxonomy): domain Eukaryota; kingdom Metazoa; phylum Chordata; class Mammalia; order Diprotodontia; family Potoroidae; genus Bettongia; species Bettongia penicillata. Next base: position 128,948 of record JAJHZJ010000752.1, read on the forward strand.
CAAAGTATTACATTAATTTTATCCCATTTTGGAATTGTGTTCTTGAAAGTGTTTCTGATATGCATTCTGCACTTAGCTTACAAATATTGTCACTCTGTGAATGACTGTCATATAGCATCCTTGGAAAGATATCAATATTAAACACAACAATAGTGGAAACATTGAAAAGATTACATAATTTCCAAATGTGATCCACCTCCATCTTTACTTCCTATTCAGTTATAAACACAATTCATTGTCTATGTATAGTACTTACCCAAGATATACATAAAATATGATGAGACACGAGGTAGTGGTGATGGTGATGATAGTGGTGTGTGTGTGTGTGTGTGTGTGTGTGTGTGTAGATTCATCCAAACGTTTCTCAGACCAGATACATGTTTTAATGTGGGCAATAGGCACCTTTCATTTACTTTGTTTTTGCCATATGGATAATTAAAACCGTATTTCCACAAATACGTATTACACTAAAAAACATCTGTATGTCTCTGGGGTTCACTTCAAACAATATGGTGCCATTTGTGAACATCTACATTTGAAGACGCTAGTTATCAGCATGAAAACTTTTCTTTCTTTGGACGTGTATGCATATCATCTTTCTTGAGCCTGCTGAATAGAGTAACATATGTCTTACCACTTTAAGCTTTCCCTGATGTTAAGACTTGATGACTACCTGAACACAGTTAACTCCATAGATGTATCTGCCAGAGTTATATTATTGTAACATGAACATGGAAGGTGTCATCTTTTGGGAAAGTTTTAGAGTCATATTTTTTCCTACTTAAGACTTTTGCTAAAATAAAAAAAAATTAAAAATGTGGATATTATATTTTTATCTTCAGTAAATTACATATCTAAAATGAATTTGACAACATAAAATCAACTGTAGAAGATTATTTCCTTGTCATGTTGTCTTCAGGAATACTCTTGATACATGAATAAATCATTTTCATAAAGATATTATAAAGATGTGAAAGTAGGCATATGGATTGGTACCTTCTTATTTGCTTTTTTTGCATGTGAAAACATCATCTGTCATTTTTAATTGCTTTGAATTATTTTTATTTTTTCAATATATCTTAAAAATCAATTCTTCAAGTGAAGCAGTTTCCTAGCCCAAGAAAACCTAGAAAGTCATCAAGAAAAGTCCCTCGCATGGGAGTGAGAATGGAGTATAGTCAAGCACAGGCCGTAACAATGAAGATTTGGCCCGAACAAACCAGGAGTAGCCCTTTGGAGGAAACCCGAATCAGTGGCTACCATGGTAGTGGCTAGATCTCTCAACTCACAGATGGTAAGGGGATTTGACAGATGGTCAGAAAGAGATTATGGGGTCCCTTTGCTCACACTGGGAGCAGCACTTTATTGCATCAGTCATACTCGGATCTGGGTCACATTTCTGGCCTCCAGTTCCAGAGCAAGGAGAACAATCACATTAAAGCTTGTGACCACAGGAGAGCTGGGGAACTGGTCACAGTTTGAGAGTGGAAAAGAATGGTTGTGGATGCTCACAAACCAATGAACAGTACAGCAGAGTAGAAGACACTCTTGTCCCTAGATCATATCACCTTGTAATAATAAAAATCTTACAATTCCCCAGAATTAACTCTGAAAACAACTACACATAAAAGCTAAAGCTTCAGATAGTGTGCCCTCGAATCCGGAAGTGGAAATCACCTGACATACAGTTAAAAATCAAGAAAGAAGCTAAAAATGAGAAAATAGAAGAAACAAGTTTCCGACTGTAAAACACTAGTGACAGTGAAGACAGGAACATCAACTCAGAAGAAGACTACAAAGTAAAAACTCTTACACGTAAAATCTCAAAGGAAAATATGAATTAACCCAGGGTGTATCACCAAGGCATTTTTATTTATTTGTTTGCTTTTTCTTTGTTTATTTTTAGATTTCGACATTCATTTCCACAAAATTTTGAGTTCCATTTTTTTCCCTAACTCTCCTCTCCCCATCCCATAATACCTTGCATTCTGATTGCCTCTTACTTCAATGTATCCTTCCTTCTATCACATACCACCCTTCTCTTACCCCATCTTATCTCTTTTCTTGTAGGGCAAGATAAATGTCTATACCCCATTATCTGTATTTCTTATTTCTCAGTTATATGCAAAAATAATTCCCAACATTCCTTTATAATACTTTGAATTCCAACTTCCATCTCTCCTTCCCTACCTATCCATCACCACTGTGAAGTCAAGCAATTCAACACAGGCTATATATGTGCCGTTTTGCAAAAGATGTCCGTAACATTCATGTTCTGTAAGACTATATTGCCCTCCATCCTACCCTGTCTGCCCTTTTTTTTCCTGTTCTCTCATTTGACCTTGTCCCTTCCAAAAAGTTTTACTTCTAGTTACTCCCTTCTTCTACTTGCCCTCCCTTCTATCATCCCCCTCATACCACTTGTCCCATTCTCCCCTATTTTCCTGTAGTGTATCATAGATTTTCAAATCAAAATTAGTGAGCATGTTTTTCCCTCCTTAAGCCATATGTGAAGAGCATAAGTATCACTTTTCCCCTATCATCTCCTCCCTTTTCTCCTCCATTGAACATGCTTTTTCTTATCTATTTTATGAATGGTAGCCTGCCCCATTCCATTTCTCCCTTTCTTATCCCAATATTTTCCTCTCTCACCCTGTAATCTAATTTTATTTTTTGTGTGGATATCATCTCTTCTGATTCAACTCAACCTGTACTCTGTGTGTGTGTGTGTGTGTGTGTGTGCATAATCCCTCCACCCTCTCACCTCCTGAGAAAAGTGTCAAGAGTTACAAACATTATCTATCCATGTAGGAATGTACACAGTTCAGTTTTAGAAAGTCTTTTACTGCTTTTCCTGTTTACCTTGCAATGCTTCTCTTGATTCTTGTGTTTGAAAGTCAAATTTTGCATTCAGTTCTATTCTTTTCATCATGAATGCTTGAAAATCCTCTATATGACTGGATGATCATTTATTTCCTTGAAGTATTATACTCAGTTTTCCTGGGTAGGTGATTCTTGATTTTAATCCCAGTTCCTTTGACTTCTGGAATATCTTATTTCAAGCCTTTCAAGTCCTTAATGTAGAAGCTGACAGATCCTATGTTATCGTGATTTTATTTCCACAATGCTCGAACTGTTTTTTCCAACTTCTAGAAATATTTTGTCCTTGACCTGGGAACTTTGAAATATGGCCACAATATTCCTATGAGTTTCTCTTTTTGCATCCCTTTCAGGAGGTATTCTGTGGATTCTTTCAACATTTATTTTCCTCTCTAATTCTAGAATGTCAGGGTAGTTTTCCTTGATCATTTCATGAAAGATAATCTCTAGGTTTGTTTGTTTGTTTTTTTTTTTTTTTGATCATGGTTTTCAGATATTCCCATAATTTTCAAATCGTCTTTCCTGGATCTATTTTCCAGGTCAGTTGTTTTTCCAATGAGATGTTTCACATTATCTTCTATTTGTTCAAGTTTTTTGCTTTTGTTTTTTTTTTTAACTTCTTGGTTTATCTCATAGCCATTAAATTCCCTGAACTCCAGTCTCTCTTGAAAGAACTGTTTTGTTTAGTGTGCTTTTGAAATTTCTTTTCCATTTGGCTAATTCTGCTTTTTAAAGACTCCTTCTCCTCATTGGCTTTTTAGACCTGTCTTTCCATTTGAGTTAGCCTATTGTGAAAAGTATTATTTTCCTCAGCATTTTTTTTTGATTCTCCTTTAGCAAGATGCAGACTCCCTTTTCAAATTCTTCTGTGGCTTGAACCTGTCGGGGGTAACGGTCCCCGATCGACCCTCCCGGTGGGTAGTAACCCCTCACTCTGTGTCACGCAGCTTCAGACGTCTCTGGACCCGTCCCCGGGGATCGGAGTTCAGGCGGAAACCAAGCACGAGTCAGGGTGGTAGAGCAAAACGGGTGTTTATTCAGCAGTTCGCATCAGTCCAGTCCCCCCGAGCCCTTCCTGCGTGTGCCTTTTATCCCTAGTGTCTTGCCCTCCTCTTCCGGGTAGGCTCCTCCCCAGTTCCTCCCTGAGGGCGGAGTTCAGCTCAGTGAAGCCTCCCCAGTGCCAGTGTGGCAGAGCCACGTCAGCAGGTCCAGACTTCCTGGCGTCTCTTATCCTCTCAGGGGGCCTGGGTCCAGAGCGCCCCTTACAACTCCCCCTTTTTGTTTATAAGGGCAGGTGAAAGGCCTGTCTTAGGCTATGTGGCCTGACTCCATGCCTGGTACGGAAAGTGGGCAGGGCCCCTGTCTTAGGCTATGTGGGTGGTCCCCACCTCCAGCATTTCTGGTAGGTGGACCCACAATAATCCCGTCATTGGGTACCTCTGCAGCCAATGGCATGATTATCCAGGTCATGGGGCCACAATATTCCCATCATTGGCACAGTCACAGCGAAAGCCCATTATTGATTATAGCGGGGTACAGGGACGCTTTTGAAAAGTTTGATGGTATAATTAGCAGTAACCCTAATATAGTCCCAGGAGGAAGAAGGACCCCAATAAGTGTCACCCGTGGTTTCACAGCCCCAGCTACGGCAGTAATAATCAGTTATGCCTCCACATTTGGTGTTCAAGGCACGGCTTCTATGAGGGCAAATTAATGTCAGGAAACGTAGAGGCCGTGAAACAAACGCCAGACCAGTTGAGGGGGAGTGCTGTGTATGCCAGATTGCCCCCACAAACAAAAACTTGCCCTAGTGGGGGGTACAGGGGGTCAGAGGTATTCGTCCAGGAAGAGCAATTGGGGGGCAGGGAGGACCCAACATCGAGGGTAATAGAGTTATGGGGGGTAATTCTGGCGTAGCAAGGAGAGGGGAGAGCAAAGGGAATGCCGGGCTGAACCTTAAAGTATTTAAAACCAAACCCATTCCAATTCCCAGGAATACCCTTCTATAGACAAAGTGGGAAACCTGTGACTAGTCCTGAAAAGTTAGTGTCTCTGAAAGAGAGTCCCATTATTATCATAATATAGTCCACATCATCTTTAAACATGTGAGAAATATTGCCTTGGATGATAAACTTAGGCATTGCCTCACTCCATGACATCACCCTTAACCATGGTGGATTCCTGAGGAACGCCCATCTCTGTTGTTCCTTCGGTGCTGGGTCGATGGACGTAGTGTTCTTGAGTGTCATGATAAGTACGAGAAAAATGAAAGGAGTCATCGTGACCTAGTTGATTAAGCTTCTCCAGAAGTTTTTTCATCTGCCACTGATAGTACCTCCTCACTCCCTGTGACCGCTTCACCTTGGCGGTTGTCCTCTATCACTCTTATTCTTTTCACTGGAACCCAAACTTCTTTATTATCATCTGTTAAAACACAAACATACCCTTTTCCCCACGTTAACACTGTATGAGGACCAAATCAATTTTTATTCTCATCGTGCCACATTACTGGCTGCTTTCAGGGCACTTGTTATTGCTGATTCATTCTTTGCAGACTCCTTATTAGGAAATGTTAAGAATTTCATAGCAGCCAATAAACCATCATTATAGAATTTTAAATAATTTAGAGTATAAACAGCCAAACAGCCAATTGTAATTTATCATCAATTTAGAGTATAAACAGCCAATTGCGAATTTGTCATCAACTCCTGGTCCAACTACTCCTTTTTCTTTTTGCAAGTAAGTGTCCAGGGATCGATTTGCTCGTTCCACTTTAGCTTGACCGGTGGGATTATGGGGGATTCCAGTGACATGTAAAATGGAAAATTCCACCATGAACTGTTCAATGGCTTTACTGACATAAGCTGGACCATTGTTTGGTTTAATGCTTTTTGGTACTGCATGATTTAGAATGTGACCGAGTGTGTGTGATATAAAATATTGTTGTTTTGGCCCTTATTGCTAGTTGAACTTCCATAGTTATCTGTTTAATACTATCTGCCCTATCAGGAATATAGGCTGACTCTACTCTAGGTATCAATGGTACTGTATACTTTCTGTCTGTGATGATATTGCAAGGTTCTTTCACATATAATAATGCTTGCAATACTGCATATAATTCATTTTGCTGTGTAGAAGTAAATGTTGTTTTAAATTTATGCATCTCCTTTTTAGATGGAATATACATAGATGCCCTAAAATTTTTTGTTGCATCTGTAAAAACATTAACTCCCTCTACCAGTGTGGAAGAGCATTTGTCGGCCCAAGGCCACGTGGCAAATTGCTGCCCAAAAGGAATTGGGAGCCCATGTTGGAAATTCTGATTAATCAATATCTGCCATTCCACAAACTCTTGTATGCAGTTCTCTGTTTGTTGACTTGTATACATAGTATATATTGTGTGAGGTTCCTGTCCTATTAACATCCTTACTCTCTTCACTGCCTTATGTATGACTTGGGCTACCAGCACAGCATAAGGCACACAAGCTCTGTTCTTTATCTGAGCCAAATGTACCCACTCAATAATCCCTTGTTTCTGATGTAAAACCCCAGTGGGTATTTTTTTCAGTGAATAAAATTGTTACTTCCAAGTCCTGTGATTCTCATATCCTGCTAATAGTACACCCCATAATCTTTTTCTGCACTAATTTCAAACATTCCAGTGTATCATCTGTCCATTCTCAGCATGAGTTTAATTGAGAAGGACCTTTCAATAAATCATATAATGGTTTCATTTGATCAGTTGTAATTCCCAACTGTGGCCTACACCACTGAATTTCTCCTATCAATTTCTGAAAGTCATTTAAAGTTGTAACCTTTGTAGAATCTATGATAGGTGACTTCAAACTTAAACCTCACCACCTTACATCATTGTTTCACAGGCTAGTTTCTCCTTCTCTGATTACATTTACTCTGGAAAAAAAAAACTTTTAGAAATTAAGTTGTTAATAAGTTCAAACACTAAATTTAACTTTTGCTTAAGCCAAGGAATGACTACAAGTTCAGATTAGAAGAGCAAGATCTTTTCTGCTTCATAGACCATTACATATTAATTTACCAATACATTGTCTTGAAAATGGAAATTTAGAACCGTTTAAAATTTGTCCTGTTGTTAACAGTCACTAAACTTTTACAAAAAATTAGTTGAAAACCTTCAAAATAATAGTTCTCTTCTCTTGATCTAATCTGGAATGATAAAAGTTACAATTCACTGTAGACCCAGCTGAATGATGAGTTGGGACTGCAGGGCAAAAAAATCTTAATGGTTCCATCCTTTACTCAAGTAAATTTTATTTCTGTGTCCACTCCTTAAGAACTTCTTTGAATGGGAGGGTTTTTGAATTCCTCAGCTGAAGGGAGGGAGACTTCTGGACAACTGCCCAGTGGCGCCAAGTCTATTCCATTCTGCTGGAGAGTTTCAAAAGCTTTATCTCTGCTGAGGTGTCTCTTTAAGATTTATGCATATTTCCAATTTGCCTAGTGCCAAATAATATAACAAATCCTGATCTGTTTTAAACATCCAATTAGGAGTGACACGTTTCACTTAAAATGTGACCAGAATAACTACCTTTTGGTTACTTCTCATTATACAAAATACTTTTCTTTTAGGTGAGGCATGAGATAATGAAAATGCTAATCAGCCTGCCTCAGGTCTCCTTTTGTCTTTCTCTCCACTTTCACAATCTGGCCAGGATAGGAAAGCAAAGAGAGAGAGAGAATTTTACCAAAAACTTTCCAATAATTTCCAAAACTTTTATACTTTCCTTAAATTTCATATCCATATTGTTCTCCTAGTGGGCTTTGATTAAAGTCCCTTTAAAACTGCACATATATTATTCCCTTGCATTTTTTATCTAAAATTGCATTTTGCAATCATATAAACTAAATAATATAAGAGTAGTTCCTCTCTTTCTCTCTCCCATACTTCTCCCCGATGCTGCAGTCATCAGAGAGAAGGGAGGAGGGGGAGGAAAAGAGATAACATTCCAAGGTCCAGCTACCATGGAGCTGACCGTAATAACTCACAAACACACGCACACAGAACATGTAAAGACAGAACACATATACAGACGATAAAAGAATCCAAAAACTGAGAAAAAATTGTCAGAAATCCTCTATACACATTATAACTCTGGCTTAACTTCTATCACTGTGTAACTAAGCCTTGCATAAGATTCCTTCTCTAAACTTTCTCCCGTACAAGATTGCTTTTTTAGACTTACTCCTGCACCTTTTTACTGCACCACAGATCTGTGCCGAGTGCCAGGGCTGGAAGAACATCCGGGCCCCTGAATTCGCCACTGTGCCACAGATCCTGGGCAAATTTTTTTGCTGTGCCACAAATCCAGGCCCTGGGCCAACTCTGGATGTATTTCCTGGTTGAATTTCTGACTGCGCCAACTCCCTCTTTCCTCTCTGTCCTATCTGGTCATGATTGTCTCCTGAGCTCCCAGACCGCCAATGCTCCAAAGATAAAAAAGGGGGGGGCAGTAGAGGGTGGTTTCGACTCCTTGTCAGAAATCTCCACTAGGGAGTCTCGAGTTTGTATCGCACAAGCGGCAGCCGAGCAAGTTGGACGTGGGGTGCCCACAAGGGCTGCTTTTTCCACCCTGTACATGACAAAATCAGTCTCAATGAGCAACCCAGGGGTGGCATCCACATAAGAGGCCATCTGTTGCCCTATCAGTCGCCAACGGGGTCGGATCAATTCCTGTATGCTCTACCCATGGACTGATCATTATTACTTTCTCGACCCAATCTCTTATGTGTATTTTTATCCCATTCTGCTTGCAGAGTTTGTACACTTGGCAAGCTAGGATTCCCTTATCCTCTGGCTTAACTTCTCCTGCGGACTGGGCTTGTCCCATCCTATTTCTGCCTTCGGGGAGCCTAGCGCGAATTTTTTACTTTCGCTTCGGCAATCCCCGGGTGCTTGGTCCTTCTACCCCTGCCTGCAGGGAGTAGGCGGGTTACTCACCTCACTGCGTTCATCACAGTCCCTGTTTGGGCGCCAGTTGTCGGGGGCGACGGTCCCGATCGACCCTCCTGGTGGGTAGTAACCCCTCACTCTGCGTCACGCAGCTTCAGACGTCTTTGGACCCGTCCCTGGGGATCGGAGTTCGGGCGGAAACCAAGCACGAGCCAGGGTGGTAGAGCAAAGTGGGTGTTTATTCAGCAGTTCACATCAGTCCAGTCCCCCCGAGCCCTTCCTGCGTGTGCCTTTTATCCCTAGTGTCTTGCCCTCCTCTTCCGGGTAGGCCCCTCCCCAGTTCCTCCCTGAGGGCGGAGTTCAGCTCAGTGAAGCCTCCCCAGTGCCAGTGTGGCAGAGCCACGTCAGCAGGTCCAGACTTCCTGGCGTCTCCTATCCTCTCAGGGGGCCTGGGTCCAGAGCGCCCCTTACATGAACCTATTTCATTTTCATTCTGAAGATACTGGAGGCAGGAACCTTGACTTTCTCTGACAGTATGCCTAGTTCTTCCTCATTTGAAAGGATGGAAGGAGATGCCTGTTCAGTAAGAAAATAACCTTCTATGGTCTTATGTTTTTTCTTCCCTTTTTTGGACATTTTCCCAGCCAGTTACTTGACTTCTGATTTTTTTGTCAAGAGGTATCTCCTAGTGCTCCTCTCCCCCACCAGTACCATGCTCAAGGCTGAGATTCAGATCAGCTGCTCAATTTCTTCAGGGGCTTTGGAGGTCGCAGGGCAGGCACTAATGGCTGAAGTACAGATTCCCTACTCAATTTCCCCAGAGGCTTTAAGCTGAGCTGCCTGGACAATGGAGCCAAGTTACTTCCACATCCACTGTAGCTGCCCGCCTTGCCCACTGCTGCTGCTGCTGCTGCTGCCACCTCTGCTGCTTCCTGGGGAATTTTCCTCTCACCCAGCTGGGAAAATCCTCCCACACTGACCTTTGGAGCTTTCTTTGTTGCTTGTAGGTTGAGGGATCGAGGACCCTCCCTGATGAGAATTCTGCCCTGGAGACCTGTCCTTGTCTTGTCCCTCCCAGTGCTACGCGGTCAGGGCTGTACTCTGCTCCACTCAGCGTCCCATGAGATAGACCTTTCCAGTTGGCTTATATGGAGAGATAGAAGGACTTGGATCATAATATTCCAGAAGGAATCACCTATCCAGCAAAACGCAGTATAATACATCGGGGGGAAAAATTGTCATTCAATGAAATAGAAGACTTTCAAACATTCTTGATGAAAAGATCAATGCTGAATATAAAATATGACTTTCAAATACAAGAATCAAGAGAAGCATAAAAAGGTAAAAAAAGAAAGAGAAGTCATAAGCGACTTATTAAAGTTAAACTGTTTGCATTCCTACATGGAAATATAGTATTTGTAACTCTTGAGACTTTTCTCAGTATTTGAATATAGACAGAGGGCACAGGGTAAGTTGAATGGGAAGGAATGGTATCTAAAAAATTAATTAAGGAGTGAGAGAGGAATATATTGGGAAGAGAAAGGGAGAAATAAAATGGAGCAAATTATCTCTCATCAAAGAGGTTAAAAAACCCTTTTCCAATGGAGGGGAAAAAAGGGAAGGTGACAGGGAAAAAGTTAGCTTACTCTCATCACCTTTGGCTTAAGGAGGGAATAACATGCACAAACAATTTGGTAGGAAAACATATCATACAGTCCATGAAGATAGGGGAGAAAGGGATAAGTGAGTTCTGGGGGAGGGGGGTGATGATAGAACGGATGACAAATGGAAGGAGGGAGCAGTTAGAAGTAAACAAATACATTCCTATTACATACATTTTCCCTTTTGCATAGAAGAACTGCATGTAGCATAGAAGAATTGAAATGAATGGGAGAAATCATAAAACAAACCAAATGGAATAAAAAAGAGAATGATGTGCTACATTCTGTGATCGAATTCCATAGTTCTTTCTCTGAATGTGGAAGGCATTTTACCCTAACAGACTGCTGGGAACTTTTTAAGTCCTTGTGATGCAAGGAAATTCTAAGACCACCCGAAGAACTCCTTTCACACTATGGTTGTTGGTCTATATAATATCCTCCCAGTTCTGCTTCTTTTGCTCAGCATCAGTTCATATGTCTTTCCAGGACTCTCTGAATTCTTCCTGGTAATTTCTTACAGCACAATAGTATTCCATTATATTCATATGCCACAATTTATTTCTCTTTCTGTCTCTTGCTACTGGGTTTTGTTTGTAATATATAGAAATGAAGAAGATTTGTGTGAGTTTATTTTGTGACGTGCAACTTAGCCAAAGTTATTTATTACTTCAAGTAGTTTTTTGATTGATTCTCTGGGACTGTCTAAGTATATCATCATATCATCCACAAATAGTGATAACTTAATTTCTTCTTTGTCTATTCTAATTCCTTTGATTTTTTTCTTCTTTTATTGCTATAGCTACCATTTCTAGTACAATATTGAATCTTAGTGGTGATAATGGACATCCTTGTTTCACCCCTGATCTTTTTAGAAATGCATCTAGCTTATCCCCATTGCATATAATGCTTGTTTAAGATTTTAGGTAGATACTTCTTAATTTTTTTTAAATTTCTCTTAATAAATTAATTAATTTAAGCCATGTCCCATGGCCTAGGCTGGGCTGGGCTCTGCTCGGTGTCCAGTGGGAGACACCTTTCTTGTTGGCCTTTTAGGTCACCCTAGGCTGGGAATTCCCTCCACTCCGTTGTTCTATGACTTCTGCTGCTCTAGCATTTGCTTATTAGTTTTTGGAAAGTTCCATTTATTCCTATGTTAGTTTTCTCCTTATAAAAGAATATTGGAGAAATGGTAAAGGAAGTAAAACGCCTAACTGGTGGTAATAACTCCTTAAAAAGAACAATCATACAGATGAAAAAGTAGGTGCAAAAGTTAACTGAAGAAAACAAATTGATAAAATATAATTCAGCAAGTAGAAGCTAATGAATCTGTGAGACATCAAGAATCAGTCAAACAGAATCTAAAGAATGCAAAGATAGAAGAAAATAGGAAATATCTAATTGGAAAAACAGCTGGCCTAGAAAATAGTTCCTGAAGACAAAAATCTAAGAATTATTGGTCTACCAGCCACAATGAAAAAGGGATCCTGGACAGTATTATCCAAAAAATCATCAAAGAAAATTGCCCAGTATTATATGCAGAGAGCAAAATAGTCATTGAAAGAATTCACCATTCACCTCCTGAAAGGGACTCCAAACTAAAAACAACAAGGAATATTGTTGCTAAATCCCAGACCTATCAAGTGAAGGAAAAAATACTGCAGGCAGTCAGAAAGAACCTATTTAAATACCGAGGAACTACAGTCAGGATTACTCAGGAACTTGCAGCTTCTACATTAAAAGCTCCAAGGAATTGAAATACTATATTCTGCAAGGCAAAGGATTTAATTCTACAACCAAGGATGAATAACTCAACCAAGTTGAGCATAATATTTCAAGCAAGAATATTGACATTCAATGAAATAAAGGATTTTCAGACCTTGCTGATGAAAAGGCCGGAACTCAATTGAAAATTGAATCTTCAAACACAGATCTAAAGAGAGGCATAAAAAGGTAAACAACATTTGCAAATAGTTTCCATCCCTATAAGGAAAGTAATACTTGTAAATCTTCAAAATTGTATATTTTTTATGAAATATAAAAGGAATATTCATAGATAGATGGAGTGGGCACAAATTAAATGATGTGATGATAACAAATGTGATTTAAGGGTGAGAAGGAATTGTCATGAGAGATGAGAAAAGGAGGAAGCAGAAGAAAATAAATTCCACCACAGGAATAGGCACAAAAAAATATTACAGTAGAGGAAAAGAGAGGAAGGAGATGAGCAACTGACTGAATTCAAGGAGGTTACAATTCACTCCATTAAGAATAGAAGTACAATTACTTCTATAGGCTGTAGGAGGGTAAGGGAGAAAGAAAAAAGAGGGGAAGCTAAAAGAGGGAAGCAGTAGTAAAGGAAAAGTGGATTAAAAGGGATGGGGCTGAAAGAAGGGAGGGAAGACTGAGGGAGGGTGTGGTCAAATATTAAAACTATATTGTGTAGGGGAAGGGAGACAGGAGAACTAAAAGCATAAACAAGGGGAAAAAGGATGGAAGGAAAGACACAGAGAATAATCATAACTGTGAATATGAATGGAATGGACTCTCCCATAAAACAGAGACTGATAGCAGAATGGATTAAAACCATAATCGAACAATATGTTGTTTACAAGAAACATATTTGAAAACGGGAGATACACATAGGGTAAAGATAAAAGGTTGGAGCAGAATATATTGTGCTTCAAGTGATGTAAAAAAAAAAGTGGGGATAGCAATCCTCATTTCAGACAAAGGAAAATCAGAAATAGATTTAATCAGAAGAGATAGGGAAGGAAACTTTACCCTACTAACAGGCACCACAGACAATGCAGCAATTTCATTATTATGCATATATTCTCCAAGTGATATAACATCCATATTCTTAGAGGGCAAGTTAAGGGAGTTACAGGTAGAAATAGACAGAAAATTCTACTAATGGGGGACCTCAACCTCCCCATCTCTGAACTTTATATACCTAACATCAAAATAAGCAAGAAAGAAGTTAAGAAAGTAAACCGAACTCTGGATAAGGTAGATATGATAGATAACTGGAGAAAATGTAATGGGGATTGAAAGGAATATACCTTTTTTTTTTCTGTGGCACATACAAAAATTTACTATGTACCAGGCCACAAATTCTCACAATCCTTTGCAAAAAAGCAGAAATACTCAATGCATCCTTCCCAGTTCATAATTCAATAAAACCTATATGTAATCAAACACCCCAGAAACATAAACCAAAACTAGTTGGAACTAAACAATTTAATCATATAGAATGAATGAGTTAAACAATAAATTATGGAAACATCCAACAACTTCATTCAAGAGAATGACAATGATGAGAAAATCTATCAAATTTTATGGGGTACTGAGAAAACAGTTCTTGGGGGAAGTTTTATATCTTTGAGTGCCTACATGAATAAAATAAAGAGGAGATAAATAAATTGGGCATGAAGGTGAAAAAGCTGGACAAAGAACAAATTAAAAATCCTAAGCAAACACCAAATAAGAAATACTGAAGACCAAAGAGGAGTTTATGAAATTAAGAAAACTGTAGAACTAATAAATAAAACTACTTGTTTTGGTTTTATGAAAAAAATCTGTAAAAGAGATATACCTTTGGGTTTTTGCCAATATCAAAAATGAAAATGGTGAATTCACCTCCAAGGACGAGGAAATTAAAACAATAATAAGAAATTGCTTTGCCGGACTGTAAGCCCTTAAATTCGACAATCTAAATGAGACAGATGGTTATTTTAAAAGTTATTAACTGCCCAGACTAAGAGAACAGGATGTTGAATACTTAATAACCCCATCTCAGAAAAAGAAATTGAACAATTCATCAATTAATTCCCTAGGAAAAAAATCTTCAGGGTCAGATACATTCACAAGTGAATTCTATCCAACATTTAAAGAACAGTTAATTCCAATACTAGAAAGACTATTTGGGAAAATTGCAGAAGAAAGAGTCCTTCCAAACTCTTTTTAGGATATAAATAGGGTTTTGACACCTAAACCAGGAAGAGCAAAAATAGAGAAAGAAAATTATCGACCAATTTTTCTAATGAAAATAGATGCAAAAAATTTAAATAGGATTTTATCAAAAATAATACAGCAATTTATCATGAGAATAATACATTATGATCATGTAGGATTTTTACCAGGAATGCGGGGCTGGTTCAATATTAGGAAAGCTATTAACATTATTGATCATATCAACAGCAAAACATTGTCTCAATAGATGCAGAAAAAACTTTTGACTAAATACAACACCCATTTCTATTGAAAACACTGGATAACATAGGAATAAATAGAACTTACCAAGTATAAATTCTTAGCTCTTCTCGGCAACATAATGATGGAAGACAATTGCGAAAGACTCCTGATGGAAAATGTTATCCACATGTAGATAAAGTATTTATGGACTCCAAAAGAAAACAACACAAGATGGTAAACAGGAAAGAGAAATCACAAAGCATTCAACAAGGTTAAAATATCCACATTCTTGTATGAGAAGATCATACCTTTTATTACAAAATAATTTCTTTTCATTCTGGTAGTTAGAAAAAGCATGAAGAGACAGAATTCACAAGTGTGAAATTGAACATGAGAATGTGAGTACGATTATCTCAAAAAAGAAATTCAGTGGTTAAAAAGAAGAATGTACTGGGAAAAGAGAAAAGGGAGAGGTAAAATTGTGTAAATGATCTGACTTAAAAGAGCCTGGAAAAAGTTTCTATAGTGGAGGAAAAGATGGAGGGAAGGAACCTGACTTTCATTGGAATTGGCGCAAAGAGGCAATAATGTACACACTCTTGTTTGGTGCAGTAATCTATCTTAGCATACAGGAAAGCAAGGGATGGGAGAAGGATTAGCAAAAGGGCAGCTTGGTTTAATCTTTGAGGAAGAGAGTTTATGCTTTGCACATTTAAGGATATCAGATGGAACAGAGGACCTTCAAGTATTCTTGAAGGAGAAACCAGAATTGAAAAGATAATTTGGCTTTTAAATAAAAGACACAAAAGAACCTAAAAAAAATAAAAATTAAATAGGAAAGAAATAATGAATTAAATGAAATTAAACCATTTTTATTCCTACATGGGAAGATGGTATTTGTAAGTTTTTAAAAACTTGCTGTAACGCCAATGTGACATCCACAGCAATCTCTATGGATATGCATACATAAACCAATATCTTCTTTGTATCCCAAAGAGATTTAAAAAAAAAGAAATATTACAGAGTTAAGGTAAATGATTGGTATGAGAAACAAAATAGTGCTATAATAAGAAATGATGATCACGATGTTCTCAGAAAAGCCTAGAAAGATGTACATGAACTGATGCAAAATGCATTATGTATGTATATACACAAACACATACATAGAGAGAGAGTTCTATTGTGCAATGATCAGATGGAAATGACTTAGATATTATCAATAATAAAATGATCCAAGACAATTTCAAAAGATTTATGATGAAAAATGCTATGCATCTCTCCAAGGCAAAAAATGGTGAAATTTGAATGCTGACTGAACATATTTTTCAACTTTCAATATTTTTTTCTTATGTTTGTTACTGATCTATGTTTTCTTTCACAACATGACTAATATACAATTATGTTTTGCATAAGTAAATGTATTACCTATATCAAACTGGTTGCCTTCTCAATGAGGAGGGAGTGAGGGACAGAAATTGCATCTCAAAATTTAACAAAAGAAGAATGTTAAAAAGTATCTTTATATGTAAATTAAATTAAAAAGTTCAAATGGTAAAAGAAGTACAAAAATCCCCTGAGAACACGAATTCCTTCAAAAACAGAATTGACCAAATAGAAAAAAATGTACAAAAAACTGAAGAAAAAATTGGAAAATGAGGTACAAAATTTCATTGAAAAAATAATTCCTTAAACATTAAAATTGGCACCACTACAAGATCTATATTCCATAGAGATAGAAATGGGGAAAGAATCTATTTTTACAAATAAATATTTATAAGAGCTCATTCATCAGGGAATGGCTACTCAGGGGTCCATGTGACTCAGACAGGACACAGGAAACTATTAATGAATATGAAAACTCTCCCCATTTAAATTAACTTTAGAGTTTGTGGTAAGAATATTTCTAAGATTTAAATTTATGTATTTTCAATTTTACCATTCATATCCACAAGATTTTGAGTTCCAATTTTTCTCCCCATCTCTTCTCTACCCCCACCCAAAGATGGCATGCATTCTGATTACCCCTTCCCCCAGTCTGCCTTACCTTTTTTCCCCACCCCCTTATCCCTTTCCCCTTTACTTTTTGTTGGGCAAGATAGATTTCTATGCTCTGTTGCCTGTATATCTTATTTACCACTTACATGCAAAAATGATTTTTTAAAATTGTTTTTAAAATTAATTTAATTCCGTATTCTGTTTCTTTTTTCCTCCCCCACCCTCACTGAGAAATAAAGCAATTAAATATAGGTTATACATGTGTAGCTATGCAAAACACCATAAAAATCATTGCTGTAAAAGATTAGCTATATTTACCTCCTTCCTATCCCACCCCCAAATTATTCTGTTTTCTCCTTTGACCCTGTCCCTTTTGTCTAGGATGTGACAAAGTTAATTAACTGATGAGAAATAGATCCTAAGGATGAAATAATTTTAGAGTTCAAAAAACTTGCCAAAAATATAGTAACCATTTCACAGTTGGGGGGGAATAGAAGGGGGTAACTACTCATTAATCAGTGATCAAGAAAGCAGTCATTCATAGGCAAGGAGTGCAAAAATATTGCTTGCTTGAGGAAGTTAGTACAAAAGTCGCCTCCATGGTGTAGAGATTTGGTTGCTAGGGGAAAGTACTACATAGTTCATCTATGTTGTCCAAAATTTCCAGATTACTTGTGTCACTCTCAGCTCCTCATTCTTAGCTACAGGTTGTCTTCCACCTTTGCTTTTTGGCTTTGAATTTTCCCTTCATTTCCCTCCTCCCTCTTGATGGTATCTTTGATAAGTTTGTTCTGTACCGATGGGGAAATTTTTGTCATTTATTTTGCTATTCAGTTTAATTTGCTATTTATTTTGCCATTTAATTTTTTTTCTGTGCCTTCTGGGTGGACTGGCAAAAAGAAACATAATGATGAGAACACAGAAGTTATTATTTTAAATGAATTCTGACCCATAATATGTTCTTTTTTTCTCTTTTTATAAATTTATTTATTAATTTTTTATATTAAATTTCACAAAATTTTAGGCTTCAAATTTTCTCCCCATCTGTCCCCTCCCCCCAGCATTCTAATTTTCTCTATCACCCAGTCTGCCCTCTCTTCTATCATCCCTCCCTTCCCTTGAACCCATCTTCTCTTTTGGCCTGTAGGGCCAGAAAATTTTCCATTCCCTATTACCTGTATTTCTTATTTCCTAGAAGCAAGAACAATACTCACCAGTTGTTCCTAAAAGTTTGAGTTCCAACTTCTACCCATCGATCGCTCCCCCCCCCATTCCCTTTGGGAAGGCAGGCAATTCAATATAGGCCCTATCTGTGCAGTTTTGCAAATGACTTAGATAATAGTCATATTATGTAAGACTAACTATATTTCCCTCCATCCTATTCTGCCCCCCATTGTTTCTATTCTCTCTTTTGATCCTGTCCCTACCCGAGTGTTGACTTCAAATTGCTCCCTCCTCTCATTGCCCTCCCTTCCATCATCCACCCCACCCTGCTTATCTCCTTCTCCCCCACTTTCCTGTATTGTAAGATAGGTTTTCATACCAAAATGTGTGTGCATTTTATTCCTTCCTTTAGTCGATTGTGATGAGAGTAAATTTCATATTTTCCTCTCAGCTCTCCCCTTTTTTCCTCCACTAAAAAGTCTCCTGCTTGCCTCTTCTATGAGAAATAATTTGCCCCATTCCATTTCACCCTCTTTCCTTCAGTTACCTTTCTCTCTCACCACTTACCTTAATTTCTTTTAAGATATGGTCCCATCCTATTCAATTCACTCTGTGCTCTCTGTCTCTGTATGTGCATGCATGTGTGTATGTGTGTGTGTGTGCACGCACGTACATATGTGTGTGTGTATGTGTGTGTGTGATCCCACCAACTACACAGACACTGAAAAGTTTTAAGAGTTACAAATATTGTCTTTCCATGTAGGAATGTAAACAGTTTCCTTATGGTAAGTCCCTTATGACTTCTCTTTGCTGTTTACTTTTTCATGCTTCTTCTCATTCTTGTGTTTGAAAGTCAAATTTTCTTTTCAGCTCTGGTCTTTTCATCAAGAATGCTTGAAAGTCCTCTGTTTCATTGAAAGACCATATTTTCCCCTGAAGAATTATACTCAGTTTTGCTGGGTAGGTGATTCTTGGCTTGAGTCCTAGTTCCTTTGATTTCTGGAATATCCTATTCCATGCCCTTTGATCCCTTAATGGAGAAACTGCTAGATCTTGAGTTATCCTGATTTTACTTCCACAGTACTGGAATTGTTTCTTTCTAGCTACTTGCAAGATTTTCTCCTTGACCTGGGAGTTCTGGAATTTGGCCACAATGTTCCTAGGAGTTTCTCTTTTTGGATCTCTTTCAGGTGGTGATCGATGGATTTTTTCAATACTTATTTTGCCCTCTGGTTGTAGAATGTCAGGGCAGTTTTCCTCGATAGTTTCATGGAAGATGATGTCTAGGCTCTTTTTTTGATCATGATTTTCAGGTAGTCCCAAAATTTTTAAATTGTCTCTCCTGGATCTATTTTCCAGGTCAGTTGTTTTTCCCATGAGATATTTCACATTCTCTTCCATTTTTTCGTTCTTTTGGTTTTGTTTGGTGATTTCTTGGTTTCTCATAAAGTCATTAGACTCCATCTGTTCCATTCTAATTTTGAGAGAACTATTAAATTCAGTGAGCTTTTGAACGTCTTTTTCCATTTGGCTAATTCTTCTTTTGAAAGCATTCTTCTCCTCATTGGCTTTCTGAACCTCTTTTGCCAATTGAGTGAACCTATTTTTCAAGGTGATATTTTCTTCAGCATTTTTTTGGGTCTCCTTTACCAAGGTATTGACCCATTTTACATACTTTTCTTGCATCTCTGTCATTTCTCTTCCCAGTTTTTCCTCGACCTGTCTAACTTGCTTTTCAAAATCCTTTTTGAGCTCTTCCAAGGCCTGAGCCCACCGGACATCCCCCTGTGATATCTGGGGTACAGAGGCCCTGCCCTCCATGTCTTTCCCTGATGGTAAGAATATTTCCTCGTCATAAGAATTGAAAGGTGGGAACATTTGCACCTCCTCAACGAAGCCCTCTATAGTCTTATTTTTCTTCCCTTTTCTGGTCATTTTCCCAGCCAGTTACTTGATTTCTGAGATTCCTGTCCACCCCTGCCTAGATCTGCCCAACTAGTGTTTGGGGTGTGAGATTTAAATGGCCTTTCTGAGGCGTCTGTGGCTGCTATTCAATGTGAGCTTAAGTTCTGGTGCTGGGGTGGGGGGAGGGCCACCTCCCAGGCTCAGTTCCCTCAGGGGCTTTATGCAGATACCTTCAGTAATGGAGCAGGTGGGGCAAGGCCGTCTCCCAGGCTCAGCTCCCTCAGTGGATTTATGCAGAGACCTTCAGTGATGGAGCGGGTGGGGGCAGGGCCGTCTCCTAGGCTCAGCTCCTTCAGGGGGTTTAGGCAGAGCCCTGAGCTTCTGCCTGCCTGCTTGGGGAGTCCCGGGCCGCCACTGCTGCCTCTGCCGCTGCCCCTGCTTCTGCCTCCGCCGCTGCCTCCCGAGGGGGCCCGAGTCATGGAGACACCCCACTCCCCTCTCGGCCAGCCCAGACGTCTCTCTCACTGACCTGTAGCATCTGTGGGCGGAGGGACCTTCCCGGCTGCCGGAGGTTCCGTCCCTGAAGCCTGCTCGGATCTGCTGCTCTGGGGCCGCCCTGTCAGGGAAGCACTGGGGTGGGATCCACTTTCCAGAGTGCGATGGACCCTGGGGACCGCTCTCCAGGGCTCTCTGGAATGAAAATCTTTTCCATTGTGTTTCTGTGTGCCTTGCAGTGATCCAGAATTTGTGGAGACTGGGCTGTGGGTTCGGAGCTAGCACACATAAGTCTTTCTACTCTACCATCTTCACTGCACCCCCCTCAGGGAACTGTATTTTAATCAAAATTACGTTTTCTGAAAATGTGATTAGGAAGCATGATATCTAATTTTAGTGGAAGAGATATATTACCTTTTCACACATAATGGCATCCTTAGTGATGGATATAGAATCATTTTATGAATGGAAATTCTTAAAAAAGTAATGAGTGAGTTGTTACAATTGTGTCTCTTTCCCCTGAAAAAGAATTTTAGGGACAATTCTAAGCAGATTCTAATTCTAGTACTTAGCTGATATCAGAGGTATTCTAGTCTATTCACTTACTCTCACATTGATATTTTACTATCTATGGTGGGAATTTTTTATTCCAATACTCTCCGTCAGCCAGGTATTAGTAACAATGTCATGGGAATATATGATAAATCACACTCAGTCCATAATTCCTTCTTGAACTTTCATTATTGCTGGGATGATTCCTCTTCCAAGAACTCTGTTCTAGATCCCAATCCAATTCCACAATCATTTAAGTTATAGATACCTTTTTTTATGTTATTTTAGTTACAAGAAACTTTTTCCACTAAAACCCCATCTCCCAACACTAGATTCTTTGCTGTGCAATAAATGTAAAGATTTTCCTAAATCTTATTCATCTCTTTTATGGTTTTGAAAAGTATTTATGCTGAATACCTGAACAGCAATTAACCTCCTATTCCACAATATCTCAGAAGAGCAAAAGAAAATTTGACTCATTAAACATTAGTAGAAGTATCATCATTATTGTTGTTATATTACCCTTGATAAGAATTAAGGTTTATATAACATTTGAAAGTCTATAAAGTACTTTACAAACATTTCATTTAATACTTACTACAACCTCGGAAGAAAAGTACTATTGTTATCCCCATTTTACAGGGGAAAATAACTGAGGCAAATAGAGATCTAGTAACTTTCCCAGGATACATAGCCAGTACTTTTATCAGATCCTGTTGAGAACTTCACAAGTAATTTAATAACTTGTTATTTGTAAGAATTTTTTTTTACACAGTAGGTAAAAATTAGCACTTTTTTGAATTTTCTTTTAACTTGATATTCAACATTACTCTTTCAGAGTAAAATGACATCAGCAGTAGTCTTTCTTTTATTAATTCTTTTAAGATTCTTTGACTGTCATGTCCCATAACTTATTAAGGTCTCCTGTGTCCATATCAATGCTGTGATGATAAGAGATATCCAAATGTTAATCAAATGGGATTTAGCTGACCTTTAGGAAATCCCTTACATCAATATACTAGTCCAAAAAACATTACATTTATAAGGTTAGCACAAATTTTGTATAGAAAGACTTACCTGACAGCACAGAAAGAACTTAGTTATGGAAGAATAGATAATTATGGAAGAAGAAAATCAAAGAAGTAAAATTGTATTTCATGATTAAAAGAAACCTTTTATTATTGTATTGCAGCTGACTGTTACCAGAATGAAAGTAGAGGCTCTCTCACACTAAGGATCTCTAGCTCCTTGGATGCTAGCTTTAAACATGGATAAGTTGCAGGCCTCTAAAAGGGCAAAGCCTCATATATGTCGTCTCTGCAACTTTATATCACTCAAGCTAAAACCCTTGGTAACATCAGTTTTATAAAAGGTTAATTTTGCCTTGTTTTCATGATTCCCTCTTACCCTTATCATGAAACTATACGTAGATATTTAATGTGCAGTGTAGATCTGGTATAGGAAAGCTATTTATTTTCTCTACATAAAAAAATGCTTAAAACAGAGATTTGTAGTATGATTCTGAAAATTATTTAAAACACGAAACAGTAGCCTATTATTCCTATTATAATCTCCTTGACGGCTAATGCTTAAAAATGAAGGAAATAATCAAATTATTTGATAGGCAATTCAACTTCTCCCTTGCTTTGTAATCTCCTGCACACCCCCTGAATTAGAAGGAAGTTCTTCAAGTACAACTCATAAGATCCTATGTCACTTTTTTTCCTAATCTTATTAGTTTTATTGTACATTTATTCCTTTAAATATTGAATTGGAAGGTGAATTCTTAATTACTATATAATAAATAACAGCAATGCTTAGGGTATTGCATTATACTTAACAGATAATGTTAAGATACTAATCCAAAATAGAATAAAAATAAGTTGAAATAAGAACCCTGTACTGAATGATGCCTGCCAATTACTTTTAGATAATCAAAAACAAACTTATTTTAAGTGAGCAATGGTTTTTTTGCACAAAGTATTCTTAATTATGTAAAGCAATATTTTTCCTAGCCTTATAAATTGTGCTTTGAGTTTTATATCTTTGTCAATGAGGGATGCCTCGAACATTTAAATTATAGCAATAATATGAGAACTTAAAAGAATAATTTCTAACTCTTTACGTAGCATGGAACCCAAATTAAGTCAAAGTAAAGTGCAATAGGTTTTTGATAACTTACTGACGTCGTGATATTTGAAGCTCACATGGACTGGCCTGAAAGTGATTTGGGCTATCAAGATGTTGGAGTCAAAAGACAGTTAAATCATGTTCAGGATATTTTAAATGCATACAAACAGTCTAAGTGAGAAGGCTGAGGGGAAGTAGTGAGGACTACGGTAATTAAGCAGCAGCAACAATTTTGGAAGAGAAAGTATTGCTAGATGTCCTTTGGAGTTAATCAGCTAAATTGAGACATTTTATAACATATGGACATCCTGCAAAAGGAGGAACTAAAAGGAGATCTGAGCTATGGCTGAGAGTCATAAGGCCCCTTTAATGATTCAGAACAGATGACTCTGACTAAAATTACTACGGAGCAGCTAGACGACACAAGGGAGACAGGAAGACCTGAATTCAATTCTTACCTCAGTTACTTGCTAGTTGTATAACTCAGGGTAATTCACTTAACTTCATTTTATCTCAGTTTCCTCATCTGTAAAAATGTGAATAGTTATAGAACCTACTTGCAAAAGGTATTATGAGGATCAAATGAGACAATATTTTAAAGAACTTTACAAACCTTAACGATGACTGCTGATGGACCTGGAACAGGATGGAAATGACTCTAAAAGAGACAGTGAGGCTTAAGACTTTGTGCAACTCTGCGCAAAGCTTTGAAACTTATGGAAGAAATTGTTGAAAACTGACAACAAATAAATTAATAAATAAGATAATAAAGATAAGATAAAATAATAAATAAGAAGAAACAGAATAAAAAAGGAAGCATGGAAAAAAGTGAAGATAAACAATATAAAGCTTAAAATATTATATGAATATTGTCTTTCTAGCATTAATATTGCTGCTGCTGTTGTTACTTTACTACTACTACTACTACTACTACTACTACTACTACTACTACTACTACTACTACTATTACTACTACCACTACTATTATTACTCACCATATAGCGACCGATGGAACAACTTTCTCTTTTGATGCCTGCCTACTAATAGGAACTTAATTGTATAATTTTTTTTTATTTTTTCACCTAGGCATTTCTTGTATCCAGGTTTTTGCTTTTATGTGTATAAGTTGAAGGTTACCTGGAAATACTCAAAAGGATCAAACCTTGGTGTGAAAGTTAGGGTTTTTTTTTTCTAGCTGAGACCAACATGATAGATTTTTCTTGTAGTTATTTTCCTATGAGGCATCATGAATTGCAGAGATCTGATGTCAGAGTCTATATCTAAAAAGAGTTATGACAGTCTTGGGAAGAATGTTAAAAAAGATAAAAGTTTTTAAAGGCAAATAAAAAAATTTAATTTTTTGAAAACATCGTTTTCATAAATAGAAAATTGAAAGAGGTATGCACTTGTTGTTATCTTCTCAAAAACGATCTGAAGGTTTCAATGGACTGAAAATTCACTATCACTCTCCAGTTTTATGTGGCAGCCAAGAAAATTAATGCTATTCTGGGCGGCATTAAAAGATGCATAGTTTTCAGTATTGTGCTCTAGTCAAATGACTTCTGGAGAACTCCCTTTGTTTTTGAACATTGTAATCTAAGGAGAACATTGGTAAACTACAGAGTGTCAAGAGAGGGGTTTCAGAAGGATGAGAAGCCTATAGTCCATGTCTTATGACAATCGATTTAAGAACTTAGAGATAATTTACCTGGAAAAGAAACGGTATAGTAGAAACAAGATAACTTTCTTAAAATATTTGCATGTCTGTTATTAAAGGAGAGATCAGACTTTTTCTATTTGACCCCCCAAAATTAGGAGCAATGGATAGAATCATAAAGACAAAAAGTTAAAATTGTTTTCAGAAAAAAAAAATCTTCCTAAAATTAAAGCTTTCTAAATACATCTGACTTAAACTGCAGTGAAAGATGACTGCATCTTTTTTCAAGGAGAAATTGGATGTTGAGTAATCAGCTATATTATGGTAGGACTTCTTTTCAGAAATGACTTAGGTGGATAGCTGCTGAGGTTCAAATCTCAGGTGCAATCATATTGTAATTCTGCGTCTGATATCAATCCTCCCTTGAATCTTTTGTGGAGATTCTACCTCACATGCTAAAAGTCTTGATCTAGGTGTCGACATCACATGAGTACTATGGTTAATGGGATATTGAAAACCTCAACACTTCATTGATTTACTAGGAAAGCATTGCTTCAATGTTTGTCACCTAATAAGAAACCATCTACAAACTCAGTGTTTCAATTCCTTTCCAAATTCCATGAAATCTAAAAGAAACTAATAAACAAAAACAAAAAACAAAACAAAACATTGTCACATCTAACATGTAAAAAAAAATCAGGTAAAGCTGAGCATTGCTGCATGTGTAAATAATTTCCTGGATATTCAACAGCAAGACAGTTATCATTTACATGATCATAATTCTAATGAACATTCAAAGTTTGCTTCAGAATCGTTGTGTGGATTAGATATTTTGAGGCAAAGTGACTCAAAAGAAATTGTTATCGTTGTTTGGTCATATCTGACTCTTCATTATCCCATGTGTTATAACACACTGATGCTTATTCATGAGGTTTTCTGGGACAAGGGAGTGCATTTCCTTCTCCAACGGATTAAGGAAAACAAAGGTTAAGTGACTTGACAAGGTTCATACAGCTATTAAGTATCTGATGCCAAATTTGAATTCAGGTATTGCTAACTTCAGATTCAGCACACTATGCATTGAGCCAATTAGTGCCTCCACAAAGAAAGAAAAAAAATGAATTACAAGATTGTTAGTACTTCATTCCCCTCTGCTGACTTTTCTGTATAATACTCTCCTCTATTCCATTTGAAGAATCTCTGGTTCTTCTTTATTTTACCTCATAACATATTTTCTTTGAAAAAATAGCCTTTATTTCCAGAAATTATAAATTGGTCATGCCCATGATGTCTGAAATTGTTCCTTTTTTATATGTAGCTGAAAAAGAGCGAGATGTAGGCATTTTCCTTAATTTTCCTCAATAAAACTTTTTAAATTGAAAACAAAATTAGATATTGGAGATTAATCATTTACATAAAAGCAAATTTCACATAATCAAAGTCAAACTAAGTCTGACTCCTGACTTTTTAAAATATTACAATCCACTAATATAGCCACTTATAAATGCATTCCTTCACATTCCTTCTTTACATGCAGTTAATCTGCTTTCCAAAGCAACAGGACCATATACATTTACTGTTGTTTCACTTTTATTTTTGTTCAGTTTTTGAATTTTTATTAAATTTCCTATCAGAGAGAAGCATTGACTCACCAAATTGTTATCCAGAAGGATTGAACAAGTTCACAACTCCTTCAACAAAGGACTGGTATCTATTTTCCACATTTTCTCCAAAATTTGACATTTTCCTTTTCTATATGTAAGTCACTTTGAGAGGTGTGGGGTAGTAC
The DNA here is from genome assembly GCA_023548195.1 of Bettongia penicillata ogilbyi. Classification (NCBI taxonomy): domain Eukaryota; kingdom Metazoa; phylum Chordata; class Mammalia; order Diprotodontia; family Potoroidae; genus Bettongia; species Bettongia penicillata. Next base: position 155,299 of record JAJHZJ010000752.1, read on the forward strand.
CTCAGAGTTATTTAAATATGTCTTTCTCCAATTAATAGTGATTTAGAGCAATATTTCATGTGATATTAACAGCTTTGATTTTTCTTTATAAAACTATGAATTTATTTTAAATAGGATTAAAGATTAATTGCTTTTGGCTCTGGCCTCCTTTGTGTCCCAATGCATAGAAAGAAACAGTGATAAAGATAGAAGAAAATTTAGGGATAAATAATCTGATTGCATAATGTCATTTTCTCACTGAAGAAACTGAGGGAATAAGAGAGTAAATAACTTGACAATAGTCATAGCATGTGGAGAAAATATGGCTTAACGGGGCTCTTCAGTATTCCTTCACTACTGTCTCAACTGAATCACAGGCAAGTGCTTCAATGAAATACAAACCAATAAACCACTCTAAATATCATATTTTTCATAATGCTGTTCTTTACTTCTATAAAAATTAAGTGAATAAATCTTTTAAAATGGTCTGCTGAATTCCTAGAATTACAATAACTATGTAATAGCATACTATTTACAGACACACACACACACACATTCACACATGCAAGTAATAAAGCACTGCTTTGAATTCAATGGCTTGAATTCCTTTTTTCAGCTGAAGATCTCTATTGCAAAAATACTATTTTGGTCGACAATCCAAAATTCATCATTTCCTAGAACATATGCCGTTGTCCATTTATACAATAAATATTTGGAAAACAATGTGCTTTTACAAAATGCTCCTTCTAGTAGAGAATGCTATAAATTATAAGATATTAAGACATAAAGTATACTGATGAGGATAATTAAAAACTCCCTTAAATACAGTTTATTATACATGTTGTGAGGGTCATCAAGATTCAATGACAAATTAAATGGATGAAAAGCTGGGGATTTATAATGGAACTTTTTAAAAGTAGAAAATGTTCAATATAATATTTTTAAATTTTCAAAATGTTAAATATTTTTAAAGTGTTAAATTATTTGCTCAGGTGAAAATTCTATTGTGCAAAAGTCTTTTTGTAAAATTATTACAGGCATTTAGAGATTAGGAAACCATGAGTATGGCATATTACATATAGATCACTTGTTTAGCTTTGCAAAATGTTTTTTTCTTTATTCCATACTTTATTATGATGGAAGACCATACATTCCTACTCTGGTGGGTAGAGCAAAGTATATATATATATATATATATATATATATATATATATATACATATACACACACATATACACACATATCTATACATATATATGTATATATGCATTTATATACACATATATATACATATATGTGTATATATACACATACATACACATATATAAGTGATACTTTAAAAGATTGAGTATATCAACACCAGTCCACTAAAAAAGTCATAGTTTTAGAGAATTAGAAAATCATTGATTTAAAAGTGAAATGTACCTCAAATGTAATCAAAACCCACCATCTCATTTTGTACATGAAGAAACTAAGATCCAGAGAGGTGAATTTTCTTGTTTAAGGTCATATAGTGATGGAGTCAAGGTTCTTATGCAAGGAAAGAATAAAAGAGACATTATTTATTGACTATATGTCCAGCATTGAGAATTTGCTTAAGCTCACAGGCCTAAAAATCTCACCCCTCTTTCTCCTTTTTCAGTCATTGAAGTTTAGAATGGATTAAGTTGCAGGGATCCCTGCTTATGTTTAAAGGAGATTTTCTTTTCCCATTTTCATTGACCCATTAAATCCTCCACATTAGCTATCAGAAGCCAGATTAAACTATGCTTCCCAAGTATATGTCTTCCTCTCACAAAAGAAGGAGAGGAGAAAAGGGTACATAACATGAATCAGATATGGCATGAGTAGTTTATTTCTAGAGAGAAATAAATATTAACAAAGAAGAAACACACAACCCATTAACAAAATTAAATTGAAAGCAGTATCTGATTTATTTATATTTATTACTTTCTTTACATCCTGATGGTATATTACCTTGGCAATATACTTCTCTGTCAGTAAAACCCTCCAAGTTGAAGATAAGTGTTTTAGTTGTGGATATACACTCTTTTACTTTGAGATTTCCCTATTACTTTGTTCCTTTCAGATGAACACAGTCAGTTATGGTACTATATATACCAACTACTGGATACTAATTCACTTAAGACTATGAAAGAAAGACTTCATTTGTACAATAAGTATCATATTTTTGCCTTCTTAATGGATAGGGGAGGTAATGAATGAAGAGCAATTTGGAAATAAAAAAAAGATGAATGATACAAGAAAGATTACAAAACAAAAGAAAAATACAAAATAGAGCTAGTCAAGTGCTGGTAGCCATATGGATCTGGGCAGCAGACAGTGCAAATGATCATTCTATCACCTCACTCAAGGTATGTGGTTTGAAATAGTCTTTATGTTTTGCATTCAGAAAGAAAGAGAAAAAGAGGACAATTGATCCCTTTTATGCATGTACTAAGGTAGGAAGCATATCTTCCCGCTTATTAGTCAAACTAGAGACTTCTTCCTATTTGCTTATTATGAAGCCCTTAGCAGTAAATTATGTAGATAGTAACAACTCCACAGTCGTATTCAAACTTCAAAGTTATCACCTGAAATTAAGAATAGTGATTTAATATGGTCTATGTGGAATGAGGGAAGAATCCCCACAACATAAAGAATTAAGCATTTACTATCTTTATTCTCTATGAGACTTTTGGAAGCATTGGTAGTATGAGGAAGCTTCTAAAAGCATATTCCTAGTGTTTTCCTTTTTTATGTAAAATTGATTGATATATTCAAATTATGCAAATCATATCAAATAAAATTCTTATTTGGGTCATAAATGTGCTATAAAAATTTAAAGAAGACCTAAAAGTATGAGCTATATTTGAATACTACTATATTTACATTAACCTACATCACTATTGCTATAGATTTTAATTGATATTTCAAGCAAAATTTCATCTTTTAAGAGATATTGGAAATGTTTAGGCTTCAGTTGTCAATGGAAGGAAATCTCATGCTTTCATATCACAGAAAATTTGAGAGGAAGCAGAAGTCATGGCAACCGAAACTCTCACAAGAATTCATTTTTTTTTTCACTATTGGATTTTCATCTGGCTTAGTTTTTTTGTTTGTTTTTTTCTTAAAGGAGCATCATCCTGTCGTTTAGCTCAGGCTGACTAGGGCAGTGGCAGTGTATAAGAGAAGACAGATTTGTGTGACTACTGCAGTACTAAGGTGTCAGTTGTTGATCCTGCTCAGAACACTTCAGTTTTGCTCTGCAAGAATATATAATACTGATTGTCTATCCATTTAATATGAACAAAGAGAGGCTGAGCAGAAATCTTCCCCAATACTGAAGCCAGTGGTGAGTTTGGTAAGCACTCTGCTGAAAATAGGAAAGAGGAGCAGGTCTTTAAAAGATCTAGAAATACTGACTAGATGGTTGCTCCAAACTAGAAGAGATTATTGTGACGTGAGCCATTACAGAGGACCCCCACAACCTCCTCCTGGATATGGTGACAGGGGTGGTAGCAGAGCTTGAAATCTTTCTCTTCCTCCACTACCACCACCTAAAAGAGGAGATCTTATGACTTATGACAGAAGAGGAAGACTCAGTGACCTTTATGATGGCGTGGTTGGGACTCTGCAATAGAAACATAGAATCTTTCTGAATAGTAGATGCTTTATGAACCACAGGCTGAGTACCATGAGTTTATGGGTGATTCTGAATATGATTATTACTATGCAGGGGGTCATGACCCATTTGGTGATTTTGGTGGACCCATTAATACAACAAAAGTAATTATTTCCAAAGATTTTCTGGATCTATTATTGACAAAGGTGGTCAGTGAATCAAACAAATATGTGATGAAACTGGAACATCAATAAAATTTGATGAGCCTTTGGATGGATCTGAATTATTACCATTATAGAAACACAGGGCTAGACATAGAATGCACAGTATTTACAGCAAAAGAATGTGAGGCGGTATGCAGATGTTGAGGGATTCTAAAGTAAGATATCTTTTTTTTCTTTTTTTACAATGTGAAACAGTGTTCTGGAAAGGTTTTGTAATGCTAGTGAAGAAATGAAGGAGTCCTGCATTTTTTTTCCTCTGCTTCTGTTTAAAAAACCAACATTCCTCAGCTTCAAAGATGTTCTGCATTTAAGGTGTAGTGAAATCTTTTCTATTCACCAGGTGTAATGTTTTAGTTCCCTTAAAATATGGAGGGAAGGAAAATGGCACACAAAGCCAGCATTGAAATATTCAAACAGCAGCACAGAAAGTGAATTTTATATTTGTCCACTGTTATTGGTGGAAAATAATAATAATTTCTCCATTTCTGTAACTATTATGAATACCTTGCTTTGTGTTCACTATAATTTTGGGGAGCAGAGGGGTGGAGGTGGGACAGGGGAGAAAGAGTATCAGTAGTCCACGTGTCCTTGGAATCCATTCACTATAGTGTGCAGAATGTCATGCTCTTTTGTAAGAGACATTTTATGAGTTTTAAAACAAATTTGGTGAATCTAAAAAATGAAGCATCATCCCTTATAATTGACAATTACCATACCTGCCATCTTAAATGAGTAGAACATATACTAGATAACTTGACCAATATCCATTTTGGGATAAACATGACATATTGATTTATCAGTTATGTTTTAAAAAATTACTTTCGACTGTGGTACAAATCAACACATGCACCTCACATAGAGTTATACTGAATTTGCACCATGATATCTAAGTAAGAGCAAGATCCTTCGTAATGACAATAACATCTCACTTTCATAAGGCTGGTAGTGTTAAATTTACTAGTTTGTTTTTTATTCATATACAACACGCATGATTGAATTTGAATACTGAGTTTGCTTTCTTCCCCCTATGTAACCAAAGTATCATATATTCAGAGAAATGAATTAACAAAACAGATAGTAGTTGAAGATTTTTCTTTTCTTTTGTATGTTAGAAACAAATGGATGTTTTGCTTGTCTTTTCAGTAGATGAGAGAGAGACAAGAAGGGATAGAATTTGGAATTCACAGTTTTTTAAATAAGTACCAACTATGCATCCCCTCCCCACCAAACAAGTAAATAGAATTTCTATTTGATGGCCATCTTTTTCAAAACTTTACCAGGTACTTGGAGGGATTGAAATTTAATTTTTGTTTAAGAGAGATCATATATAAACAACATTTTTTTTCATAATTTTCACAAGCATGGGTAGCTTGAAAAGAAATAAGAAAGGTATTTCATAAATTTGAACCAAGAAGTCTTTCCCTGCCACATGTATTTATTGCAACTTCTCACCCTTCCTTCTGATCTTGTTTACTCTCTCAGTTATTTAGTAATGTGACAAGGAAACTGAACAAACTCAGGCCCATAATGCTTTCAGGTAAAGCACTGTAATATCTATATGGAAGAAATTGGGAAGTTTGTTTTTTTTTTTTTTCTTAGCAAAGACCTAGTTAATAAAAAAGTATTGAAAGGATACTTCGAAGTATTCATAGGGATGGCTTCTGGTCTATTTTGAAGTGAAAAGAGGAAATATTTTGAATTGCTAATGAACTAAAAACTGAGAATTCATTCAAAAGTCATCAGGCTGAAGTTGCTTTTTGTTCTGGATGCTGTTGTCATTTACTGTTTTGTTTTGTTTTTTCCATTTCCCTGCCTGGTTAACTACTAAATGAAGACAGGATGAAATATTTTATGTATCTTGGTGTGGAGAGAGATCTTCAGTCAACCTTCTCAATCTGAGTCCAATTAATTTTCTCCCTCCACTTCTCATTATTCTTGGTGAAATGATAGGGTAACTATTTATCAGGAGTTTTTAAACTGCTATCCATAGATTCCCAAGGAATCCATGAATAGATTTTGGAATCTTTACATTCACGTGGAAAAGAAAAATATACTCCTATTCTTCATTAATTTGTGATTTAAATGTAGCTCATCTTTCAATTATTAATAAAATAAAACATTACCTTAAAAAGGAGGTCCAAGGCTTCATCAAACTGATAATTAAGAATTCTGGGGCCAAATTAAATTCACAAGTAAATTCTACCAAAAGTGTAAAGAGTAACTAATTCCAATGCAACATAAAGTGTTTTCAATAATAAAATGACACCTTTTATATAATATAAATATAGTTTTGATGGCTAAATCAGGGAGACAAAGCAGAGAAGGAAAATTGCAAACTGCTATCTCCAATCAAGATTAACACAAAAAATTGTAAATATTAGAAAATAAACTACAATAACGTAATAGAAAGACCATACATTGTGAGGTGACAGGAAATATTTCAGGAATGTATGATTCTTTCAAAATGAGGAAGGATACAAATACAATGAGTCAAGTTGATAATATGAATATATACTTTTTAAAATGTCATCATTAAATGCTGAAAGGATATTTTGACAAACTACAAAACTCAACCATTTCAATTAAATACCATGGAATCAGAAGAATAAATGGATTTTCCTTAAATATAGAAAAAAGCACTCATATAATGCTTTTTCCAATATTAAGGGTAAACCAAGGATTGCTATTATTCCCATTAGTGCTAAATATAGTGCAGAATATGCTAGCTGCAGAAATAACACAGGAAAAAAATTAGACCATACACAAAGAGAAAACAAGCATTGCTATTTGTAGACAATATTATAATATCATAGCATCTGCATGCAATAATAACATCTGCAATAATCAAACCTTTAGGATCCAAGACAGAAAATTTTAAAACATAAGATAATTAATAGCAAAGTTGAAAAAATGTAAGATAAATACACACAAACCATTAATATCGCTACTTATTTTTATTTATTTATTTATTTATTTATTGAGCTTTTTTACATTCATTTTCACAAATTTTTGGGTTCCAAATTTTCTCCCCTTTTCTCCCCTCCCCCCACCCCAATACCCCAAGCAATCTAATTTTCCCTATCTCCAATCTGTCCTCTCTTCTGTCATCCCTCCCTTCCCTTGTCTCTATCTTCTCTTTTCTCCTGTAGGGCCAGATGACTTTCTATTCCTCATTAACTGTATGTCTTCTTTCCTAGTTGCAACAACAATACTAAACAATTGTTCCTAAAACTTTGAGTTCCAAATTCTCCCCATCCCTCCCTCCCCACCCATTCCCTTTGGGACGGCAGGCAATTCATTATAGGCCATATCTGTGTAGCTTTGCAAATGACCTTCCTGATAGTCGTGTTGTGTAAGAATAACTGAATTGCCATCCCTCCTAACCTGCCCCTCATTGTTTCTCTTCTGTCCTTTGATCCTGTCCCTCCCCAAGTATTAACTTTCAATTACTCCCTCCTCCCTTTGCCCTCCCTTCCATCAACCCCCCCAATATCTCCTTCTCCCCCACTTTCTTATACTGTAAAATAGGTTTTCATACCAAAATGAGTGTGCATTTCACTCCTTCGTTTAGTCAAATGTGATGAGGGTAAACTTTTGTTTGTTTGTTTGTTTTTTTTCCTCAGCTCTCCTCTTTTTCCCTCCACTAAGAACATCTCCTACTTGCCTCTTAAATGACATATAGTTACCCCCTTCCATTTCCCCCTCTTTCCTCTCACTACATTTCTCTCTCACCATTTACCTTAATTTCTTTTAAGGTATGGTCCCATCCTATTCAGTTCAATCTGTGCTCTCTGTCTCTGCATGTGAATGCATGTGTGTATGTGTGTGCATGCGTGTACATGTGTATGTGTGGTCCCACCAACCACCCAGATACTGAAAAGTTTTAAGAGTTAGAAATATTGTCCTTCCATGTATGAATGCAAACAGTTCATTTCTGGTAAGTCCCTTAATACTTCTCCTTGCTGTTTACTTTTGCATGCTTCCTCTCATTCTTGTGTTTGAAAGTCAAATTTTCTTTTCAGCTCTGGTTTTTTCATCAAGAATGATTGAAAGTCCTCTGTTTCATTGAAAGACCATATTTTCCCTTGAAGTATTATACTCAGTTTAGCTGGGTAGGTGATTCTTGGTTTCAGTCCTAGTTCCTTTGCCTTCTGGAATATCCTATTCCATGCCCTTCGATCCCTTAATGTAGAAGCTGCTAGATCTTGGGTTATCCTGATTGTATTTCCACAGTACTGGAATTGTTTTTTTCTAGCTGCTTGCAAGATTTTTTCCTTGAGCTGGGAATTCTGGAATTTGGCCACAATGTTCCTAGGAGTTTCTCTTTTTGGATCTCTTTCAGGTGGTGATCGATGGATTCTTTCAATACTTATTTTGCCCTCTGGTCCTAGAATGTCAGGGCAGTTTTCCTTGATAATTTCATGCAAGACGATGTCTAGGCTCTTTTTTTGATCATGGTTTTCAGGTAGTCCCATAATTTTTAAGTTGTCTCTCCTGGATCTATTTTCCAGGTCAGTTGTTTTTCCCATGAGATATTTCACATTCTCTTCCATTTTTTCGTTCTTTTGGTTTTGTTTGGTGATTTCTTGGTTTCTCATAAAGTCATTAGACTCCATCTGTTCCATTCTAATTTTGAGAGAACTATTTTCTTCAGTGAGCTTTTGAGCCTCTTTTTCCATTTGGCTCATTCTGCTTTTGAATGCATTCTTCTCCTCATTGGCTTTTTGAACCTCTTTTGCCAATTGAGTGAGCCTATTTTTCAAGGTGTTAATTTCCTCAGCATTTTTTTGGGTCTCCTTTACCAAGATATTGACCTTTTTTTCATACTCTTCTTGCATCTTTGTCATTTCTCTTCCCAGTCTTTCCTCCACCTGTCTAACTTGCTTTTCAAAATCCTTTTTAAGCTCTTCCAAGGCCTGAGCCCACCCAACACCCCCCTGGGGTGTCTGGGGTACTGAGGCCCCGCCCTCCACATCTTTCCCTGATGGGAAAAATACGTTCTCGTCCTCCCCATCAGATCCGAAGGTCGGGATCATTTGCATTTGTTGGAAAAAACTCTCTAAAGTCTTATTTTTCTTCCCCTTTCTAGGCATTTTCCCAGCCAGTTACTTGACTTCTGAGATTCCTTTCCACCCCCGCCTGGATCCGCCCAGCTAGTGCTTGGCCTCTGAGATTCAAATGCGCTTTCCCCCGGCAAACTTTAGTTCTGGCGCAAGGGTGGGGGCAGGGCCGCCTTCTAATCTTGGGCCCTCAGGGGCTTCCTGCAGAGACTTTCAGGAACGGAGCGGGTGGGGGCGGGGTGGGGGGCCCCGCCTGCTGTGCTCAGTTCCCTTGGGGGTTTTATTCAGAGGCGTTCAGCAGTAGAGCAGGGTGGGGGCAGGGCCGTCTCCCCTACTCGGCTCCCTCAGGTTGGAAAGACCTTCAGTATTGAAGATCCTACCTGCTGCTGGGCGATTCCTGAGTCCCGGGCTGTTGCCGCCTCAGCCACCTGCCCACGCCTCTGCCTCGGCCGCTTCCTGCCCCCGTCTCTGCTGCAGCCGCTTCCTCCCGAGGGGGCCCGAGTCACGGAGGCGCTCCGCTCCCCTCCCCTATCGCAGCTTTCTTTCTTACTGACCTGTAGGTTCTGTGGGCGGAGGGACTTTCCCGGCTGCCGGAGCTTCCCCCGGAGCTTTCCTCTCTGAAGTCTGCTCGGGTCAGCTTCTCTGGGTCGCGGCCAGGGGTGGGGGTGGGGTCCGCTTTCCGAGGTGCGATGGACCCCGGGGATGGCTTTCCAGGGTTCAGTGGAACGGAAATCTCTTCCCCTATGTTTATGCACCCCCTGCAGAGATTCAGAGTTTATGGGGATCTCCTTTTACCTCAATTCCATGGGTTTTGGTTTTAGAGCTCGTAAATGTGCGTCCTTCTACTCTGCCATCTTGGCTCCGCCCCAAGTAATATCGCTACTTATAACCAATAAAACTTATCAAGAAAGGTTCGGAAAATAAATTTCACTTAAAGTAATTATAGAAGTCTCAAAATATTTGAGAATACACCTAATAATATTAAATACATCAAACTATAAGATATTATTAGCATAAGTTCAGACCAAAATAATTAAAAACACATATTATTCAAGGATAGGTCAAGGCATTAAAATAAAAAAAAAAATGATTTTACTACCTACTTTAATTTACTTACCTAATGTTATCCCAGTCAACTTCCAAATCATTTTTATAGAGAAATAAATGAGAACAATGAAATTCACGTGACTGAAAAAAAAGTCAAAAATCTTAAAGGTAATACTTAAAATAAAAATAGAAAGGAAGGGAATGTCTATTAGCAGCAGATTTCAAGTTATAAAAGAGATAATCATTAAAATGATTTCTTCCTAAGCATAAATGAGAGAAAGAAGGAGAAGGAGGAGGGAGGGACAGAGAGAGAGAGAGAGAGAGAGAGAGAGAGAGAGAGAGAGAGAGAAAGAGAAAGCCAGTCTCTAATTTATTAGTCAAACAAAATACAGGAGTAAAAACAAAACACAATGGCATTGGGTTCAATAAATCCAAAGAATCCTACATACTGAAGGAAGATTTCATCATGGGGAGGGGGGAAAGCATAGGAAAATTGGATTTCAATGGACAGAAATGAAGTAGAGAATAGATGAACCTCTCTAACCATGTCAACAAGATAGTCTCCCTATTAATATACAACTTAGATGTAAAAGTCTCATCATAAAAAAAATAATGGAACAAAGAAGAAACTACCATTCAGATCTATGTGTGGGGAAATAGTTAATGGCTAAACAAATAATAGGTTGCTCAGATAAATTCATATGTGTGTGTGTATAATATATCCTGTAAAATAAAAATATTTCCTTTGCAAAATCTAATGCATTATAAAGTAGATCGTAAACAGGCAACTTGTCAAAAAAAAACAAAACACGAAAACTTGAACAATTTCACAATGAGTTTCTTTGATAAAGGTCTCATTTCCATAATATGTGAGGAAATGATTCAAAATTTCTTAAATTAAGAATCATAACCCAATAAATCATCAAAATATTAAATAGGAATTTTTTTCAAAGGAAGAAATTGAGCTATCAACAACCATTTAAAATCATCAAAAACATTATTAATGAGATAAATGTAAAATAAAGAAATTTTGACATTCCATCTCATAACTATCAGACTGGGGAAAAATGATAAAAGAGAAAAATAAAAACTACTAGAGGGACTGTGGGAAAATGTCTAAATCACTCTTTGTGGACTTGTGATTGGTTTAGCCATTTCACAAAAAAAAAAAAATTGCAATATCTCAAGAAAGTTAGGAAGCATTGCTTGTTACTAGACGTATATCTAGCAAGAAAATATATGAATTTCAAATAAAGAAGTCAAGGTGCTCTATGTACAAATCTATTTATAGCAGTTCTTTTCTTTGTAGCCCAGGAGTGGAAGAAAGGGGGTGTCCTAAGGGGGAACAGATAAGCAAATCATTACATATGAGCATAATGTGATAACATTGTTCCATAAAGAAAGATGAGATGGACAATTTCAGAAGAAACTAGGAAGATCTTATGGAACTGATGAAGAGCATAATGAATAAAGCTAGAAGAACAGTTTATATAATTAAAAAATGGAGCGGGGGAACAATTTTTAAAGATTTTAGAAGTCTGATCAATTCAATGATTAACCACTGGTCCAAAACAATGAAGATGAAAAATGTCACATTCCCTAATAGTTAAATGATGAACTTAAAATTGAGAGACGAAAATTTTCAATATGGTTACGCAGGGTTTGTTTTGCCAAACTGTATGTCTGTATGTATACACACACACACACACACACACACACACACACACACACACAAATTTTCCGTTTATTTTTTGACTTCCTCAGTTTGGAGTAGGGGTAATTTATTTGAAAAAATAACATACTAAAATATACAATTTAGCTTCCCTTTTTAAAGTGTTTCCCTTGCCACTGAATAGACAGATAGATGGCAATGAGAATAGGGGCAAGAAGCAGAATTTACAAACAGTGTTTACTTCTACTGGCTTGCAAAATTTTAAGGAGTAGTTTGGCTCCCCTAAGTGCCTATATTGTTATATGCTTGAGCCCTGTGCTGATAAGTATGCTGTAAAAAATTTATGAATTGCTTCTATTTTCCATGCAGCTCCCAGAATGACAGGACCATTTTCTGAAAATAATATCTGACGTCTCTGTGTGTACGAGATTAGCACGTTCTTTTGCCCCTGGCCAAGATTAAATATGCTAGCCCATGAAAGAAATCTTGCATATATTTTTTCCCCTGAGGCCAAGTCTTGAGTTTTATTATGTGGGGCAAAATTTACTTTGGTGCATGATGAATATGACAAAAATATTCATGTTCACTTCTCATTCAAAAAATGTGTTAATTATACTGCTATGCTTTCGCAGTACTTCCTTTGGAAAAGAATTCCAATTGGACCCATTTCTTTCGTTTCTTATATTGCTTCTTTTCTACAACTTTTTATGAAATTAAACCAAATCACCATAAATAGAAACTTTTGTCGTGTCTGCTTTCATTGACAAAATAGGAAATTAGTTTAGTTTGTACCAGATAATCTTACTTTATTTCATGCTTTACTTTCCTAAGACTAATTCTTTCCTAAAGCACTAGTAGCTTAAATTGTTAGATAAAACTGGGAAGCAGCAAACAAATCTCCATATGGTAAATAAGCAATGCCTTTAAGGAAACCCTCGCGATCACAGATTAAATAACATCTATTGGAGGGCTTTCCAGTGGAAGAGTGGGCATGAATGATATCTTTTCCAGACTTTTAGTCTAATCATTTCTAGGCATAGATCCTGTACTTAGTATAAAAGTAATTACAGAATCATAGAACTTCAGTGCTGGAAGGGACCTAAGAGAATGTTGCGTTCAACTTTTTAAATTTCCAGAGAAGTAAAGTGAGGTACAAAGGAAGTTTAATGACTTGCTGGATGTAGTGAGTGTATTTTACCTAACTCTTCTTCAGCCTGGCAGTATATATCTGCCTCTCAAGGTTGAAGGGATATCCTGAAATATTTGGAAATTGTTTCTTTTCTACTATTATCTTGAACCTTCAATGATTTGGGTTTTTTTCTTCCCCACCTCTAACTTCCTTATGTGCCAGTGTGTAGCCCAAGTTCAATTAAACCATACAATATCTACTAACTTTTACAAAGGGGCATTTACTTGGAAGATATAATAAAGAAAATACAGTACCCTTTCCCTAACACCTTATAAGTCCACTCATCCTATCTCACATTAATACCAGGGAGAATGAGGTCAAATTTAATTCATTTCATACATATCATTGGTCTCACAAAGTTAATATCCATATATGATATTGCTGTTAGATGAATTTAAAAATGACTACCTCTTAAATCGAGACAGGTCTCAAAAGTTACTTTTTAATATGAACAGCATTAATGGTATGCTGACAACAAAACTCAGAAATAAAGATTCCATGATGACAGTTTCCCTCCCTCCAAAATGAAAGATCAAATGAAAGAGCCAGATATGCATTTATAGAATCACATTGTAAGAGGGATCGAATTATCTACATTTTATATTCCTTCCCCTCACTACGTGCTGTGAGTAAAAATGTCAAAAAGATTCCTCTTCCAAGATTCAGGAGCTTAACAGTAAATTAGGGCCCTTATCACTACTACCTCTTTTAAAGACACTCCCTTTTCCAGCCATGAACTCATTTGAAAAAGCTTCTTTTTTTATCTATATGGTTAGGAGTTAGAGAATACTTATAGAAAATCTATGCATGCCCCAAGGTTTCTCCAAGTAAATTCCTCTATATATCTTTGCAACTTACCTGGAAAGAGGCTTCCTGGTCTCATCATTCATGGAGACAGTGTCAGAGGCTTTTCATATACACAGCAGATTCCCAAACTTCCATTACATTAATATAACGCGGTTATAGATCAATAAAATCAAAATGCTGGAAATATTTTGGTCTCTAGTTTTCTTTCTTCAGTCCCTCACAATCTCCGTTCTTCTCTTCCTTCCTTCCTCCCTTTCTTTTTCCTTCTCTCGCTCCTTTTCCCCCATCCTTCTTTCTTTTTTCTTCCCTTTTATTTAAAGGTCTATGTCATATCCCCTTAGAACTTATTGTGAAGTATTACCTGAAAAGTTTGTTTATATCTAATTTGTGCCATAATCTTTCCAGCTTTCTAAAAAAAACTTCATGCAGAATAGTTATTATTTACACCAGCAGACTGAGCCCATGAGTTTACAGAAAATTAAGCTACTATGTTGTGATGCTTCTGGGTAGGGGAGGGGAGCAGTGGAACCAGTACTAACCCACTTGTAAGAAAGCCATTGTTAAAATTTCTATGTGATAATTTACAATGAATATAACAAATTGGCAATTGGTACAAATTCATTCTTGATTCATTGTATTATTGACTTTCTTTTTTTATAACAAATCAAAACATATTACGTACACACCCTCACACACACACACACACAAGACCTGCTACATTCTGCAAATGAATTCCATAGCTCTTTCTGAGTGTGGAAGGCGTTTTGCCTTAGAAAACTATTAGGAATTGTTACTATTTTTTTAAGTTCCTGCGTTATTACAAAGTTCCAAATCTACCAGAAAAAACTCTCTCACACTGTGGTCATTGCTGTGTGCAGATTTCTCCTGATTCTACTTCTTTCGCTCGGCGTCAGATCATATAAGTCCTTCCAGGTCTCTCTGAAGTCTTCTTGTTCATCATTTCTTATAGCACAATAGTATTCCATTACATTCATATACTACAACTTATTCGGTCATTCCCCAATGGATGGGCATCCCCTTGATTTCCAGCTTTTGGCAACTACAAAGAGTGCTGCTAAAAATATTTTTGTACATGTGGGACCCTTTCCCATTGTTATGATCTCTTGGGGATACAGTCCTAGCAGCAATATTTCTGGGTCAAAGGGTATGCACATTTTTGTAGCTTTTTGGGCATATTTCCAAATTGCTCTTTAGAATGGTTGGATGAGCTCACAGCTCCACCAACAACGAATTAGTGTTCCAACTTTCCCACGTCCTCTCCAACATTTATCATTTTCCTGTTCCCTCATGTTTGCCAATCTTATACCTATGATGTGGCATCTCAGAGTTGTTTTGCATCTCTCTAACAAAAAGTGATTTACAGTATTTTTTTCATATGATTATAGATATCTTCTTGACAAAGGATTCAAAAGTCAAATACTGAATGGGGAAATGCAGAAAAAAGGAAAAAAAAGTAAAACTATAGAAGGCTGCTTTCCTGGCAAACAGGTATTTTCTTTCATCCATTCAGATGAAGAAGAACAATGCTCACCATCAGAGGAAGATCTAAAAGTTAAGGCTTTGCATCCAAAACCTTCAATACAAATATGCAATGGTCTCAGGCCATGTAAGAGAACAAAAAGAATATTGAAAATCAAGTAAGGAAGTGGAGGAAAAATTGGGAAGAGAAATGAGGACAATACAAGAAAATCATGAAAAGTGAGCCAATAGCTTGTTAAAAGAGACCCAAAAAATGCTGAAGAAAACAAAAAAGAGCTAAGTCCATTGGCCAAAGAGGTCCAAAAAGTCAATATGTCAAAAAGTTGAAAGTGAAGGGGAATGAGGCTTTAGAGAGCAGAATTAACCAAATGAAAAATGAGGTTCAAAAGCTTACGGAACAAAAGTAGTTTTAAAAATTAGAATGGAGCAGATGGAAGGTAGTGACTTTATGAGAAAACAACAAGTTACAACACAAAACAAAAAGAATGAAAAATAATAGAAGATACTGTGATAAATATCATTGGAAAATCAAATGACCTGGAAAAGGGATCTAGGAGAGACAATTCAAAAATTGTGGGACTACTTGAAAGTCATGATCAAAAAAAGAGCCTAGACATCATCTTCCATGAAATTCTAAAGGAAAATTTCCCTGATATTCTAGAACCAGAGGGCAAAATAAATACTAAAGGAATCCACCTATAACCTTCTAAGAGAGATCCAAAAACAGAAACTCTTAAGAATATTGAAATCAAACTCCAGAGTTCCCAGGTCAAGAAAAAAATATTGCAAGCAGCTAGAAAGAAACAATTTCAGTATTGTGGCAATACAGTCAGGATAACACAAGATCTAGCAGTTCCTACATTAAGGGATTGAAGGGCTAGGAATATGATATTCCAGAACTCAAAGGAACTAGGATTAAAACCAAGAATTACCTACCCAGTAAAACTGAGTATAATGCTTCAGGGGAAAAATGATCTTTCTTTTTTTTATGATCTTAAATTTCTTTATTTTTTTAAATAAAATTTATTTATTTAACTTTTTACATTCATTTTCACATTCTCTTCCACTGCGGCCCTAGAGGAGGAGATCCGAGCAGTTTCAGGGACGGAATCTCCGGTGGCCAGGAAGGTCCCTCTGCCCACAGACACTACAGGTCAGTGAGAGAGACTTCTGGGCTGGCCGAGAGGGGAGCGGGGTGTCTCTGTGACTCAGGCCCCCTCGGGAGGCAGCGGCAGAGGGACCGGCAGAGGTAGCAGTGGCCTGGGACTCCCAGGGCAGCAGGCAGAAGTTCAGGTCTCTGCATAAACCTCCTGAGGGAGCTGAGCCTGGGAGGCGGCCCTGCCCCCACCCAAGCACCAGAACTTAAGCTCATATTGAATAGCAGCCACTCCCACCATGGATACACCCTGAGACTGGGAAGCAGCATTTGAGTCTCAGACCCCAAGCACTAGCTGGACAGATCTAGGCAGGGGTGGAGAGGAATCTCAGAAGTCAGGTAACTGGCTGGGAAAATGCCCAGAAAAAGGAAGCAGAATAAGACCATAGAGAGCTACTTTATTGGGGAAGAGATGTTCCTTCCCCCCTTCATTTCTGATGACGAAGTACAATGCCTGCCATCAGAGAAAGACGTGGAGGTCGGGGCCTCTCTATCCCAGACATCCGAGGTGGATGTACGGCGGACTCAGGCCATGGAAGAGCTCAAAAAGGGTTTTGAAAATCAAGTTAGACAGGTGGAGGAAAAACTGGGAAGAGAAACGAGAGAGATGCAAGAAAAGTATGAAAAATGGGTCAATACCTTGCTAAAGGAGACCCAAAAAAATGCTGAAGAAAATAACACCTTGAAAAATAGGCTCACTCAATTGGCAAAAGAGGTTCAAAAAGGCAATGAGGAGAAGAATGCTTTCAAAAGCAAAATTAGCCAAATGGAAAAAGAGGTTCAAAAGTTCACTGAAGAAAATAGTTCTCTCAAGATTAGAATGGAACAGATGGAGTCTCATGACTTTCTCAGAAACCAAGAAATTATAAAACAAAACCAAAAGAATGAAAAAAATGGAAGAGAATGTGAAATATCTCATTGGAAAAACAAGTGACCTGAAAAATAGATTCAGGAGAGACAATTTAAAAATTATGGGACTACCTGAAAACCATGATCAAAGAAAGAGCTTAGACATCATCTTTTGTGAAATTATCAAGGAAAACTGCCCTGAGATTCTAGAACCAGAGGGCAAAATAAGTATTGAAGGAATCCATCTATCACTGCCTGAAAGAGATCCAAAAAGAGAAACTCCTAGGAACGTTGTGGAAAAATTCCAGAGTTTCCAGGTCAAGGAGAAAATATTGCAAGCAGCTAGAAAGAAACAATTCCAGTATTGTGGAAATAAAATCAGGATAATAAAAGATCTAGAAGCTTCTACATTAAGGGATTGAACGGTGTGGAATAGGATAGTCCAGAAGTCAAAGGAACTAGGACTAAAGCCAAGAATCACCTACCCAGCAAAACTGAGTATAATACTTCAGGGAAAAATATGGTCTTTTAATGTAATCGAGGGCTTTCAAGCATTCTTGATGAAAAGACCACAGCTGCAAAGAAAATTTGATTTTCAAACACAAGAATGAGAAGAAACATGAAATAGTAAACAGCAAAAGGAAGTCATAAGGGACTTACCAAAGGTGAACTGTTTACATTCCTACATGGAAAGACAATATTTGTAACTCTTAAAATGTTTCAGCATCTGGGTAGTTGGTGGGACCACACACAGATGTACACACACCCACCCACACACACACGCACATGTGTGCACGCACACACACATACACACAAGCATGCACACAGAGACAGAGAGCACAGAGTGAATTGAATAGGATGGGACCATATCTTAAAAGAAATTAAGGTAAATGGTGAGAGAGAAATGTAGTGGGAAGAGAGAGGGTGAAATGGAATGGGGTCAATTATATCTCATTCAAGATGCAAGCAGGAAACTTTTGAGTGGAGGGCAAAAGAGGAGAGCTGAGAAAAAACATGAAGTTTACCCTCGTCACATTCGACTAAAGGAAGGAGTAAAATGCACACTCATTTTGGCATGAAAACCTCTCTTACAGTACAGAAAAATGGGGAAGAAGGAGATAAGCAGGGAGGGAGGGATGATGGAAGGCAGGGCAAAGGAAGAAGGGTGCAATTTGAGTTCAACACTCTTGGGGAGGGACAGGATCAAAAGACAGAATAGAATCAATGGGAGGGCAGAATACGATGGTGGGAAATACAGTTAGTCTTATACAACACGACTGTTATCGAAGTCATTTGCAAAACTACACAGATATGGCCTATATTGAATTGCCTGCCTTCCCAAAGGAAATGGGTGGGGAGGGAGGGATGGGGAGAATTTGGAACTCAAAGTTTTAGGAACAACTGTTTAGTATTGTTCTTGCTACTAGGAAATAAGAAATAGAGTTAATGGGGAATAGAAAGACATCTGGCCCTACAGGGCAAAAGTGAAGATGGGGGCAAGAGAAGGGAGGGATGATAGAAGAAAGGGCAGATTGGTGATAGGGAAAATTAGAATGCTTGGTGTATTGGGGTGGGGGAGGGGATAAATGGGGAGAAAATTTGGAACCCAAAATTTTGTGAAAATGAATATAAAAAGTTAAATAAATAAATATTTTTTAAAAAAAATTAAAAAAATAAAAAAACTAACTGAAGAAAACAATTGAAGAAAATTAGAATGGGATAAGTAGAAACTAATGACTCTATGAGAAATCAAGAATCAGTCACACAAAATCCAAAGAATGAAAAGATAGAAGAAAACGTAAAATATCTAACTGGGAAAACAACTGACTTGGAAAATAGATCCAGGCTAGAAAATTTAAGAATTATTGGCCTACAAGAAAGCCATGTCAGAAAAAGAACCTGAGCAATATCTTCCAAGAAGTCATCAAGGGAAACTGTCCAGAAGTACTAGATCCAGAAGGCAAAATAGTCATCCAAAGAATTTGCTGTTCCCCTCCTTAAAGGGATTCCAAATTGCCCAACCTAGAAATATTGTTTCAAATTCCAGAACTGTCAAGTGAAGGAGAAAATATTACAGGCAGCCAGAAAGAAACCATTAAAATATAGAAGACCTACAGTCAGGATCCCACCTTGCAGCTTCTACATTAAAAGATCTAAGGAACTAGAATATGATATTATACGAGGCAAAGGAGCTGGGATTATAACCAAGCATCAATGACCCAGCAAAGTTCAGCATAACATTTCATGCAATGAGATAGGCATTCAATGAAATAAGAGATTTCCAAACCTGCTTAATGAAAAGTCCAGAACTCAGTAGAAAATTTGATCTTCAAACAAACGCAGGTCTCGAGAAAGGCATAAAAAAGGAAACAGGGGAAAGGAAAAACTTGTTACTCAACTTGATCCAACTGTTTACCTCCTTTTAAGGAAGTTGATACTTTTCAATCTTGAGAATTGTATATCTATTATGAAAAGCAAAAGGGATATAAATAGAAAGAGGGAGCTGGTATAAAGAAAATGATGTTATGATAAAAATATGATTTAAGCATGTGAAGGGATTGTATCAGGAGATGTGAAAAATAGGAAGCAGAAAAAGATAAAATACATCACAGGGAGAAGTACGAAATTGTATTACAGCATAGGGAAAGAGGGGAGCAAGATGAGCATTGTTTGAGAGGTACTGTCATCTGATTTGGTACAAGGAGGGAACAACAAACTTAATTAAGTATATAAATCTAACTAGCAGTATGAGGGGAAGAGGTAAGAAAGGAGAGGACAGGCTGAAAGTGAGAAAAGAAGTATTAAGGGTAACCAGAAATAAAAGGGGGGGCTGGAAAAAGGGAGGGAAGACTGCAGAAGGTTGTGGTCAAAAATTAAAACTATTGTGGAGGAGAAGAGAGAAAGGAGAACTAAAAGCAAAAAACGGTGGGAAATAGGATAGAGGGAAAGACAGATAGTATTCATAACTGTGAATGTGAATAGGATGAACTCTCCCATAAAACGGAGTAGGATAGCAAAATGGACTAAAAGTCATCATCCAACAATATGTTGTTTACAAGAAACACATTTGAAATGGGGGGGATACACACAGAGTAAAGGTAAAAGTTTGGAGCAGAATATATTGTGCTTCAGTTGATGTAAGAAAAGTTGATGTAGAATCATCCCAGGAACCAAAGAGCACATGCAGCACAGCCCAGGTAGCCCAGAGCACAGCATGTCCCAGCAGGGACAGGATCCTGAACTGAATTCAGAGAGACACCAGCAGCACAAGTTCCCATATTGCTCAACCCATAAACAGCTTCAAAGGTCCATGGGAGAGCTCCTTCATCCAGAAGAGGGGAATGAGGTCTGGAGTGTTAGCCCTGGGAGACCTCCACCTAAAGCCCCTGAGGGAATTGAGCCATTGATCCAAATTTCAGCGCTGAACTCAGCCCTAATAAAGAACTCAAACGTTAGGTAACTCACCGAGAAAATGCCCCAAAAAGAGAAAAAAAGAACAATAAAATAGAAGGTTACTTTCTTAGTGAGCAGGTATTTCTTTCCATCCTTTTCGATCAGCAGGAACAATTTAGGTCCTCAGAGGAAGAACTAAAATTCAAGACTTCTACATGAAACACCTCGAAAATAAATATACAATTATTTCATGCCATGAAAGACCCCAAAAAGGATTTTGAAAATCAAGTAATATTGGTGGATTAAACCTTTGGAAGAGAAATAAAAACGATGCAAGAAAACCATGAAAAGCAAGTCAGCAGCTTGCTAAAGAAGACCGAAGAAATGCTGAAGAAATTAACACCTTAAAAATAGACTAAATAAAATGGCAAAAGAGGCTCCAAAAGCCAAGAAGGAGAAAAATGCCTCAAAGAGTAGAATTAGCCAAAAGGAAAAGGAGATTGTAAAGCTCAATGAAGAAAATAGTTCTTTAAAAATTAGAAGGGAGCAGGTGGAAGTTAATGATTTTATGAGAAACCAAGCATTGACAAAAGAATGAAAAAAATAGAAGATAATGTGAACAATCTCATTGTTAACACAACCGACCTGGAAAACAGATCCAGGAGAGACAATTGTGACATTGTTGGACTACCTGAAATCCATGATCAAAAAAAGAGTGGAGACATCATCTTTCATGAAATTATCAAAGAAAACTGCCCTGATATTCTAGAACCAGAGGATAAAATAAATATTGAAAGAATACACCAATCATGTCCTAAAAGAAATTCAAAAAGAGAAAGTCCTAGGAATATTGCAGTCAAATTCCATGCTTATCAGGTCAAGGAGAAAATATTGCAAACAGCTAGAAAGAAAAAAATTTGAGTACTGTGGAAATGCAATCAGGTTAACACAGGATCTGGCAGCTTCTACATTATAGGATAGAAGGACTCATTTTCTTTTTCTGAGATTGGGTTATTTAAGTATGCAAATTCCTCTTCTGTTAATCTTGGCAATTTATATATTTTTTAAAATAATCATCTGTCTCATTTAGACTGTTGAATTTATGGGCACAAAGTTGGGAAAAGTAATTTCTAATTATTGCTTTAATTTTCTCCTCATTGGAGGTCAGTTGCCCCTTTTCATTTTTAATATTGATAATTAGATTTTCATCTTTATTTTTATAAATCAAATTGAAAAATCTTTAATCAATTTTATTGATTTTTTTCATAGTATCAACTCTTTTATTTATTAGTTCTACAGTTTTCTGAACTGTTTACATTCCTATATGGAAAGACAGTATTTGTAACTCTTGAGACTTTTTTCAGTATTTGAGTAGTTGCAGGTATTACACACACACACACACACACACACACACACACACACACTTGCGCGCACACACACGTGTGTGTACATATATAGACAAAGAGCACAGGTGAGTTGACTAAGAAGGGATGATACCTAAAAAAAAAATTAAGAGGTGAGAGGGGAATACATTGAGAGGAAAAAGGGAGAAATTGAATGGGGCAAATTATTTCTTATAAAAGAGGCAAGAATAAACTTATTCAATGAAGGAGAAAAGGGAGGATGTGAGAGGGGAAAAGTGAAGCTTACTATCTTCACATTTGGCTTAGGGAAGGAATAACATATTCACTCATTTTGATATGAAAATCTATCTTACACTACAGAAAAGCAGGGGAGAATGCACAGGTCAGGTGAGGGGGATGAAAGATGAGAGAGCAAATGGGTGAAGGGAGTAATTATAACTAAACACTTATGGGGAGGAACAAGGGCAAAAGATAGAATAGAACAAATGAGAGGCAGGGCATGATGGAAGGAAATATAGTTAGCCTTACACAACAGACTATTATGGAAGACTTTGAAAAACTACACATATATATCCTATATTGAATTGCTTGCCTTTTCAGTGGGAATGGGTAAGGAGGGAGGAAGGGGGAGAAGCTGGAATTCCAAGTATTAGGCATGATTGTTGAGAAATGTTTTTGCATACAACTGGCAAATAAGAAATACAGATAATGAGGTATAGAAATATGTCTTTCCCTGCAAGAAAAGAGAGAAGATGGGGATAAGGGAAGGAAGGGGTGTGAGAGAAGGGAGGATATATGTAATGGGGGAAGAGGAGATATGGGGAGAATATTTGGAACTCAAAATTTTGTGGAAATGAAATTTGAAAACTAAAAATTAATAAATATTCAAAATGAAAAAAAAAGCAGGGGCAGCAATCCCAATCTCAGACAAAGCAAAAGTAGAAACACCTCTAATCAAAAGAGATAAGTAGGAAAAATATATCTTGACAAAAGTCAACATAGGCAATGAAGCAATATCATTACTAAACATACATGCTCGAAGTGGTACAGTATCCAAATAATTAGAGGAAAAGTTAAGGGAGTTACAGGAAGAAATAGAAAGTAAAACTATTCTAGTGGGAGACCTTAACATCCCCCTCTCTGAACTTGATATAATCTGGATGCATTTCCAATAATATTAGGGATGAAACCAAGATTTCCATTATCACCACTACTACTAAATTTGGTACTAGAAATGTGAGTTGTAGCAATAAGAGAAGAAGAATTTGAAAGAATTAAAATAGGTGAAGAAGAAACTAAGTTATCTCTCTTTGCAGAAGGTATGATGACATACTTAGAGAATCCCAGAGATTCAAGTAAACAACTGCTAGAACTAATAAACAACTTTCACAAGGTTGCAGGCTGCAAAATAAACTCACACAAATCTTCTGCATTTCCATATATTAGTAACAAAGCCCAACAACAAGAGATAGAAGGAGAAATCCCATTTAAAGCTAGGGTAGACACTGCAGAATATTTGGGAGTCTACCTGCCAAGCCAAGTCCAGCTACTATGTGAATACAATTACAAGATAATTTTTGCACAAATGTCAAATCTAAGTAAGTTGAAAATCATCAGTTGCTTGTGGGTAGGCCGAGCCAATATAATAAAAATGACAATTCTACCTAAATTAATTTACTTATTTAGTATCATAAAAATCAAATTATCAGATGATTTTCTAGAGCTGCAAAGAAAGTATTGAAATTCATCTGGAAGAACAAAAGTTCCAGAATGTCAAGGGAACTAATGAAAAGAAAAACAAGGAAAGGTTGCCTATCTCTACTGCATCTCATATTTATTATAAAGCAACAATTATCAACATCACTTGGTACCAGCTAAGAAACAGAAGGGTAGACCAGTGGAATATGATAGTAGTCATGACAGTATATCATGTAGTCAATATGACAGTAGTCAGTGAATATAGCAATCTACTATTTGATAAACCCCAGGACTCCAGCTTCAGAGATAAGAACTCACTCTTCGATAAAAATTGCTGGGAAAGCTGGATAACCATGTGGCAGAAACTAGGCATAGACCAATGCCTAACACCCTATATAAGAATAAAATCCAAATTGGTAAATGATATAGGTGTAAAGGTTGATCCTATAAATAAATTGTTGGACCAAGAAATAGCATATTTAACAGATTTATGGAGAAAGGAAGAATTTTTGACTAAGCAAGAGATAGAAAACATTATGTAATGAAAAATGGATAACTTTGGTTATGTTAAACTGAAAAGATTTTGCATAACCAAACCCAATGCAACCAAGATTATGTGGGAAGTAGAAAACTGGGAAAGATTTTGCAAATGGCATCTATGATAAAGTCCTTATTTCTAGAATATGTCGAGAACTGAGTCAAATGTACGATAATACAAGTCATTCCCCAAATGATAACAGATCAAAAGATATGAATAGGCAGTTTTCTTAGGAAGAAATTGAAGATATCTATAGTCTTAGGAAAAAATCCTCCACATCACTGTTGATTAGACAGATGCATATCAAAACAACTCTGAGATACCACATCACACCTACCGGATTGGCTAACATGACAGAACAGGATGATAAATGTTGGAGAAGATGTGGGAGAGTTGGAACACTAATTCACTGTTGGTGGATCCAACCATTCTGGACAGCACTTTGGAACTATGAGCAAAGGGCTACAAAAATGTGCATACCCCTTGTGACCCAGCAATACTGCTTCTAGAACTGTATCCTGAAGAGATCATAAAAATGGAAAAGGGTCCCAAATGTACAAAAATATTTATAACAGCACTCTTAGTGGTGGTCAAAAACTGGAAATCAAGGGAATGCCCATCAATTGGGGAATGACTGAATAAATTATGATATATGAATATAATGGAATGCTATTTTCCTTTAATAAATGATGAACTGGAAGATTTCACAGAGGCCTGGAAACACGTATATGAACTGATGCTGAATGAAAGGAGCAGATCCAGGAGAACTTTGTGCACAGCAACAACCATAGTGTGCGAAGATTTTTTTCTGGTAGATTTAGAACTTCATTGCCATGCAAATATCTAAAAAATTTTCAATAACCTTTTAAGGCAAAATATTTTCCTCATCCAGAGAAAGAACTATGGAATTCAATTGCAGCATGTAGGGGATCATCTTCTTTTGTATTATGTTTTTGTTGGTTATATGATTTTTCCCATTTATTTTAATAATTCTATGCAACATGTCTATGGTGAAAATGTATTTAATAGGAATATATGTGTAAAATCTTTATAAAATTATACTGTCTTGGGGAGGGAGTGGGGGAAGGAGGGGTAAAGAAGGGGGAGAGAAGGAAAAAAATCTAATTTATATGACAGTGATTGTAGAACCCTGAAAACTGATAAATAAAAAGAAAAACAAAAGCATTTATTGAGAAGTGACTTTTTTCGTACATTTTGAAGATTTCTTCAATGACTGGCTTAATAGACAACTGCATTTTTATATATTCTTTGCCTTCAATCTGTGATGACATTATTTTAATTGAAATATTTGAAGAAAACCCAGCCTCAGACATCAATGTAGTTGAAATACCATGGAATAGTTCAATAGACAAATAACGTATAATTATTATGAAAACAGTTTTCACCTTGCAGATCCACTGAAAAGATATCGAGGATCAACAGAGTTTTGGGGACAATGCTTTCAGAATTGCTGATACACACAATGACTGCAATAATGTAAATGGAAAGAACAATCACAAAACAACGAAGTGTTATAAAATTATAAAGAAATTCATGCCCCCCAAAAGAAAAATGATGACATCCTTAGCCTATTCCTTTGCCAACGTGAGTTTAACATAGGTGTGATATAAATGTATTGCATATATTTTACACTTTTTAGATATATTAACCAGTTTTGATGATTTTTTCACTTCCACGTTGTCTTTAAAAATTAGTATTTACTGCAAGGTACTACTGTCTAGGTGGGGAGAAGGGAAAGAGATAAGATGAGAAATTCTGCTGACATACAAAACAAAAAACACCAATAAAATTATGCTGAAAATTTTCAAAAAGGAGCCTGAAAAGGATCTTTCAAGAAATTATCAAGTAAAACTGTCTCAGGGTCCTAGAACCATAGAATAAAATAGTCATTGAAAGAATCCACAGATCACTTCCTGAAAGAAATCATAAATGAAAATTCCAAGGAATATTGTAGCAGAAGTCCAGGAAATACCAGGGCAAGGAGAAAATACTGCAGACATCCAGGGAAAAACAATTTAAAAATCATGGAAGCTCAGTACCTAGCAGCTTCTACATTAAAGGATAGGAGGGCTTGGAATGTCATATTCCAAAAGGCAAAGGACCTTGGATTCCAAATAAAAATGAACTACCCAGAAAAATTAATCATGAGCTTTTAGGGGAAAATGTGAGCATTCAGAAAAATAGGGGTATTCCAAACTTTCTTGACGAAAAATCAGAGCTAAATAGAAAATTTGATCTCCAAATACAAAACTCAAGAGAAGTATAAAAAGGTAAACAGAAAGTTTCTCAATAAGGTTAAAATGTTTACAGCCCTTCAAGAGAAGATGATACTTATAACTTTTGAAAACTGTGTCTTTATTATCACATTTAGAATAGATATACATAGACAAATGGTATGGGTATAAGTTGATTTTCATGTGATGACAAAAATATATTAATGAGTGGAAAAAAGATTGTACTGGGAACAGAGGAAAGGAGGAGACAGAAAAAGATAAATTACATTAATTGAAGAGGAGCGAAGACGGGAGAACGGTGAGCATTATTTGAACCTTACTCTTACCTGATTTGACTCAAAGGGAATAATATACTCAGTTAGGTATAGAAATATATTTTACCTTATTGGAAGTAGGAGGGGAGAGGGGAAAGAAAAAGGAGGGAGGAGAATAGATGGGAGGGAAGAAACAATAGGGAAAATGGGAAAAAATGGGGAGGGGGCTGAAAGAAAGGGAGAGAAGATTTAGGGAAGTGGTGATCAGAAGCAAAACGTTAGTGAGGGGAGAAAGAGAGAAAGGAGAGCATAAAAGGGGAGACTGGATGGAGAGAATGACACAGTTAGTAATCAAAACTGTGAATGTGAACAGGATGACCTATCTCATTAAATGGAAGTAGATTGCAGAGAGATTTAAAAAACATCATCTTCCACTATATTGTCTACAAGAAAACCATTTGAAGTAGAGAGATACACACAGAGTAAAAGTAAAAAGGTTGGAGCAGAATATATTATGCTGCACCTGAAGTATTTCTGAGAAGAGGTAAGTCTATGAAAGTTGATCACCTCACAATGTTGCTGTCATTGTGTACAGTGTTTCCTGGTTCTACTCAATTCACTCAGCATCAGTTCATGTAAGTCTTTTCATGTTTTGTTTTTTGTTTGTTTTTTTTTTTTTTTTCTGAACCTGGTCATCATTTCTTACAATAGTGAGATTTGAACTCAGGTCTTCCTGACTCCTGCACTGGTGCTCTATCCACAGCACCACCTAGCTGCCCGACCACTAATAATACATAAGGAAGGAATATACATAGATGAAGGGTATGCATATGAGGTGAATTGGAGGAAATGACAATACATACAGTTATACAATTTGAATCCTCTGATGTTCTGCTATGCACATGATATGCTTCTTTTTCTTTTTAACTTTGCATTTAAGTTCCAATATTTCTCATACTTTATATGTATATGTATATATCTATAGAGAAACATAGAAAAAAGAACAAAGTAAAAAAAGTAGACAGCAGAGGAAAAAATAACTTACAAGGAAGAAAAGAAAAGATGGGCAATTTCAACACAAGTACTATTTATCGTACAGACTTTCTAAAAATGAAAATACATGCACAAAATTATTGCAGAAATACAATCAGGATAACAGAATTTAGCAACTTCTAGACTAAGGAATGGGAGGGCTTGAGCTATGATATTCCAGGAGTCAAAGGTGCTAGGATTAAAACCAAGAATCATTTACCCAGCAAAACTGAGTATACTACTTCAGGGGAAAAAAAATGGAATTTCAATGAGAGGATTTCCAAGTATTCATTTGAAAAGATCAGAACTAAGTGGAAACTTAGACTTTGAAATACAAGAATCAAGAGAAACATGAAAAGGCAAACAGGAAAGAGAGGCCATAAGGGACTCATTAAAGTTGAAATCTTCACAGTCTTACTTAGAAAGAGGATATTTTTAACTCATGAGACCTTTGTCAATATTACAGTAGCTAAATGTAATACGCACACGTGTATGTTTCGTATGTGTATGTGCATGTATGTTTGTGTGTATGCACATGTGTGTATGTGCACATGTGCCTGCATACACACATGCTTATACAAACATATACATATATGTGTATATGTTGTGTATATGTGTGTATGTATGTGTTTATACATAGACATATACGTGTGTTTATATAGGTTTAGACATATATATATATATATATATATATATATATATATTCATTTGTTTTTACTTCAGCTGAAGCATTACAGATTCTGCTCTAGGCCTTTACCTTTATTCTGTGTCTCTCTTTGCTTCAACAGCACTTCTTGTAACAACATATTATAGTATTCTGGTTTCTGAACCACTCTACTATCTGCTTTCCTTTTATGGAAGAGTTCAATCCACTTATATTCATACTTATGATTGCAATCTCTATTTCCCTCCACATAATTGTCACTCTTGTTTGTCTCCTTTTACTTTTCTCACTTTGATAGTGTTTTGCTTTGGTCTACCAACTGCACCAGTCTGCCTTCCCTTTTGTCATTCCTCCTCCTTTGCTTATTTTCTCTACTCTCCTATTCTCCCTTAGGATAAAATAGACTTGTGTTTACAATTGATTGTATATAGTATTCACTTTCTGAGCCAATAAGGATGAGGGTAGGGTTCAAGTAATGCCGACCACATTCTCATATTTCTCTTCATTTAATAAGTTCTTTAGTCTCTTGTTGTGAAATAATATATGCCATTCTATCTCTCCTTTCCTTCTGCACCATACACATATATCTATATACATACATACATACACAGAAATATACTTCCACCAACCTATTCTATATCTGACCTTTGATTTTTATATTTGCACATGTCTTTTGTTTCATATCTCTCCTTCCTCCTCTACTTTACTCCTACCCACTATCTTGCCCTTCTATTACTTGCCTATTCCCCTACCACTTCCCTATTCTCTTACTCCTATACATCTAAACATTGTTCCAAACCCTCATTTAACTATTTTCTCAACTTCCCCTCTAAAGATCCCTACCTTGTCCTCTCCCTCTCTCTATTTCCCTACCGTTTTTATTTCCTCTGAATTCAAAAGATTTTCATATTCTTCTAATATATATATATATATATATATATATATATATATATATATATATATATATATATATATATATATATATATATTTCCCTCTTAAAACCCATTTCCAGTGAAAGTAGGTTATCAGAACCACGAGCTCTCCTCCCTCATCTAATTCCTCTGTATCAGTTCTTCCTTTTGCATCTCATTTGTATAAAACAATTACTCTTTTTGACAAGTCCTAAAAAGTTTTAGTTTTTAAATATATGTCATAGGTCACTTTTGCCCCAATCTTTGTTACTAACTACACACATATTAATAACCCTTAGTCATGCATTTTACATTTATCATATATAAAAGGTAAACAGTCTGTCTATGAAACCCTTATAATCAGTCTTTGGTATATACCTTAAATTTCTCTTGGTACTTGTATGTTGAATCTTCGAATAAGTTCAGGGCAGTTATTTCTTTAAGAATAAGGTATTATTCTAACTTTTTTATGGGGGAAAATCTTGAGACCGTGGAATTTCCTGACCTACTCTGCTACCTTCCCAGAATCCTCTCTAGACAAATAATTTTTAAATTATCTCTCCTGCATGTATTATCCAGGTCACGTGTTTTTCCAATGAAATACTTCACATTTTCTTCCATTTTCTCATGCTTTTGATTTTGTTTTATATTTTCTTGATATCTCATAAGTCATTATTTTCCATTTGTTCCTTTCGAATTTTGAAGAAGTCATTTTCTTCAGTGATCTTTTAGAACTCCTTTTCCATTTGTTCAGTTCTGTTTTTTTAAGTCATTCTTTTCCTCACTGATTTTTTGGACTTTTTGCCATTGGGGTCTGTTTTTAAAAGTGTTACAGCATTTTTGGGGAGTCTAGCAAGGTCTTAATTCATTTTTCTTGATTTCCTTGCATCACTCTCATTTATCTTCCCAATTTTCCTCTACTTCTCTTTCTTGATTTTCAAAACCCTTTTTGAACTCTTCGATTGTCTGAGACCATTTCACATTTTTCTTGTAGGATTTGGATGTTTGCAGCCTTTACCTTGCTATCTTCCTCAGTTGCATACTTTGATCTTCCCCATCATAAGAAAATATCATTTCCACTTAAAAAAAATAACTTTCTATAGTCTTATTTTCCCCTTTTTGGTTACTTTCCAGCCAATTACTTGAGTCTTGAGATATTTGTAAAGTGGAGGGTGTGCTGCACCAGGTTTTAGGTGTTTTGAGCAGTTTTTTTAGAGATAATCTCTATTAACCTGAAGTAGAAATTCTCCATTCCTGAAAAGTGGTATGACTAAAGCAAAGGTGTTTACTCCTCTCCTGATCTTCACTGTTTTGTGATATCTTGGTTTCTCATAAAGTCATTAGCCTCCATCTGTTCCATTCTAATTTTGAAAGAACTATTTTCTTCAGTGAGCTTTTGAACCTCTTTTTCCATTTGGCTAATTCTGCTTTTTAAAGCATTCTTCTCCTCATTGGCTTTTTGAACCTCTTTTGCCAATTGAGTTAACCTATTTTTCAAAGTGTTATTTTCTTCAGTATTTTTTTTGGTCCCCTTTAGCAAGGTGTTGAGCTGCTTTTCATGATTTTATTACATCTCTCTCTCATTTCTCTTCCCAGTTTTTTCTCCACCTCTCTAACTTGATTTTCAAAATTCTTTTTGAGCTCTTCCATGGCCTGAGCCCATTGAATGTTTATTTTGGATATTTGGGATACAGAACCCTTGACTTTTATGTCTTTCCCTGATGGTAAGTATTCTTCTTCCTCATCTGAAAGGGTAGGAGGAGACATCTGTTCACCAAGAAAGTAACCGTTTATGGTCTTATTTTTTTCCCTTTTCTGGGCACTTTCCCAGCCAGTTACTTGGCGTCTCAGCTTCCTCTCCACCCCCACCTCATCTCCAGATCTGCCCAGCTAGTGCTTGGGGTCTGAGATTCAAATGCTACTTCCCAGCCTCAGGGCTTTCAGCAGGAGCGGGCCTGCTGTTCAGTGTGAGATTAAATTCAGATGCTCAGGTGGGAGCAGAGTTACCACATGGGGCTCAGTTACCTGAGGGGGTTTATGTGGAGACCTTCAACAATAGATCCAAGCTCCTGCCTGCTTTGGGAGCCCCTGTCTGCTGTTGCCTCTGCTGATGTCTCCTGAGGTGGCCTGAATAATGGAGACACCCTGCTCCCCTCTTGGCAAGCAGCAAAGACTCTCTCATTGACCTTTGGTGCCTGTGGGTGGAGGAACCTGTGATTCTGTCCCTGAAGCCTGCTTGGATCTGCTCCTCTCAGTGCCACGTGCTCAGGGCAGGGCTGGGCTTTGCTCTAGTCCTGTGCATGACAGACCGTTCATGTCAGGTTTTCAGGTCTCTCTAGAACAGTTATCTCCTCCACTCCATTGTTCTGTGGCTTCTGCTGCTCCAGAATTTGATGGGAGTTCTTCTTTACAGGTATTTTATGGACTGTGGGTTAGGAGCTAGGATATGTGTATCTTTTTACTCCACCACCTTGACTCCTCTCCCCTGACCTTCACTGTTGTATGTGAGTAACCACAAGCACTCTTTTCTGCCCTGGACATGTGAGTAACATTCCATTTCCATAGCTGCTACTAGCTCTGCCATGCCAGTGCTCCTCCTTGCCCCAGGACTATGACTCAAATTAACCTTTTGATTCCCCTGCCATCTGTAGACTGAGAACTGCAGAAGCAGCCACTGCTGTAGCAGTATTTGATACCTGCCTGAGGCTGGAACTGTGGTTGGGGCTGGACCACATTCTTCTCTCCCCCAGATAAGAGAAGTTTTCCACTGACCTTTGAAGCTGCCTTTGACATGTGAGGGTTGAGAACTCCAGAAAACCTTATAGCTGCCAGTGATTCAGTGCCCTGAGGCCTGCTCTAGTCTTATCTGTGCCAGAGTGGCCCATGCTGGGCTGTGCTTTGAGCTGGTGTTATAGAACCTTCCTTTTGGCCTTCCAGATTGTCTCGGCCTGTTTTACTATTATTTTGTAGCTTCTACTGCTCTAGAATTTGGTTAGAGCTATTTTTACAGGTATTATGAGCAATTTTTGGAGAGATCTCAGGTGGGTCTCTACTTCTACTCTGCCATCTTGGCTCACCTCCTAATATTCAAATTCTTAAAGCATGCAGAAGGGAAGAGTTCATAACCACACGTGAGATAGAGTAAATTATAACATATGCACATGAATGAATGCTATAGTTCTGTAGGAAATAAAGAGAGAATTTCAGAGAAAATTGAGAAAACTCTAGTGAATTGGTACGGTGAAGAGAGAAAAATCAGGAGAACCATTTGTATAATGGAAATCTTGTGAACCAATATATAAATAAATAAATAAAATATACAAGGATGCTGATTAAAACAATGACTAATCTAATTGCAGAGGATTCAGGTTGAAACATGCTACCTAGCCCACATGCCAGAGATTTGATAGACTATTAAGGACAAAAATTGATATATAATTATATTCACACACATACTTACATACACATGGTACTAGAAATGTCAGCTTTAGAAATTAAAGAGAAATAAATTGAAGGAATTGGAGTGATCAAAGAAGAAACTAAGCTATCACGTTTTGCAGATAATACAGAACCCTAAAGAATCATGTAAAACTACTTGAAGTAATAAGAAACTTCAGCAAAACTGCATGATATAAAATAAACCCACATGATTCATTAGCATTTCTATATATTACTAACAAAACTGAAAAGCAAGAGATAGAAAGAGAAATTCCATTTAAAGTTACTGTGCACATTATATAATATTTGGGACTCTGTACGCAAAAACAAACTCAGCGACTACATGAACACAATTAAAAAAAACTTTTCACATGAATAAAGTCAGGTTTAAATAACTGGAAAAACATCAGTTGCACACAGGTAGGTCAAGATAATGTAAATGCCAATTCTACCTAAATTAATGTACTTATTCAGTGTCATACCAATCAAACTAACAAAAATAATTTATAGAGCTAGAAAAATAATATCAAAATTCATCTGGAAGAACAAAAGGCCTAGAATATCAAAGGACTTATTGAAAAGAATTTCTACGGAAACTGGCCTAGCCATGTAAGATCTTATATTCTACTATAAAGCAACAATCATCAAAAGCACTTGCTTTTGACTAGAAAAAAGAGTGGTAGATCAATTCAATAGGTTAGGTACACAAGACACAGTACTCAACTTCTATAGTAATCTACTGTTTGATAAACCCAAAGACCCATGCATCTGGGATGAGAACTCATTATTTGTCAAAAATTATTGGGAAAACTGTAAAATAGTATGGCAGAAACTGGGCATAGACCAATGCCTGACACTGTATACCAGAATAAAGTTCAAATAGGTACATGAACTAGTTATAAAGACTGATAATATAAGCAAATTAAGACTACAAGGGATAGTTTACCTATCTGATTTATGAACAATGGAGGAATTTACAATAAAACAAGAAATGAGAATATTATGAAATACAAAATGGATGGTTCTAATTGCATTAAATTGAAAAGGCTTTGCACAAACAAAGCCAATGCAGCCAAAATTAGGAGGGAAGCAGAAAACCTGGAGTTTTTACCACTCTTTGATAAAGGACTCATTTCCAAAATACATAGAGAACTGAGTCAAATTTCTAAGAATACAAGTCATTCCTCAGTTGATAATTGGTCAAAGAATATGAACATGCAGTTTTCAGAGGCAGAAATTAAAGCTCTCTATAGTCATATGAAAAAATGCTCTAAATTACTATTGCTTAGAGAAATTCAAATCTAAACAACTCTGAGGTATCACCTATCAGATTGGCTAACGTGACAAAATAGGAAAATTAAAAATGGTGGAGAAGAGATGGGGAAATTGGAATACTAATGCATTATTGATAGACTTGTGAACTCCTCCGTATAGCAATTTGAAACTAAGGCTATAAAGGGCTATAAAAATGTGCATATCTTTTGACCAGTCTGTATCCCAAAGAGATCATGAAATAGGGAAAGGAACCAAATGTATAAAAATACTTTGTGGTGGCCAAGAACTGGAAATTGAGGAGGATATCCATGAATTGGGGAATGACTGAACAAATTGTGGTATAACAATAAAACAGAACACTATTTAGTTGTAAGAAATGATGAGCAGTTGAACTTCAGAGAAACCTGGAATGACTTGCATTAATTGGTGCTGAGTGACATAAAGAGAACCTGGAGAACATTGTACACAGTCACAGCCACATTATGCAATGAATGATTTTGATTGACTTATCTCTTCTCAACAATGCAAGGACCTAAAACATCTCCAAAAGACTCATGATGGAAAATACCATCCACATTCACAGAAAGTAATTTGGACTCTGAATGCAGATCAAAGCATACTATTTGTTCTCTTTTTTTTTGTTCAGCTCAGTTTCATTTGTTTTTTTTTCTCACGGTTCATTCCATTTATTCTAATTTTTCAATACAACATGACTAATTTTTAATAACAACGTATATGTGGAGCATATATTGGATTGCACACCATCCTGGTGATGCAGTAGGGAAAGGAGGTAGAGAAATAGTGACACTTATGGAAATGAATGTAGACAACAAAAAATAAATAATTTATAAAAAAGGTTTTCCATAAAACATTGTATTTCTCAAATGTTTTGTGGTTTTATCTTTGGTTATTTTATATTTCACACATATTTTCCTTCTTTTCACTTTGATATTGATACATAATGCTGTTAACTTGACAAGTTACTACCTCAAAGTGTCTTACCCTTCTCTAAAACTATCAATTACAGAAAGGGAACCAACCTATCCTGTCAGAAGTGTTTTCCTCACCCAAGTGTTCTTTAGAGCAGTAAAATAATTTGTTTAGGGGAAACAGCTACTTCCCATCTTGTTTATCATGTTCATTCATTTTGAAAAATAAAATCTATTCCACACCAAATATCACAGAGACAAGATGAAGACATTCTCTAATACAAGTTTTAAATTAAATATTAGATATCAGTAGGTTCAATCCAGCTGAATAAGCTTCATGTTTCATGTTACCTATTTTCTTGCATCTAGCGAGGTTTACTATAACCATCTTAGACGGGTGATTGTCACTTTTCTTCCTTAAAATCTCTCTTGAACAACCTAGTGTATTATTTACTACCCAATAGGTTAGGATATTTTCTTTTATGTATAAATTAAATTGTCCCTATTACAATTTGAAGCTTCAGTATATTCTCCCCCTAATTGTAGTTGGAAAAAATGTTACTTGCTAACACTTTCTCCTTTCAAGAATTTCATTAACCCCAGAGATTCTCCAATGCCTTGCTTTGAATTTTTCAATAACTACTATAAAGAATAGCATTCATATAGGACACATTATAATTCTTATATGGTTTTTGCCACGACTATTAAAAGAATCCTTTTAGGATGTTTACATACTCTGTTATCATTAGTTTAGCTCACTATATTAATATGCAACAGTACTATTGCATATATATGACTTTGATTCTGATATTTGTTTGTTTTAGTATAAGACCTTACCAATAGAAAATTCAGATATTGATAGAGTTCAGCAATATATCCACATATTAATCTTAGTGTTATTCTAAAAGAACTGCCTAGAGAAAGTGAGAGATTCACTGACATGTTATTGATCAAATAAGTCTTATGTGTATGACTTGAACTCATTTCTTCTTGACTCATAAAGTTAGCTTTCTTTTTGTATGAGCATGTTGTCTGAAAGAGCCCTTCATGGTTTGCAAAAGAATTTCCTTACAATAATCCTATAGAGGAAAGAGTGCAGGAATAATTATCTCCATTTTATAAATAAGGAGACTAAAACTCAGAAGCTTGATAAAAGTAACACTGAGGCAAAAGTTGAAACCAGGTCTCAGCTACAAGGTAAGAATTTTTTTCTGCTACACCAAGTTGCCTCTAGACATAGAGATATATTGAAGAAAAGGACTTAGCAATGATCTAGTCTGTCCAAGTCTCTCTGTGCCTTTCTCTCCCTCCCTCTTTCTCCACCCCCTCTCTCTAATTTTGAGGAATGTAAGGTCAAGGGGCACTAAGTAACTCATTCCACATCTCATGCATAGTTAACAGCACAATTAGAATAGTGGCCTCCTCAATTTTTATTTATTTTGTGCCTTTTTTATTTATGTTCAGATAGTGGTACAGTATGGTTTTTCTGGTGATGAATTTTGCATTCTTATTAAAAATTCCACTTTGATTATGGAATATGAAATACCATACAAATATGCACATATTTCTTGGTCATAATTGTCCTAATGAGAATGTATACACTTATGGTAAAGGAAACAAAATGCTCACGTTTTGACCTCGTCTACTCTGCAGCGTGAGCAGCTAAGTTTTGCAACGGTTAGAACACTGTGCCTGGCGTGAGGAGGAAATGAATTCCAATAAAGCTTCTGACATCTACCAGCTTTGTGAACCTGCAAGTCACTTAACTCTCTTTGCTTCCATTTCTTCATTTGTGAAATGAGCTGGAGAAGGACGTGGTAAACTACTCCAATACCTTTGCTAAGAAAACCCCAAATCGTGTTACAAGTAGTCACACAGGACTGAAAAAGTTTTCAACAACAACGACACTACAACAATTTTGAATTATTCGAAGTTACAATTTAACAGATCATTATCTGAAAAGTCAATTCTTCATTAATACTATGTTGACACTCCCCTTTCTCCAAGACTCTTTATTCTAAACTCTGAAGATTGTGAGGTAACAAGTTAAATCTTCAGAAAAATTCTTCTTTGGATAGGGTAGGATTACTAAACAGTCTTCTAGTTTAATTTAGAAAATGAACCCATTGTAGTAGATGCTTTAAGGTTCTCTGTTCATGCATTTCTGTGTAGGATACAGAATGAATTTATTCCAGTGAATCACAGTTAACCCTCACTAAGGAAATTATACTTATTGTAATTCTAAATTTAAGTAATTCATAAATTGACACAATTTGTTTTCTTTAAATGTATGATTGTTCAAAAAATTTTACCAGCTGTCATCTCTGTTTTGATTTTGAAACTCTTATAACTTCTTGGTTTCAAATAAGAATGAGATCAAAAAGCATTAAGAGTTTATTCTTTTTTAGATATGATGGTAAGTATTAGAGATAAAACAAAAAGGAAAAAACATTCCCTGTCCTTAAGGAGCTTGTGTGTAATTAAGAGAAGAAGAAATGACATGAGACACATTCAATACAACAGCACAGAAGTTGGAGATGGAATGTCACATAAAAATAAAGAATGTATGTGTATATATATATATATATATATATATATATATATATATACACACATACATACATACATACACACACAAATATATATAAAGGATGTATATGACACACACACACACACACATATTTGTAGTGGGAAATCTGGCAGAAAGTTAGGAAGGAGCCAGATTATGAAGAGCTTATAGTAGAAGTTTATAAAAAAGCAAAGCAACTTCTTTGGACTAACAACCTTAATAAGGTAAGACCCATTAATTAAGTAAACAAATTATTGGATTAGGCATAAATTTATACTCAATAAACTTTATCTGAGTAATTTATATGACACTGAGTTAATGGGGAAAGCTTTCATTCCTTGGAAATAAGTAAACATATGTCTAAACAAGTTACCTGAAAAAATAAATAGAAACCTTTATAGTATCAGAAAGATGTAGGTTCAAGTCCTACTTGAAAGAGATACCATCTCTAGGATTTGAGAGAAGTCACTTTACCTCTTGATCCTCCAGGCAACTCTAGTATATTATAAACTGTTAAACTACATTGTTAGAAAATTCTCTTTGTCAGAAGTTCCTTACATCTAAAACCATAAGTCTGATAATAATGAAAATAATGATCTGAGTTGGTGACATCTCTTTGTCAAGGTAGATCACTGCTTCCAGTGGGGTTGAGGGGTGTACTGTCAATGCTCAATTCCCCCACAATTTGTGGGGCCTAGAGCTCCAGAAACAGTAACTGTCTCTGCCCCTGCTGCAGCTCTGGCTGCTATGGGTTGCTCCGTCCCTGCTTTACTTTCTGTCACCCTGGGGCTGGGGCCATTCCAATCTACCCTCCCACACTGGTCCCACAGGCTTTCTCCACTGACTTTCCAATTTGTGCTTGGCATTTTTGGGTCCTGAAGTCTGGAAACTGCCACAGATATGAGAGGTTCAGTCTCTCCAAGACCTACTCAGGTCCTGTCTGTGCCTGTGTGGACCACAATGGACTGCACCCTGTTCCTTGCTTGGCATGTGAGACACTTCCTGGAGACCTTCCAAGCTGTCATGGGCTGGAGATTTGCTTCACTCCATCATTCTGCGGGTTCTGCAATTCCAGAATTTGTTTAGAGCCACTTTTTACAGGTCTTTGATTGGGCTTGGGAGCAGCATTCTAGAAATTGTATGATGTTACTCAGTCATCATGACTTTTACCTTTTCTTTACAACATGATTACTGTGAAAGTATGTTGAATAAAAATGCATATATAGAGGCAATAACATATTGCACACCGTCTTGGGGAGGGAAGAGTGGAAGGAAGTGAAGGAAATTTGAAATCAAAAGCTTACAAAAGTGAATATTGAAAATTTAAAACTAATTAATTAAAATTAGAAATAAGGCCTTTATCAGAGATATTGGCTGTAAAAAATATCTCCCAGTCTACCTGTGAAAATAAATTCAGGAATTTTATGAACACAATTACAAATTAATTTTAATTAATTTTCATGTAAATAAAGTCAAATCTAAATAATCTGGAAAAAAATGAAAATCAGTTGTTCATGGGTAGACCGAGGTAATGTAATAAAAATGACAGTTCTGCCTAAATTAATTTACTTATTCAGTGCCACACTAATCAAACTAATAAAAAGATATTTTAGAAATAGAAAAAAATAGGAACAAAATTCATCTGGCAAAACAAAATAACCAGAATGTCAAGGGAATTAATGAAAAGAAATGCTAGGAAGGTGACCTTACCAAACCAGATATGAAATTATATTATGAAGCAGCAATAATCAAAACTTCTTGGTGCTGGCTAAGAAATGGAGTGGTGGATCAGTGGATTAGGTATGTAAGACACAGTAATCAATGACTACAGTGTTCTACCACTGGATAAACCCAAAGACTCTAGATTCTGGGATAGGAACTCACCTTTTGACAAAACATGCTAGGGGTAACTAGAAAATAGTATGGAAGAAACTGGGAATAAGCCAATATCTTTCTCTGCATAACAAAATAAAGTCAAAATGGATGCACACTTAGATATAAAGGATGCTACCATGACTACTCTGGAAAAGCAAGGGATAGTTTACTTATCAGATTTATGGACCAAACAAGAAACAGAACACCTTATGAAATGTAAAATAGATAATTTTAATTTCATTAAAATTAAAAAGGTTTTGTACAAAAGAAGTCAATGCTATCAAGATGAGGGTGGTATGCATAAAACTGGGAAAGACTTTTTACAGCCAGTGTCTCTGATAAAGGCCTTACTTCTAAAATATATAGAGAACTTAATCAAATTTGTAGGGAACGAAGGTCATTCCACAATTGACAAATAGTCAAAAGATATGAACAGGTAATTTTTAGAGGAAGAAATGGAAGCTATCTAGACATATGAAAAAGTGCTCTTAATCACCACCAAATGAAATAAAATGAAATGAAATGAAAATCAGTGAAATGAAATGAAAGAAATGAAAATCAAAATAACTCTGACTTATCACATTACATATCAGATTGGCTAACATGACAAAATAGAAAAATAATAAATATTGGATAAGATGTGTGAAAATTAGAGCACTAATGGATTTTTTTCTGAA
Source organism: Bettongia penicillata ogilbyi (assembly GCA_023548195.1). Lineage (NCBI taxonomy): Eukaryota > Metazoa > Chordata > Mammalia > Diprotodontia > Potoroidae > Bettongia > Bettongia penicillata. The sequence goes on from JAJHZJ010000752.1 coordinate 195,280, forward strand.
GTTGTGAACTGACCCAACAATTTTGGAGAGAAATTTGGAACTATGCCCAAAGGATTATAAAAATGTGCATACCCTTTGACCCAGCAATATCACTTCTAGGTCTATATCCTAAAGAGATCACAAAAATGGTAAAAAGACTCACCTGTACAAAAATATTTACAACAAATATTTTTGTTTTGGACAGAAATTGGAAATTGAATGGAAGCACATCAATTGAGGAATGACTGAACAAGTTGAAGTATATGAATGTAATGAACTAGTATAGTCCTATAAGAAACAAGGAGTAGGCAGACTTCAGAGAAACCTGGAAAGACATATATGAACCGATGCTGAGTGAAGTAAGTAGAAACAGGAGAACACTGTACAGAGTAACAGCAACATTCTGTGATGACTAACTTGTATAGACTTAACTCTTCTTAGTAATGCAAAGTTCTAGGACAACTCCAAGGGACTCATGATGGGAAATGCTACCTATTCACATCCAGAGAATTATAGAGTCTAAATGTTGATCAAAGTATGCTATTTGTTCTCTCTCTCTCTCTCTCTCTCTCTCTCTCTCTCTCTCTCTCTCTCTCTCTCTCTCTCTCTCCCTCCCTCCCTCCCTCTCTCTCTCTCTCTCTCTCTCTCTCTCTCTCTCTCTCTCTCTCTCTCTCTCTCCTCTCCTCCCTCCCTCTCTCTCTCCTCCTCTCCTCTCCTCTCTCTCTCTCTCTCTCTCTCTCTCTCTCTCTCTCTCTCTCTCTCTTTCCTCTTTGTCGTGGTTCATTCCATTGGATACAATTCTTCTTTACAACATAACTAATGTGAAAATATGTTTAAAATGAATGCATATTTAGAGTTTATACTAGATTGTACACCATATTGGAACATGTGGTGGGGAAAAAGGGGAGGAAATTTAAAGCTCAAAAATTTGTGGAACTTAATGTTGCCAACTAAAAGTAAAAATTAAATTAAAAATGTTTCCCAGCTTTCTGCTTTCCTTCTAACCTTGGTTGCATTGGTTTTGTTTGTGGTGAAAACTATCTTTTTCACCTTTAATAATGCTCCCTGTCTCTTCTTTGATTATAAATTCTTCCCTTCTCTTTAGATTCAAAAGTATACCATTTTTTGCTTCCTTAGTTTGCTTATGGTATTACCCTTTTTGTCTAAATCATGTACCCATTTTGATGCTATCTTGGTATTTGTGATGGGGATGATGATCTTTCCCTAGTTTCTGCCTTACTGTGTTCTAATTTTCCCAGCAGTTTTTGTCAAAAAGTGAGCTTTTATCACCAAAGTCGGAGTCTTTGAGTTTATCAAGCAGTAGATCACTATATTCATTTAGTACTATGTCTGGTGTACCTAACCTATTCTATTGATCGACCACTATGTCTTAGCCACTACCAAATAGTTTTGATGTTTTTCACTTTAGAATGTAATTTTAGATTTGGTATGGCTAGACAACCTTCCTTTGCATTTTTTCATCGACTCCCTTGATGTTGTTTACATATTTTTCTTCGTAATATATTTTATTATTTCTCTCACTGTATGAATTATTTTTTTCATAGATTAATTGGTGTGTCAATGAATAATAAAATTAGTTTAGATAGCATTGCCATTTTCATTAAGTTAGCTCAGGCTATCCAAGATCAATTGATACTTTTCTGATTGTTTGAATGTGACTTTATTTGTGTGCAAAAGTTTGGCAATTGTGTTCATGGAGTTCCTGGATTTGTCCTGTGTAATGGCAAGCAAAGGAGGATTTTTCTGCTGTTTTTCTGGATTGAGTGGATTTTAGCCAATCAAATTTCTTTATTGATTCTTGCCTTTGATTGAATGAAACAAGAGTCTTTGATAAGAAACAGCATATATATTATATATATATATAATATACATAAATACACACATATGTACACATGCATATGCATACACACATGCATGCATATACATATATGCACAGGTATACATACATGCATATACATATACACGTATATATGTATATATACATGCATACATATATATATAAATATACAGATATAGATATATGAGAGAATAGAGAGATAAACAGAGCTGAGAGAGTAGTGATTGTGAGCTGAATTGGGGAAATTGTTTTTTGGGGAAGCATAATAGAAAGAATGTTTATGATTCTGGTACTGTGTCTGTTTCTCAGACAGAAGCCCTTTCTTGTTCTGTATTAATTTCTCAGACTGTTAAGTTTTGTTTCCCTAGAAACAGAAGCTGTGGGCAGGAGCCCCTGGAGTCTGCTGTCAGGCAGAAGCAGGAAGAGATTGGAGTGGAACAGTCCCTGTGAACTGATAAGGAGCAGGAGCAGAGACCTCCCTATGTGTGAACCAAGGCAAGAATTGGGAGCCTTTGGCCCATGGAGGAGGAGATGTGACTTTGGAAGTCAGCCTCAAGTCAAGAAGAGAGAAGGCTTTACTTAGACACTGTACATTGACTAAGGCAATTGTTCTTACAGTGACATAGGGTAGATGGTGTGGTCTTCTCTGCTAGCCTTAAGGATACCTTGTGCTAGGGAAGATCCTAGCCTGAGATGGGTCTGACTTTGGGGATACAATGATATATATTATGTGCCATGTGAAACACTGAGAGTTATGAGATGTATATAAGTATTAGATGACATGTTTTGCTTAAGGATTTTGCTATGATTCTTATGCTTTACTCTATTGAACGATGTTTAGTTTGTTCCTAAACAGAGAGCTCATTATAGTATGTATTTAGACACTTAAAATCATTACCAGTAGCAGTACTCAGGTGTGCTGCCATGATTGTTTTACATCTTGGGAGGTAGATTCCTGAATATTTTATTTTGTTTGCAATTATTTTCAACGGAATTTATTTTTCTATCTCCCACTGGTGGGCATTTTGGCAATATAGAAAGGCTGATGACTTATATGGGTTTATTCTATATATTGCAATTTTGTTAAAGTTGTTAATTATTTCAAGTAGTGCTTTTTTTAGTTGATTTTCTAGGATTCTCTAAGTATACCATCGTATCATCTAAAGACTGATAGTTTTGTCTTCTCCTTGTCTATTCTTTCCATTTCTTTTTCTTCTCTTACTGCTAAACTTTATTATTTCTCATACAATAATAAATAACACTGGTGATAAGTCATCCATTTTTGAGGATTCAAATAGTTTTATTCATATTTCATTTTTAAATTCTGTTTAGGTAATTCATGCTTTGTGAAGGATTCTTACAATAAGATTAAAAGAGTGAAGTAAAATTGATAAAAATGTGATGCTATCTGGAACTACATCATCCCCTGATCACTATTTTTAAAAAGTAATAAAAATCAATTTTCTTTTTTTTTCAAGAATGAGTTCTTTATTTCTTATGTTGGGCATGGAAAGGATATTTGAGCATTCTTTAAAAACAAAGCCTCTTCATTTCTTTTCTCCTAGGTCAGGGATTATTATTTTTTATTATTATTTATTTTTATATTTTTGGTATTCTACGATAATATACTTAGAGAATCCTGGAGATTCAAGTAAAAAAAAAAACTATTTGAAATAATAAACAACTTTGGCAAATTTTCAGGTTACAAAATAAACCTACACAAATCTTCTGCATTCCTATATATTAGCAATAAAGTCCAACACCAAGAGATAGAAAGAGAAATCCCATTTAAAGCTAGGGTAGAAACTATAAAATACTTAGGAATTTATCTGCCAAAACAAACCCAGGGATTATACAAACACAATTACAAGAAGCTTTTTGCAAAAATAGTCAGATTTAAGTAAGTGGAAAAACATCAGTTGTTCATGGGTAGGCCAAGCTTATATAATAAAAATGACAATTCTTCCTAAATTGATTTACTTATTTAGTGCCATACCAATTAAACTATCAGATAATTATTTTCTAGAGCTGGATAAAATAATATCAAAGTTCATTTGGAAGAAGAAAACGTCCAGAATATCAAAGGGAGTAATGAAAAGAAATGCTTGGGAACGTGGCCTAGTGCTAGCAGACTTCAAATTGTTTTATTAAGCAGCAGTTATCAAAACCACTTGGTATTGGCTAAGAAATACAGAGGTTGACAAATGGAATAGACTTGGGACTTAGACACAAAAGGCAAGGAATATAGCAACCTCCTGTTTGATAAACCCAAAGACCTCAGCTTCTGGGATAAGAACTCAGTGTTCAACAAAAATTGCTGGGAAAACTGGTTAACAGTGTGGTGGAAATTAGGCATAGACCCATGCCTGACACTGTAAACAAGAATAAAGTTCAAATGGGTACATGATTTAGGTATAAAGATTGATACCATGAATAAACTGGAGAAGCAAGGAATAGTGTATCAGATTTATGGAGAGGGGAAGAATTTTTCACTAAAGAAGTGATAGAAAGCATTATGAAATGCAAGATGGATAATTCTGATTACATTAAACTGAAAAGTTTTTGCACAACCAAACCCAATGCAACCAAAATTCGGAGGGATGTAGTAAATTGGGAAAAAATTTTACAGCTAAGCTTGGGGATAAAGGCCTCATTTCTGGAATATTTAGAGAACTGACTCAAATGTATAACCATACAAGTCATTCCCCAATTGATAAATGGTCAAAGGATATGAACAGGCAATTTTCAGAGGAAGAAATTAAAGATATCTATAATCATATGAAAAATCAATTTTTCTCACACATCCTCCACTGCAATGGAGAAAATTTTTACTCTAACAAACATGCATAATAAAATTTTAATTTCCACAATAGGATGAATAAAGAAAAATGAATGCCTTATTGTATACCCTAAGTTTTTCACACCTCCCCTCTCGGCCAGCCCAGAAGTCTCTCTCACTGACCTGTAGTGCCTGTGGGTGGAGGGCCCTTCGCGGCTGCTGGGGGTTCTGTCCCTGAGGCCTACCCGGATCTACTCCTTTGGGGCTGTGGAGCCACGGCAGCGCAGGGGTAGGATCCACGCCCGGAGCATGATGGACCCCTGGAGATAGCTTTCCAGGGCTCTCTGGAACAGAAATCTTTTCCACTGTGTTTATACGTGGCTTGTACTGATCCAGAATTTGTGGGGAGTTCTTTTTACAGAAAATATATGGGCTGTGGGTTCGTAGCTAGCATACGTGAGTCTTTCTACTCCACCATCTTGGCTCTTCCCCCCGAAATTTGTAATCTTAAGGAAGAAAATGACACCTTGCAAATTGGATTTGGGAGAGGTGAAACCAGGGAAATTATAAAAGATAAAGAAATAATTAAACAAAATATGAATAATGAAAAAATAGAAGAGGAAATGAAACATAAAAAAAACCCAACAGATTTGGAGAATAGACCAAGAAGAGAAAACAAATTAATTAGAGTAACTGAAAATTAGGATAAAAAAAGAAATCCTGATACAATAGTACAAGAAATAATTAAAGACAGTTTTCCTGAAGCATTAGAAACAGTATGTAAAGTAAAAATAGAAAAAAAAATATCCATTGATCACCAGTTGAAAGAGATCCTATGAAAAAATCAACAGAATTACGTAGTAAAATTCTGAAACCCTCAGATCAAGAATAAAATTTTAAAAAGCAACAAACATAAAACAGTTTAAATATGATGGTGCCACAGTTAGAATCACATAAGGCCTAGCAGTGGAGATATTAAAGGACTTTGGAAAGCTACATATATATCTTGGAAAACTGCATATCAAAGAGCAAAATAACTGGGGCTTCAGCCAAACATATCCTACCCAGCAAAGTTAAACATAATCTTGAATTAATGAAAATGGACATTTCATTAACTGTCAGACTTTCAAGACTTGATTAAAAAAAAAAACTGAATTTTATAGAAGATCTGACATACAAAACCGAAGCGAAATAAATGGTACACATTAGAACTAATTATAAGGAATTTCACAAGGACAGATGCTTTGTTATTTATTAACGTAAAATGAAAAATATTTGTCTAAGATTCTTACTAATAAACGGGTAACTCATTAGAAGAAAGGAAGAAAAGAAAAGATGGACAGTTCTCCACACAATGTGTAGTAGTTATCATACAGGTCTTCTTGAAATGAAATTTTTTTTACGTGTTTTGAATCCTATCTTATATTATGTTGTGCGCACGGCATTTTTTTCTTTTTACTTTATATTTGTTTATGATATGTTTTTCATTTCTTTTTTCTATTCTGTATTTGTGCTCTGATGTTTGAGTCTCAAATAAATTTTAGAAAAGAAACTATTTGAAAGAGACCTTTTTTTGTTTCTTATTCAATTTTAAGTGTGCTTCATGGATTTTAAAGTTGGACTTTCCTTTTGGGGTATATGGGGCACTGTTCCAAGCTTCTTGTGCTCAGCGTCAGGAGGCTGTCACTGACTTTCTGCACCGGAGCCTCAGGTGCTGGTGGCTTGCCCAAAGTGCTGGTTTGGCCTAGCCTAGTCATTTCTACTTTGTCTTGGCTTATGGGGTTGTCAATTTGCCTTCTGCTCTGAAGCTGTAAACCTCACAGTTGGTCTGTTGAGCCACTGAGCTGCTAAGCCAGCACTGAGAGGCCTTGTTTGCTGATCTGTACTATAGCTAAGGGCCTTGCCCTGCCTTGTCTTTGCACAGTTTGAGTTAAGCTGAGTTTTTCTTTTACCCAATGAGACAAAGTTTTCCTTAAGTCTTTCTCATGTGTCTTAAGCTAGAAAATTATTTCACTCCATCTTTTTGTAGTTACGGTCACTTCAGAATCCATTTAGAGATGTGATTTAATATTGCTTTCAAGGGAAACTGGGGAGAGCTCAGGCAAGTTCCTGACTTTTCTCTGCCACCTTGGTGCCACATCCTATAATGTCTACTAGCAATCAGAGGATTCTCATGTTGAGTCCTTGGGAATCATAGAGCTAGGATAAAAGGCAATATCCTTCTCTTTTCATTTTATAGGACAGTAAGCTTAATTCTTCCAAGAAGAAGAGAAATGCACAAGTAAAACGAAGTTTAGTCATGAGGTTCAGAGTTGTATCAGAAGAAAATAAAAGAATGGAAAGAGATGAAAGTCTGCCAGGATTGGGTAATGATAGCTATCAACACCCCTGATACTATTGCTTTTACCATTATAGCCACTACCCTACCCAGGACAGATGCTGTGAAAGTACTGTACTGTCCAATTTGGTGAGATATAGAAATAGTAAAATTCCTATCTTTGTGTCTCAGGTTGCCTTAACTCCTGTTGTGATACCATATGTAACATTCTGTATTTCCTCTAAAATGCATTTATTTCAATATTTTATCTTAAGTTTCTGAAAAAGAAATTGGATTCTATAAAATAGCATTCATGATGTGACTTTTCTTTGGGAAAAATTAAAGGTAGGAAAGCTTTACTTATGAATAGCCCCTTTTCTAATTTGCTCAACTCAACAGTGAAGTATTTGAGGTGCATCAATGACACTTTACTGATAAATAAAATTGCTATCCCTCCAAAGATGAGAGAAGATTGAAATAAATCCAGACCATTCTTTATCTCCCTGGAAAAGAAAATAAGTCAGTGTTGTCGGAGTGAAGGATTCTTGGTCAGGAGGAGTTTTCTCTGAAAGGTTTTCTGAGGTAGTGACCTTGAGCTAGTTTTCTTTCTTACTGTTGCATTCCTGAACAGGTTCAAGGAAACCCCAACTTTGTGGGATAGAGCAAAGAATGTGATTAGAGAGAGACACACACTAACCTAATGAGCAGAGTGACTCTGCCTACAAGAAGTAGTGTCCTGACAGAGGCAAAAGTTAGTTCATTATAGTCTCCTACTAATTAGTACAAAACATGCTATAAAGCATAAAGGAAGGAAAGGGATAGAAACTCATGGGAAATACTGGTAAAACAAATGGGTTGGAGAATTTTGTTTTGACAAAGATGCAAAAGTTCTTGACAAATTCAACCCTCTATAACACTTAGTCATTATTTACATATTTTGGATAATCTTCCTGATACTTCAGATGTCAAGTTTAAATTCTGCTGCATTTTCTTCATTCCACACGATTGACATTTACCAAATAGAGGAAAGAAGTGCAGACTATGCAGAGCAACTAGTTAATGCAATGGATAGAGGACCAAGTCTGAAGTTAGAAAGACTCCTCTTCCTGAGTTCAGATCTGTCCTAAGATAAAATCTGTGTGACCCTGTGCAAGTCACTTAACACTGTTGGTCTCTTTTTCTTCATCTTTAAAATGAGCTGGTGACAGAAATGGCAAATCACTCCAGTGTCTTTGTCAAGAAAACCCTAAATAAGTTCACAAAGAGTTGGACATGACTGAAATGACTAAAAAAACAATCAGAGATGAAACTTGATATAGTGACTACTATCGTGGGGTTGATCTTGACATTAGAAAAGCAAATTATACATTTTGCTTTTGATACTTGCTAATTGTGAGGCGATAAAACCTCTCTTACCCTCCCTCAGTAGTAATTTCCTCATCTGTTAAATGCTGAAGATAATATTTGTTGCAGTAGCCATCATATACTTTTCTGGTGTGGCTCAAATGAAGTGTGTGTGTGTGTGAGTTGTGTGTGTGTATTCCATTGCTAACATTCCATCACTACATAGATGTCTATTATTAATTCTGACATCTATTTTCAGTGCTTTTTGATTTAGGGATAATTATCGTTTCTGATATTATCTCACATTTTGAGGCTAGACTTTTAGTTGGAAAGGATGCAGTAGCAATACAATCAATTCTAGAGACATATTCAGAAATAAAAATAAACGATGTAAAACAAGTGATTAGAGACTTATATTATTGACTGAATTTTATTGAGTTTTTATTAAAGTAAAAATCTCAGATGAAAGAAGAGATGTGTAAATAACAACAAAATACCAAGAATAGAAAAAAAAATTGAGAGAGAGTTTTAGAATAGAAATTATATAAGTGGAAAAATACCAGTTGATCATGGGTAGACTGAGATAATATGACCCAAATAACAATTCTATCTAAGTTAACTTATTCAGTGCCGTACCAGCCAAATTGTCAGATAAGTATTATGTACAGCTAGAAAAATATAATATCAAAATTCGTCAGGAAGAACCAAAGGACAGAATATCAAGGGAAACAAGGAAAAGAAATGTGTCCTAGCAGTACCAGATCTCAAATTGTATTGTAAAGCAACAATTATCAAAACCACTTGCTACTGCCTAAGAAACGGAGGGGCAGACCAATGGAATATGTGAGGTGCTCAAGAGACAGTACTCCATGAATATAGCGATCTATTGTTTCATAACCCAAGGACCTCAGCTTCTGGGTTAAGAACTTACTGTTTGACAAAAATTGCTGGGAAAACTTCATAACAGTGTGACAGAAACTGGGCATAGACCAATGCCTGACACCATAGACAAGAATATAGTCCAAATGAGTACATAATCTAGGTATAAAGATTTTTTTTATTTTTTTAGTATTCTACAGTCACTTCCTTAAAATTAAGATTTTTATCCCCCCCACACATTTCCTCCACTACCCCCCCTCCCTCCTCGCGACAGCATACAATTCTGTATAGGCTCGACATATACTTGCCTATTGAGTACATTTTCACAATACTGATGCTATGTAGTCAAACTAAAATAAATGGAAGAAATCATATAACAAATAAAAACATAACACACTAAAACCTACACACATACAAACATGATCTGCTACATTTGCAAATGACTTCCATATTTCTTTCTCTGACTGTGGAAGACATTTTGCCTTAGAATGCCACCACTGTGATTTTTTTGAAGTAAGTTCTTGCGTTATTACAAAGTTCCAAGTCTACCAGAAAAAACTCTCGCACACTGTGGTCGTTGCTGTGCACAAAGTTCTCCTGGTTCTGCTCCTTTCGCTCAGCATCAGATCATATAAGTCCTTCCAGGTCTCCCTGAAGTCTTCTTGTTCATCATTTCTTATGGTGCAATAGTACTCCCTAACGTTCATATACTATAACTTATTCAGCCATTCACCAATTGATGGGCATCCCCTTGATTTCCAGTTCTTGGCAAATACAAAGAGTGCTGCTATAAATATTTTTGTACATGTGTGACCCTTTCCCATTTTTGTGATCTCTTGGAGATACACTCCTAGAAGTAATACTGCTGAGTCAAAGGGTATGCACATTTCTGTAGCCCTTTAAAAGGTATAGTTCCAAACCGTTCTCCAGAATGGTTGGATGAGCTCACACCTCCACCAACAATTAATTCATGTTCCAACTCTCCCACATCCTCTCCAGCACTTATCATTTTCTTGTTCTGTCATATTTGCCAATCTTCTAGATGTGATGTGGTACCTCAGAAGAGTTTTGATTTGCATCTCTCTAATCGGTAGTGATTTAGAGCACTTTTTCATATGATCATAGATATCTTTAATTTCTTCCCCTGAAAATTGCCTGTTCGTATCCTTTGACCATTTATCAATTGGGGAATGATTTGTATGGTTATACATTTGAGTCAGTTCTCTATAGATTCTGGAAATGAGGCCTTTATCCCCGAGCTTAACTGCAAAATTTTTTCCCAATTCACTCATTTCATCACACTATTGTCCATCAACATTAATAACAATAACAGCAACAATATCATCATGGGGAGCTCTAATATTCAATTCCTGTCTTCTAGGTCCTTCCTTGATGCCTGCTAGCATGTTAATGTCTTATTTGACCTCAAACAAAGATACAAACGAACTTTTTCCAACAATCCTGAATGGCTGACACGTTATATCTCTTCTCCCCTTCTCAGCCAGAAAGGAGGTGTGACTCTCTCTCATCCAGGTCCTGGAAGGTCTAGATTATATAGGATTCAAATGAGTGTTCCCATACGCAAATCATATATTCATGGTTAAAACATTTTGTTGTTGTGACAGTTTGAAAGCAAGGTAGATTGGTACAAACACGAATAAATGTAAAAATTCAGACACAATTGGCAAAGCCAAAATAAAAGACACAAAATACAAAATATAAAATGCAACCTTGGCTCTACCTAAAACAAGACCTGAGTTAGTGGAATCAAAACACAAATGTTTTGGTTGGCTCTGGGATTTGGAGGAATTTAAAATTCTTTGTAGCCATCTCCATTACTGGAGAGTTACTATGGTAAGGGTCACATTCTATCTTCAAAATATCTTTATTCAAGAGTAGTAAAATTTAAAGAAAATAATCCAAAAAATCGGCAAATTATAAGCCACATCTTTAAAATTCTAATAACCTCCATTTTTCAAACAAACTGGCTACTCACTCTTCCCTAATTCTGATTTCATCTTCTTACCCTATGAGTTTGTAAAGAATGGATTTCATACCAGGAATGCTCTCCTTTTTCAATTCCATCTCATTTTATTGTTTTTAGAATCCATAATTCCCCTCACAGAATAGGAAACCTAGCAGATGATTACTCATCACCTCAATTTTTAGTACTTCCTAACTTTTACTCTGAAATTATTTTTCCTCTTCATATTTTATATATGCATGTATATGTACATGTAAGTACATATGCGTGTGTATACATACCTACTCATATTTATATATACTCCTTGGTGTTGAGAAGTATTACATTTTTTTTCTTCTTGTATCTTCAGTCTAATGCAGTGTTGGGCACATAATAGGCCCTCATGTATTGAGATGAACTGAATTCATGACCAGCTTAGCTCATTCTGAGCTTTAGTATCCCTGACATCATTGTTAAGAAATTATTGTTCCACATTTATTTCTATTACCTACTTTTGCTTCCATTTTACATACCTGTCTTAAAAACAAGATGGATAAGTTATTTATGCAATTCACTGAACCTATTTTGAGGAACTTACTCTTTTCTTCTTCATTAGAACATATATTTTCACCTTCATATTTGTTCTTTGTAACTTCATCCTTCTTAACAGGGTTTCTATGTAGTTTTTTTTTTCCTACTCATTGGTGATTATCTATTCTTTTTTTTCTGAATCCTTTTAAAAGGCTTGTAATTTTAAATCTGAAAATCGAGAGTGTTTATACTTCATCCCTCGTGCAGTTTCAGATAGAGTGGTCAGTTTCATTGACATTTCATGTTATTTCAGTTCCTTTTTGAAGGTCTGAATTAGGTCCAATATAGGGGACCTTTAATTGTTGTCTTAATCTTTTGAAGAAGCAGTTTCATGAGGACAAGTTGAAAGTTTTCAATTATTTTGCCTTTAATGGAGAGATACGGAAATATAGAAATAGAGAGATAGAAACAGAGAGGTGGAGAAATTGGAGAGACATGAACAGTTACAAGACAAATGAGAGAGGAAAAGAGAGAGAAAGATTAGAGAGAGAGAGAGAATAGAAAGAGAGAGACAGCATACAGAGAAAGAGAGAGAACAGAGAGAGAGAGAGACAGGAATGTGAACAGAGCCCCAACAAAGGTCTAAAAAAATTAAGTCCTCTTGCTACTCTATCACACCTCCATTCCATTCCAACTTTGTGATATTTCCAAAATTACTCATTCTCCTAGTCCATGTCTGATTTTTTTTTCTTTTATATAGTCTATACTGTAGTTTAATGATGATAACTTTGTTCTATTTTGTTTTGGTTGGGGTTAGTTTGTTTGTTTTTCTATTATTTTTCCTTTTTCTCTTGATGCTCAAATCAAGGGCTTTCCAGTATTCTTCTACTATCAGGTTCTTAGATTTCCTCAGAAGAAGGAATTTCATTCACTAGATTTGTGTTCCCATTTATTGAATCAGAATTTCTTCCTTCTCTTTATAACAAATGTGGAATATGATAATATTGTTGTTTCATGTGAAGTATTCCATGTTGGATACTATGCCCTAATAATGGTAAGGTGGCTCCATTATTTTTTTTTTCAAGAATAGCTATTTTCTTGTTTTCATGTATTTTTTTTTGGTAGATCCAGTAACTATTTTTTTTAAGTCAAATCAGCTTAAATCGTATGCTCTTAATCCCACAAGTGTTGTGAATTCTAGGGAAATTGCATGGTTTCCTACTGGGTTTCATATCAGAGGAGTTCTGCATTCCACATAATCATGTGAGGGGGAGCAGGAACAGTGAGGAGGGTAGAAAGAGCCAGAGAAAGGAAATACAGACTCCCCGTCCTATTACTCTGGCTCCAGGAAACAAGTGCCCTGCCCCATTTCACCATAAAAACATAGACATTTATGCTTCCCAGGAGTAGTTTTTCAAAACATCCCAGAGCTTTTTGTCATAAAACATGCTGTAAATTCCTGCCACAGCTTTCTGCCTTCTGGTAAAACAAAACCAAGTGAACACATTATGATCCAAGCATCCCTAACGGGAACCCCGGAGGGGATGTCAAGTGCCAGGATAAAATTTAAGAGCTCAACAAAGCCAAAGATAAATGTTGTCTGTGAATATACCCTATTGGTAAAGTGTAATGATTTCTTCAAACCAGATGATTTCATCCATTTTTTAAAAAATAAAACCCATTGTTGAAAAAAAAATATGATATGAGTTAAAATATTTCATACATTTTTTGGTGTATTTTTTCAAATGTCTCATAGTCCAAAATTTGCAATACCAGGTAAGAGAAAGAGCAAATTAGGCCAATAGGACCAAATGATCATCTATTGAAACCTGACAAGCAATTTACTTTCTCTAGAACTACATCATATATTGGAACTCAACGTTAGTAAAACTTTGAAAGTCATTAGGGTAGTTGATTAGAGGAAAAAGTCAAGCATATTTTATATATAGTTATAATAATTAATATTCTCAATAGAGGGTATGAAAGGTTTTTTAATTATTAATTTTTACTTAGCAATGCACAATGAAAATAATTCTGATTGCCAATATTGAATTTTGAAAGTCCTCTGTTTGTAATGTTATTCTCTATATACCTTAATATGTAAATTCCAGACAACTATCCATTCCTGAATTTCACTTAATGTCCCAATTGTTATGGTCTACTTTTCTTAAAATTCAAATTTAGTCATGTTATTATTAATAGCATTTTGAATTTTTTTCATATAGTAGTTTAAGAAGAAAATTTCCTGAAATCAGGAAATTAAATAAAATCATTGTTTCTCTTCCACCTAGGGTCCTGTGATATGGAATCATCATCAGATATTTGATATGTTCTAGTTTTATGCATATAAAGCAAGATGGCAGAACCTGCTATCATCCACCCACGTAGGTGATTGCAAGATAGAGAGAAACACTGAACTATGCATTACTGATTTGGTTCAAGACCTTGCATTACCTTTTCTCCAGAAATCTCCATGAAGATTTCCCAGAAACTCAATATCACAAGTTGGTAGATTCAAGGGTTATGACTCCATGACAATGAAACTTAAAATTTTGTCTGATTTTAAGTATACAAAATTTCAAAATCATTTTCCTTTTCCCACTGCAAATTCATATAAGCCACCAAGAGATTCTGTGAAACAGAATCTGGTGAGAATTAATCTCTTGTATTCCATTAAAATAGACATAAAAGTTTTTTATTTTCTCCTTCAAAACAAGTTAAATCACAAAACTTAGAAGATTACATAATTTACCAGAGAATTTATTGCATTCACACTCCATAAATAGTTCTGATGTCATCCATGCACTATCATTTCAAATCACTGATTAGTCTCTGTCTTCAGTTTCAAAAAAAAATCAGATCTCAGTTAATTCAATGAAAAACAATGGCATTCAATGATTTGTGACCCAATAAAGCAGCAGATTGACTTTTTTAACTTTCTAAAGCAGTTATTTTTATGCAACCATGTATTGATTTTTCTTTTCCCTATGGGTAGGGAAATGTTCTTGGACTTGGTGTCATGAACTTTTATGAATGGAAATTCCAGTAGGAATTGTAATTTCCCACTCATATTCTCTAGAAGAAGAAATATGAGACTCCAAAGGGTATAAATTCTAGTAAGCATGAAGTTTACTTGGGGTCTGACTTTGAACTGTGGTGACAATAGGAGAGACAGAGAGAGAAAGAGAGAGAGAGAGAGAGAGAGAGAGAGAGAGAGAGAGAGAGAGAGAGAGAGAGAGACAGAGGCAGAGACAGAGACAGAGACAGACAGAGAGACACAAAGACAGAGAGAGACAGAGAAAGAGACAGTGAGACAGAGACAGACAGAGAGAGAGAGGCAGAGATAGAAAAGGGAAAGACAGGCAAGGGGAGGGGAGAAGAGACAGATAGACACAAACACAGAGAAACGGAGACAAAGACAGAGACACAGAGACAAAACAAAGACAGAAAGAGACAGAGATCTCAAGACAAAACAAGAGAGAAAGAGAAGATTCAGAAAAAAAATTTATTATATGAGCTCAGAGAGTAGAGTCTGAGCATTGTGGCACTATTTTGGTTCCTTGAGATGAACAAAAGTTCAATAAAGTTTTAAGTTTCCTAACTTCCACTGTAACTGACATATATTTTCCTCTTTATTTAAATTGTTTATAATTCCTGATTTCATCTCATATGAAGTATGACTAGTCATTAATGACGTTAATTCATACCTGCCAATTATGCATATTGGGAAGAGATTTAATAATGGTATTTGTCCATAAGCTTAGAAATCCAAAACTAAACAGTCTAAAAGTCTGAACCTCCACTACAAAGAGTTAGATCTCCCTTCCTCTACCCCTATCCTCCTCAGAAGAGGATGAACATAAATTACAGAATTTTATGGATTCCATTTTATTAATTTCACATAATATCCTAAAGGACAGAGATAGAAGAGCTACTTGACTTGGAACTATTCACTCTCAAATTACTGAACTATGTGTATGTAAGCAAGATTCATGTATTAAAGAATGATAGGTGCCTCAATGAAGCTTCCAGTCTCCAAAGTGAGCGTTAGAAGAGAGTCAAGGACCAAAGGATCATCACACACATATGTGTCATTCAGTAGAAGAAAAAAGATATTGTTTGGGAACAGTAGTCATGACCCTCAAATTCAAAAAGTGGAATCTAGTTTCTGACTTTAAATTCCCCTCACATAACCAAATACTAAATAACATTGCCAACTTGCCAACTATATATTTGCATCATGCAGATTGGGGTACAAGTCACATTTTTTAGGCATTTGAGATGCATAGGGAAGAAAAGTTCTCTACTGCCAAGAATCACATAATCTAATGTTGAAAATGATGCAGACAAGCATGAAATGAATAGAAATATGTACTCCCAAATCATAATTCAAGAATGAGTAAAAAAGTTGTGGTTGTGCTTATAGTTGTAATTAAATCTTCTCAGAGAACTTGGGTTTAATGGCTTTGGTAATTCATTTCCCTCCCCCGAAATGCTCAAAGTCTCTGTGAAAACATCTTATTGACCCTGCCGAAAGTGACCATTGTGTAGAAAAACTCATTTTAACTCTTCCTTGTTGCTCACACACAAAAAAAGCACAGTTGCAGCATTCTGCAACTAAGGCCTGAGGTTACTATGATTCTCTTTGTCTATGCACTGTGTATATTCACCACTCTGGTTCTTATTGCCTTCAATAGCCTTCTAGGTTTGCTCATGCAATTTGATATAAACCTTAACCCTCTGTGAAGTGATGAGACTGTTAATCCTGGTATGGCTATTCTGAACATGTTGTCATGTAATGTACAGAATTATTTACTGAAAGTGATGATCCCTAAACTGGAAAGGCAGTAGAGTATATTGACAAACAAAAGTGGACTTGGAAAAAGGCCAGAATTGACTTTGATTCTGTCTCCATATTTATAACTATATCACTTTATGCAAGTCTCCTGGGCAAACAAACCCTTCTTGAAACTGTTCCCACATCTATAAAAATGGGAATCCTAATTTAAGAGAATCAATTAGGCATATTTGCAGGCTCTTGACTAGTGCTTTTTCCTAATGACTGACTGAATGAAGTGAAAAGAATTGCTCTCATAGAAAAAAAATCACCCTTCCCTTCACCTTTTCGGATATATTAAAGTGAGTTGTAAAACATCACACCCATGTTTTTGTTCCCTCTCTCCATTAGACTTCTAAAAAATGTACAGAGGAGGAGAGTGCTTCATCCCATTCTTAGAAATTAAAAATAGTGACTCATAGAAGAACACAGTGAGATGTAGGTGCTTGAACAATTAGACTGAAGTTTTTTGCTGCTGATGTTACCTCATTGATATCCTATGTGTAACATTTCCCAAGTTCAATCTCTTCAAAGTAGCATATTTCCTGAGCATCCTGATCCTTGAAAGGGAAGATACATGACCCCTACCAGAGAAATGCAGGGGTCACAGCATTAAAAACCCAGGGGATGTCGACCTTGTCAATTTGCCACGTTATTATTGGGAATTAATCATACATTGCAAGTCAAATATGAATTACTTTTTCATCAGCCTCTCAATGTATGTTTATCTTCTGAAAAAGAATGGCTTATTTGTGTATGCAGTATTCCTGCATTTATTTCCAGAATTCTGGCCCAGTTTTATTTTCAAAACTGGTAGAATTGGATCACTCAGAGCCTGAGTGATTTAGTCAAAACACATTCAATAACCCCCAGGTAAAACTCATACTCAAAGTGGTAAAACAAGCCCTAAGGGAGATAAATATAGATAAAGCCACCACCCAGGAGAAGAAAACAGTCAGCAAAGGAATTACTTGATGTCTCAGAAAATTTCCACCAAAATCCTTAAATTGCCTTTATATACTAATTGTTAAAAGACACTAGGGCACATTGCTAAATATGCTATTGGTAGCAATGGATAGAGAGTCAGACAGAGAGTCAGGAAGACTCATCTTTATGAGTTCAAATCTGGCCTCAGACTCATCCTAGCTGTATGACTCTGAGCAAACCATTTAACTCTGCCTCATTTCCTCATCTGCACAATGAGCTAGAGAAAGAAATTACAAACCACTTCAGAATCTTTGCCAAGAAAATCCCAAATGGGATTGTGAAGTCAGGCACCACTGAAAAACTGAACATCAGCAAAAGGGTCTACCTCTGTGTCCAAGGTCAATCCACGTATGGGCAATGATGACTCAAACAACTCAAACTGTCTATTCCAAAAGGTCTTAGGTCACAACTATACTTGTTGGAAGTGTCAAAGGATAAGGAAATTATTCAGAACATTGCAGTTCCAATTGTATTCCAGCCCAAGGAAATTCCTGTTGGTTATTTTTGTCTTGTTCATTTTCCATAGCAGGTAAAATAAAAGCTAAACTAGACCTACTAGACATAAAACAATGATGACCTATATGACAATGGAAATTCTTTGACACGATTTTATGAAAAACTAGATGCAAGCCACACTCAAGTTTCTCCTGAATCACACATACTACAAGGTCAGAGTATGACTGCACATGTGATTCCCAGAGTTTTTGAGAAGAGAGATTGGTGCAAAGGTGATGGTAATATTTGCAATGTCTATCTCAGAGGCTTATTGTGTAAACAAAAAGGTGCTAAGCAAAGACTATACACACTTTGCTACTTGTTTAAAGGTGAATTATTTATCATCTAAAGGTATGCAACAGGAAGGCACTTGTTCCATGTTGGGGACAGAGAAGATATATGAGAAAAGATGTGAGCACAGGATTTTAACAGAAAAGTGTTGGGGTTTTTTGTTTTGTTTTGTTTTGTTTGGAATGAGTAAAGTAGAATCAGAGATCTTAGGAAATAAGATCATGAAACACACAATGGAAATATTTTTAAAAAGTAAATGTCATGTATATAATCAATTTTTTTACCTATCTTATCAATGAGTCTCTATTGTATATTTTCTTTTCACTTCATAGCTAGCACAGAAATGGTGATATATATATATATATATATATATATATGCATATATACATATATATATATTTTTTTTTTCTCTGTAAACTTTTTTTCCTTCTTTTTTACTTGATCAGTGACCCCTTTGTTGTATATGCCTCAGGAGGGAGTTTCTAGGTCAAAGATTATTTAAAAAAGGCATGGTGCATGACTGTTAAGGAATATTACTGTGCTGTAAGAGACAATGATCATAGTGAATACAGAGGAACATGGAACAACTTAGGCAAACTGCAACAAAATAAGCTGAACAAGGAAAATAATGTATATTCATAATGACAATGTGAATTGAAAGAAAAATAGCCACAGAATAATGCCAGATGAATGTGGTAAAATCATAATGAACAAACTTGGCTTCACTCCTTTGCAGAAATGAATGCCAACAGGTATGGGGAATTTCACAAAGTTTTATATGTTTTTCAATGCATTGATATGCTTTTCTGATATGTTGTTACATCTGATTTTTTTTCTTGTTAAAATATTTACTAGGAACAGCCTTCTAGGAGGAGGATAAGAAAAAGAGAGTAAAATTGAGGAGATATAAAGTCAAAACAAATCTATATATATATACTTTTTTAAAAAATAAATTTCAGATTTTATATGCTACTGAAGATAACAGCAGGGCCCTAGAAAGTTAAAAATAATGGAATATATTGACAAAGTCATAGGTATTGAAGGGTGGTATATTTGCAAGAGAGCTGGCTTCAAATTGAGATGATACGTAACTCTGTGAATGTTAGATTTCAATGTACTTTTTCTTATGATGGGGAAACAAATCGAGTCAACAAGCATTTATTAAGGGACAACTCTGTTTCTGGCACAAAGCTAAGTATTGGTGATGCTAAGAAAGACTAAAAAACATCCTGCTCCCAAAGAAACTGAGGACTATTGGAGTTGACATGTAAACAACTATAGCTAAAATAATACATACATTATACATTGGAGATAATGAACAGAGGGAAGGCACAAGTTTTAAAATGGGTATGGAAAATCTCCTTTAAGAAAGTTAACCTGTAGCTGAGATGTGAAGGACTCCAGAGAAGCCAGGGGGCAGAAGTGAGGTGGGAGTAAGATTTCTTCAGACATGGGAGACAGCAATTGAAAATGCTTTTTAATATTTTCTGAAACAATGAAGAAGACAGTAGTATATGTATTTCAGAATACATGGATGAGAGCAAAACATAAGTATAGTTATATATCAAAGGAGGAAGAGGGTAGCCTGTGAAAGTCTTGAAAGTGTAACATATGATTTTGCATTTTCCTGTAGGAAAAGGAGTATATTTAGAGTTAGGGTTAGGGTTATATTGGAGTATAGTCATCTCTTCCACATCATGGAGGTTAGGGAAGCCCTCATGATCTGGAAAATCCATGTAAAAATTTTGGCCCTCCTTTCCTACCAGAGAAAATGTCTAATTTTTTTTTCTTTTTCTTTTATGGGGTGTTCACACCCCATATTCATTCATTGTAGAACTCGGTTAAGTATTTAGACATAGGCTTTGTGTCATCTTCTGGCCTTCTACATGTCATCTGTGGCTTCTGAAAAACTCCTTTAATAATCCCCATTTAATTTCTTATGCCCACTAACAATATATCAAAACCACAGTGGGGAAAGTTGTGATGTGGAAGGGATACTATATTGTAAAGGGGGTTCACTTAATCAGGCCTTTACTTTAGAAAGATCTATTTGATGGCTGAGATGACCTATTAAGGTGGGGAGAGACTTGAGACAGGAAAAGTGAATATTAAGGTATTTCAATAGTCCAGTGGTGACTTGACAAGGGCCTGCACCAAGGTGGTCACAATATCAAAGGTGAGAAGTGGCACAAATGTGAGATATTATGAAAGTGGCTCTGGACATAGTTCAAATGATGGGTATATCACTCTGTTCTTCAGCTGGACTAGTTCTTCACAGTGAAGTATGTCTTTATAGAACTGGTGGTTTGATTGGACATCTTCCTACTTTGATGTGATATTTTGACTAGAAGGATCAGTCTGCTCCTGGGGCACAATCAACTGGGTAATTGCTGTGCTAGCTCCTCACCACATACCTCTGCACCAGCAGCTTATTGGGCATTCCTTGCCAGATAGCACGTTTGTGGTCTAGAGGTGTTTATTATTAAGCACCCCAACATACATGAGGGGTTGCTATCACAAGTTCTTTGATCTGCTTTTCTAAAAGGAAACTTTTGAGGGGTTTACAATCACTTTAATTAATCATATATGGCATTCACCCAGTTCCAGGGAAAAATTCAGCACTCTGAACTTCAGAGAAAATACAGAGAAATCAAATATTAACAGATATGGTTTCCAACTCTCTGACCATAATCAATACATATATCACAAATAAATAGACAAATGCAACTGCCTAAACCATCCATACATAGTAGAGGGAAGCATCAACATATGGATTTTCAAGGTCGGGGCTTCTTAGCTGCTTGCCAGAGTTTTGTCTGACCAAACAAACACTTCCCGCCAGTAAGCACCAAAGTAAAACCTGACCCTCAGAGTATTTAAACCTTTTTAGAGCCAGGGGGCATCATAACCCATGAGAATCAGTGCCTCATTAACAAAAGGCATGGAACTTCCCACAAATCTTCTCCCCATTAATGGATGGGGAACATCTTTAATGGCATTAACAATATGAACACATATACTGTTTCTAGTTAAAGAAACTCTTCCTTCCGTACTTTACTCTTAATAAAGACTTTTGTTTGACAATGGCAAGATTCAATCAGAGGCATTTGATTATATTAAAACAAAAATAGCAAAAGATCCAACTTTGCTTGCTATCACAGAGTGCTGGAAACCCTGAAATGTAAGGATACAGAGAGTAAGTCTGCCTCAAAAGAATTCAGGCATTCAAGTCTTCCAGTCCAAGTAGTGAGTTTATTTGTAACACCAATACAAGTGGTCCAGACTCCTAGGTTGTCTGTATATTTGATGAGGATTAGATGGATAATTTTATACAGAAAGACTGCAGGAAGATCTGGATGAGATCTAGGAGTAGCAAGTAGCCTGTGGTGGTCTGGAGATACCAGAGAAAGGTGTCTAGATGGGATTAAAGAAGTGTCAAGTAAGTTAATTAATTAATCAATGTCCTTTGGGGTGGGACAGATGCTGCAGGTGAACTCCAGGGACTGGACTGTGTGGAAAAGTCCAAGGTCTTTTAGAGGCCCATCATTAGTACCCCATCAAGGTGATTTAGGTGACACTGGGGCTAGAGGTAAGCAGGCTACTCTAGCATTGGACAGAGGCTGCCAGGCTGGGTCAGAATACCTGTTTTCTGGGTTCCTCTTAAGGTGTGGTTGCCCTAATGGACAGTTGGATCCATTTGTCTAACAGTGTTCTGGGCTCTCTCTTAGCTGTACAGCTGTAATCTTTTTTCTGCTTCCAGTGGCTGACTTGACTGAATGCTACTGTGCTTTCCTTAACTCTGGTGGTTTAAGGCTCTTTTCAGCTTGATTGATAGAGAACTCTGGGCAACACAACTCATAGCTGAGCCTAGGTAGAAGCTTCTTCCCCTTTCCTCCCTCAGAACCTTAGCTCCAAGGTGGTTCATCACATCCAGGCAAGAGCTGATAGACTTTTGCTCTTTATTCAACAAGTTATTCTTTAGCACAGGAGCCTTTTAACTCTGTGGTTCCTCTATACTGCTTTACAGGTATCAGTTTCACTTCAATTATTTTCACCTCTTGTGCTCATTTGAGCATTTTATATAGAGGAGTGACTAGGGACAAAGATGTGAATGCAGATCATTCTCTGGAGGCATTTATTGTCTTGCTGACCTCTTCTTAGGCAAATAATATATTCAAGCCTCCCATCTTTTCTGGGGTGGAGAATTAATATTTTGCACTGAATGGCTTTCCATTTTATATTGTAATGACTGGCTTTTAAATTTTTCCTGCCGTTTTGCTTTTTCTAGTGTCCCTGGCTCTTAGAAACGCAATTTTCAATACTGAATTTTGTGTTCTTTAAGGTCAAGTATTTTTCTCTGTGACAATACCCTGCTCCCCAACAATCAGAAACATTTTACATTTACTCATTTTTTTGTTAAATTGACTTGAATTCTTCCTTCTTTAAGCCCTCAATATTTTAGGAGAAAAGACATTTGATATTTCCTCATCTCCACTGCTAAGTGACTTGCTAAACTCTTTAGGAAAATATTATAGCTGTGGAATTCAAATCTTAGGATAAATTAAAAACCTTGAACTCTGATGCAATTATGGATCAGGGATGGAAGAGCTCCAGTAATGAGGGTCAAGTAAAAAGAAGTAAATTAAGAAAAAGGAAACAAACAAATCTAAAGGAGACTTTATCGATGATATTTCCTTCCGCAAAAGAGAATCGAATCAGAAAATAAATGAAATAGGTTGTAAAATAAAATTAACAAATTCCCCACATGGATTTTTTATCCAAGCTTATTTATCATTTTCTATTAATTAGAATTCACCTCACCTTATATTTTGAATACACACATCAGACTCTACTAAGGTAGATCTGTTTTATCTCTTAGATTTTCTTCTTATAAAAGAAAATCAAGCTTTTTTTTCTCCAACCGGTCTTAGTCTCCACCAGATATGAAGTTTCAGTTGGATACTGTTCAGCTGAGTACTGCTTTGCTGGAAATTTGGAATCACTAATAGGATGTTTCAAGAAGAGTTTCACTATACTTCAGCTGACATTATTTCCACTTCATAAATAGATATTCATAAAAATAAATAAAGAATAGGCCCTAAACTCTTTTTGTTTGTTTGTTTTTTAAAAGCCAAAGTCTTTTAATCATGCTTTTAGAAAAGCAGACACTGATGTCATAGTAAAAAAAAAAAGCCCTGGAAGTGAAAAAAAAAATTCTCTTCAGAAATCTTCACTTATATACTAGTCTAGAAATTGAAGTATTTCATGGCAATTAGTGGAATTAAAAAAAAAAAAAACAACACAGTTTGTGACTAAGAAGGAAACCACTCAACATGTTTTCTTTTTTTTTCCAAAGGCATTTAGTTTTACTTTCAAACTATAGGTATTATCTATAAAAGATGTAATGTGTATAGATAGAAACTGATTATACTACTCTACCTCTGTAGAAATATGTCGTGACAGTGGATCAGTCCACAGAACCTTCGCTGTTGAGACATAGGAAGAGCTGAGGTTTCAGAGGCTCAAGGTTGGTTCAGGGAATAGAAACTACATAGATGTTGACTAGATGATGTTTGAGAAAAAGAAAGACAAAGGAAAGACAAAATAGCACCAACATGGAGATATTCTGGCCTTTTAGTCTTTTGTTCTGAGACTGTGAGAGCAAGGCTATATCTTTGGCTAGAAACAAGCTCTGGAAATGAGCTATAATTCAGTTCCCCGAGGAAACATTTAGGAGAAGGAATCAGAACTTATTAGGAATATATCTGAGAATGGAAAAATAGTGGCATTTGAAGCTAATTCCAGATAACAAATTCCACCATCTAAATGGACCTTGAATCCACAGGCTCATAAATCAGAAAAAGTTGGGAAGAGATATTTGTTAATTCCAGAATTGGGGATGACTGCTAATTCCCAGTGAAATTGTATGTTTTCAAACTCCTGAATTATATTTGATATTTTATGAAGTTGAAGTATACCTAGTGATTACTTAAACACTACATAATTTTGAGGAAGGGCACAGGCTCATACACTTCTGAACGTCTTTTTATTTCATCACTTTTTGTTATTTATTTCTGTTCAGTCATTTCAGTCATATCCTACTCTTTGTGAACAAATTTGGGGTTTCTTTGCAAAAGTACTGGAATGGTTTGTCACATCCTTCTGCAGTTCCTTTTACAGGTAAAGAAACTGAGGCAAACAGGGTTAAATGACTTGTCTAGTGTTCCACAGATAGGAAGTGTCTGAGATCAGATTTAAACTCAAGTCTTCTTGACTCTAGGCATTTTATGCCCTGAGCAACCTAGTTACTCTTTGGGTGTATGCAAAAAACATTTATAGTTACTTTGTGTGATCAATCACACCATCCTATTCTCATAGGGTTCTTTGAACAGAGGAGGATGGAGAGAATCTACCTATTCTCTGAGAATCATGCATGGTTTAACTGATTAAACTCACATGAGAACATGCAGAGATAAAATGTGCATTGCAACCTAGAGAAAGACTGGAGCTCCAGGATAGACATTGGCTGCTGACATCAAGAGCGTTTGACAACACTTTTCTCTACACATCGCTTGTTGTTTAGGACAATACATATGGAGAAGCAATGCACACAAGGCTGGTTGGAACTATTTGATGACATCAATAGAAGAGATAAGCAACTCAATAGTATTGTAAGCATTTTTTGCTCATTCACTGTTCCTGCCCACACCACAATTTGTCCTAGCTACACATTGCCCATATTCATTCTTCCTCACATGTTTACTTTACATATGTGCACCTTGACCAATAATAACATGTTTATTTTTAGTAATGTAGCCAATATTTAGTGTAGAATTGCTTTAGTCTTACATTTTATTAATCTAGGCCATTTCACTAAATGCTTTCCTTTAAATCAAAATATGTCCTCTGTATTACTATTAAGGTTAAACACTTCAGTTTGAACTGAAGATCTTTGGCTTCTAATGGGTATGAACCAAGAAAATGCCTTGAACCTGCAGTAGTCATTTCTTGAGAATTCACCTCTTAAATTAGGAGAGTTCTCTAGTAATAGTAATAATAATAGCAATATAATAATATAATAAAGATCTTTAAAACTAATTTAATACAATACCACTATACCAAAGGTTTAATTTGTAAGGAATAGAAAATTAGAGATTGTGCTTTAAAAAATAGGTGGCAATGAGAAGAGAGGGAAATCAGTTTTCAGGTAAAATCAGTATATTTTCATAGGAATGCCTTCAGCAAACTAGAAATCTATTGCATCTTTTTGGCACCTGTCACTTACAGTCTAAAGAGTTAAATAGCATCTTTCAAATGCTCATTCAGCATACCAATACTTTAATTCCCAGAGGTGGTTCAACATTAATTTGTCATAAACTTCAGCACTGGTCAAGCTAAGATTAAACCTTTCCTGAGACCCGATTGAATCGCATTTCTTCTATTTTATTTGGTGCAGCACTATGTCAAACTGATTTTGACTCTTTCCCCACTTACTGTATGTTGTAAATCTCCATCATTCCACAAGGTCAGCTGAGTAGAAGATGCAGGGTTCTGTCACTGGCACTGACAGCTCCATCTTTCCTTCCATGTAAGGAAACACAGGAGTCTAAAATTCCATTGCAATTCTGGCCCAACAACCCACAGAGGTTTTCATCATAAAGCATAGGAGGCTTACTATGGGGTTAAGTTTTCTTTGCTTCAACAGGGTAAAAAGAGAAGGAAGGAACTGGGGGCACTAATGAAACTGAGACATGAACAGCAATAAGAGAGTCTTTTTTTAAGAGTTAAATGTGATTAAATACTTGAAATGTTTACAAATTGAAAAATCTACATTTTCTATCTGCCTCTCCTATTTAAGATATGGGATCTATTTCAATAATCACCATCTCTCATTCCCTACTTACTCAAAATTTTACTTAATTCCATAGCTTTGGCTCATTTTTATTTATCTTATAAATTCAATATCAAAATTCATAGCTAATTCAGAATAAAAAATACAAATAATATTGATATTAAAACACACCTACATCAGAGTAAATTAAATTAATATAAAACTTTCATTTACAAAATTAGTTTAATAGATTTCAACATCCAAATTTTGAATGCATAACCTTGCAGAGATGCTTAATATTTTCTCTGGGCTCAATTTTCCAAGTTTCTCATTCACTAACAAGTTGAGTTACAGAGGTAATGAGTACTACTCCCTGTGAGAGTTCTAGGCATTATCTAGGCGATGGAGTTTCTATTACTAGTCCACATAACATCTCATCTAGTTTTATTCTTTTCAATATCAACCAATTTCCATTAATTATTCTTTTTTTGGTTTGTTTTGTTTTTTAATTAATTTAACTTTTTACATTCATTTTCACAAAATTTTGGGTTCCAAATTTTCTCCCCTTTTATCTCCTCCCCCCACCCCCATACACCAAGCAGTCTAATTTTCCCTATCACCAATCTGCCCTCTCTTCTATCATCCCTCCCTTCTCTTGTCCCCATCTTCTCTTTTGTCCTGTAGGGCCAGATGACTTTCTATTCCCCATTAACTGTATTTCTTATTTCCTAGTAGCAAGAACAATAGTAAACAGTTGTTCCTAAAACTTTGAGTTCCAAATTTTCCCCATCCCTCCCTCCCCACCCATTCCCTTTGGGAAGGCAGGCAATTCAATATAGGCCCTATCTGTGTAGTTTTGCAAATGACTTTGATAATAGTCATGTTGTGTAAGACTAACTGTATTTTCTTCCATCCTATCCTGCCCCCCATTGTTTCTATTCTGTCTTTTGATCCTGTCCCTCCCCGAGTGTTGACTTCAAATTGCTCCCTCCTCCCACTACCCTCCCTACCATCATGCCCCTACCTTACTTATCTCCTTCTCCCCCACTTTCCTGTCTTGTAAGATTGGTTTTCATACCAAAATGAGTGTGCATTTTATTCCTTCCTTTAGTCGAATGTGACGAGGGTAAACTTCTTAGTTTTTTTTTTTTCTCAGCTCTCCTCTTTTTCCCTCCACTAACAAGTCTCTTGCTCGCCTCTTGAATGAGATATAATTTACCCCATTCCATTTCACCCTCTTTCCTCCCACTACATTTCTCTCTCATCATTTACCTTAATTTCTTTTGAGATATGGTCCCATCCTATTCAATTCACTCTGTGCTCTCTGTCTCTGTATGTGCATGCACGTGTGTATGTGTGTGTGTATGTGTGTGTGTAATCCCACGAACTACCCAGATACTAAAAAATTTTAAGAGTTACAAATATTGTCTTTCTATGTAGGAATGTAAACAGTTCACTTTTGGTAAGCCACTTATGACTTCTCTTTGCTGTTTACTTTGTCATGCTTCTTCTCATTCTCGTGTATGAAAGTCAAATTTTCTTTTCAGCTCTGGTCTTTTCATCAAGAATGCTTGAAAGTCTTCTGTTTCATTGAAAGACTGCATTTTCCCCTGAAGGATTATACTCAGTTTTACTGGGTAGGTGATTCTTGATTTCAGTCCTAGTTCCTTTGACTTCTGGAATATCCTATTCCACGCCCTTCTATCCCTTAATGTACAAGCTGCTAGCTCTTATATTATCCTGATTGTATTTCTACAATACTGGTATTGCTTCTTTCTAGCTGCTTGCAATATTTTCTCCTTGACCTGGGAATTCTGGAATTTGGCTACAATGTTCCTAGGAGTTTCTCTTTTTGGATCTCTTTCGGTGGTGATTGATGGATTCTTTCAACACTTATTTTGCCCTCTGGTTCTAGAATCTCAGGGCAGTTTTCCTTGATAATTTCATGAAAGATGATGTCTAGGCTCTTTTTTTGATCATGGATTTCAGGTAGTCCCATAATTTTTAAATTGTCTCTCCTGGATCTATTTTCCAGGTCAGTTGATTTTCCCATGAGATATTTCACATTCTCTTCCATTTTTTCATCCTTTTGGTTTTGTTTTGTGATTTCTTGGTTTCTCAGAAAGTCATTAGCCTCTGTGTGTTCCATTCCAATTTTGAGAGAACTGTTCTCTTCAGTGAGCTTTTGAACCTCTTTTTCCATTTGGCTAATTCTACTTTTGAAAGCATTCTTCTCCTCATTGGCTCTTTGAACCTCTTTTGCCAATTGAGTGAGCCTATTTTTCAAGGTGTTATTTTCTTCAGCATTTTTTTGGGTCTCCTTTAGCAAGGTATTGACCCGTTTTTCATGCTTTTCTTGCATCTCTCTCATTTCTCTTCCCAGTTTTTCCTCCACCTGTCTAACTTGATTTTCAAAATCCTTTTCGAACTCTTCCATGGCCTGAGCCCATTGGTCATCCCCCTGGGATGTCTGGGATACAGAGATCCCAACCTCCACATCTTTCCCTGATGGTAAGGATATTTCCTTGTCATCAAATTGAAAGGTGGGAACATCTGCACCCCCTCAAAGTAACTCTCTATAGTCTTATTTTTCTTCCCTTTTCTGGGCATTTTCCCAGACAGCTATCTGACTTCTGAGATTCCTGTCCACCCCTGCCTAGATCTGCCCAGCTAGTGCTTGGGGTCTGAGATTCAAATGGGCAGGTGTGGCTGCTATTGAATGTAAGCTTAAGTTCTGGTGCTCAGGTGGGGGCTTTATGCAGAGACCTTCAGTAATGGGGCGGGTGGGGGCAGGGTCATCTCCCAGGCTCAGTTCCCTTAGGTGCTTTATGCAGAGACCTTCAGTAATGAAGATCCTGCCTGGTAGGGGAGTCCCGGGATGCTGCCGCTGGCGTTGCCTCTGCCGTTGCCTCTGCCTCTGCCACTGCCTCTGCCGCTCCCTCCACTGCTGCCTCCGGAGGGGGCCTGAGCCACGGAGACACCCCGCTCCCCTCTCGGCCAGCCAAACCTCTCTCTCACTGACCTAGAGCGTCTGTGGGTGGAGGGACCTTCCTGGCCACCGGAGTTTCCGTCCCTGAAGCCTGCTCGGATCAGCTCCTCTGGGGCCGCGCAGCTAGGGATGCACAGGGGTGGACTCCGCTTTCCGCTGCATGATGGACCCTGGGGATGGCTCTCCAAGGCTCTCTGGAACAGAAATCTTTTCCACTGTGTTTCTGTGTGCCTTGCAGTGATCCAGAATTTGTGGGGAGTTCTTCTTGCAGGAAATATATGGGCTGTGGGTTCAGAGATAGCATACATGTCCACTAATTATTCTAAAAAAAAATTCAAGAAAAGGTATAAAAAGGACAGTAGTTAAAAACCCCCCACTGCCTCAAAATATGAAAAAGGGGCAGATGTATAAAATTTCTGATAAGAGTGCACTCAAAAAGTGAAAAGAAACGTGGTGAGACCTACACATAGGAAACATGTGGTCACAAGAGTACACCTTGCAACTCCTTGCTGAGGGTTTCTATTTCCACAGTGTTGCTACTCTAAAGTTCTCTTTATAACATGATATCAATGATGATCAGTTGAGTGGGTCCTAGCAGAACATGGAATCACAGTTAGTAAAATAGTCCATTTCTGCCTGATGTAAAACAATCTTCTCAGCTGGCTAGTTGTCAACTTGATTGCTGCTACTATTAGCTCCAGGGTTTGAGGGACCTCTCATAAATTTGACTGAATGCTCATTGACTGGGGATCATGAAAGCAAAGGCAACAAAAATAGCAGTTGGTCAAAGGAAATGAACAGTTCAAAGCAATCCTACTTGCTGAAAAGCTACCAGGAAAGAAACTGAAATCTCATCTGCTCAACCCTTTTGTTTATAAACTCATTTATGGATAACATTTTTGAAGACAATTAGAAGGTTTTTTTCTCATCCAAATATCACTAAGGCTGAGTCATCATAGTCAAAACTTCAGCCAAAGCTTGAACTATTAAACTGTTAACAAAAAACAAGAAATCTGTGCATGCTCAGTTTAACTTAAAATGAATAATAAATCTGATCATACTTTAAGGACTGGGTCCTCACTGACCAGTTTCCCCTTTACCCTCTACCACCACATTGCAAGAAGAAGAAATAGTCCAAAATAAAGGATGAAGTGCTGGCTTTCGAGTAAGGAAGTTCCAGATTCCAGTAGCACTTTTGACATATATAATCTATGTGATGTTGAGCAAGTTACTTAACTTGTCAAGGTCTCCATTCAATTCTCTAGACAATTAAATACAAAATAATTTTTTATCTGTGATAATAACTAGATTTTCTAATCAATAATTCTTGATACTGAGGAAATCATGGATTTGAATGGAACCTTAACATGTAACATAGAAGCTTAAGACAGATTCAAGTTTAAAAGGCGTATGAGTGGAAGTTACAATGACTTCTGAGTCTTCTTTTTCTCATCACAGATTTGATTTGAAATTCTCATGACAACTGACAGCTATTACACTGGGGAAAAATTTAGACATGGTCAAAGTTGATATTACATAGAATTGAAAAACATTTCACTAATTTGATCTACCTCAATCATACACTGCCAGAAAATACCTAGAGAGGAAGTCAACAACTCAGACTAAAAAAAGCAACAATATTAAATGTCTACCAATGTATTGTTTCTTCTCTTTGAAGAGCAAATAGGAAAAGCATAGTATTTAAAATGATGAAAAAATACGTTGCCAACTTTCAAGCCTCTGTAACTATCCAAAACAAAATTGAAAATTTACCTTGCAACTCAGAACCTGATTGTTGAATTAGTAGGAAAGACCTGAATTGTTAGTGGTCTGTATGTAGTATGTGTTCAGTGAGGCAGTAGTAAGGAAATTACACAAAAATTCCTTATAATTTTCTTTGTTCTCTTTCATTTTTTTTATACCTTTCTTATGGAATTAATGATGTTCTACTTTGTATAATAGGGGTCAAGTGAGAGAAAGTCTATGTGTTCCAATGTCTTACATAATATGCATCTGATTAGGAAACACATGTCCCTGGAGACTTCAGGGTCCAGATATACAGTCTTATTATAGAGGGATAAAGACTTTAAATTTTTTACAGTTGTTGCTCTCACGGGGAGGGGATAATATGAGAAAGAAAGGACAACGATGTGGGGGAGAGCAAATGAAAGTTCATAGAGTGAACAAGAAACATAGAGGAAGATTTACAAGATGAGGAAGTTTTTAATTAACTAGCTGAGATATAGAAACTGCTAGATTCTTTCAATGACATGTAGAGGGTGGTGGAAAATTGCTGGTCAAGACCTATGAGCGACTGATAATTAAGATGACTAAGACATTAGATGGTGTTCCTAACATGGTGGGAGTAAAATCCTAATGTAGTTTAAAAAGGTAGTAAACTTGTCCTTAAGATTTAAATTATTTAGGAGATTAAGGCCCGGATCATCAATATAAATATCATGTTGGCTGAATATAAAAACAGAGAAGACACAAGGAATTTGAGGTCTTCTTTTAGGTTTTGGACTGACGAACAGCAATATGAATTACCTTAGTGCAGGAAAGTTTCCCTTAAATGAATCACTTGAAGTCTCAGTGAAAATTCTTTTCCTAATATGCATATACTTTCATTGCTACAGTTAAATAAATTCCTTTGATTACTGACAAATATTCCAGGAATGTCTCATTTCCTTAAAAACGTAAATGTGAGATACATAATAGACCTACTTACACGTGATCTTGGACCTATAAGTAGTTTCCACATAGGAACCTGTAGTTTCAAAGAAGCTTCTTCCTTATGCAATTCTGAGGAAGTGTGCAATGAGAATGTATTAAATTGGGAAATGATTGTTATGAATAATCTTAATACATTTGCAAATTTATATTTTAGATAAATGACTGACAGACCACCAACAAACAGATAGATAGATGATAGACTTTTTCCCTCCTTGTTGCTGGACCATCAGCCATTAATATTTGTAATATAACTATTCACACTATACTTTAAGTAATTTGAGGTTACAGTGTCAAATTCACATACAGAGGGATCCCTGTGAGTTGCATATTGATTTAGAGAATTAGAAATTAATATTGTCTGTAATGTATTGGATTTTGTACTTATTGTTTTAAAATCTTTCCCTATTGCATTTTAATCTGGTTCAGAGCATACTCAGGAGTTGCTGCTTAGACCAAAATTTGAAATCTATTTAAATTTTAAGGTATTATCATTTTTTTAAATTTTTATTTTATATCATCACTATAAAATTTAGCAATAATAGATTTTATGAATTTTTAATGAATAAATACTGTATTTATTCTTAGAAAAAGTATCCCTGAATATATGCTTTCAGCTATGGTGGGTGGGATGAGGAAGAATCCCTACAGAGGTTATAGATGACTTAGATTCAACCATCTACATTTAAGGAAAACAAATTAGAATAATAAAGGTTTGGGGTCAGCTTATAGTCCAGAAAATACAATGTCCTGATTTCCTCAAATACAAAATGAAGGAATGAGATTCTCAGGACTTTTCCAACTCTACATCTAAGAATCTGCAATCTTATGAAGGAAAGAAAAATAATTCCAGCGCACCAATACTATCAAGGAAGTTATTGATGATGTTAAGTGAGGAGTGGATAAAGTTAAAGACATTGAATCTAATAAAAATCACGTTTTTAATAATTATTTTATTTGCCTTCAATGTACTACAATAACTTCAAAATAGCTTAGATTTTTTCCTCTCCCTCCACCTCTTGCCTTCAACCTTCCACTCCCTCTCTGAGACAGAGTGCAATCTTACATAGGTTCTACACATATATTCCTATTAAAAAATACAATTTCCCTTTAGTCATGTTGAATAGAAGAATTAAAATGAATAGGAGAAATCATAAAACAAAACAAAACATAACACAAAAGAATACGGTCGTCTTCATCCTGCAATCCAATGTCATAGTTCTTTCTCTGGATGTGGAAGGTGTTTTGCCTCAAAAGTCCACTGGGAATTTTTCGATCCTTGTATTGTTACAGAGGATGGACTTTTTTCGCATAATGTGGTTGTTGCAATGCACAAAGTTCTCCTGGTTTTGCTCCTTTCACTTAACATCAGTTCATACAACATTTTCTGGACCTCACTGAAGTCTTTCTGTTCATTGTATCTGACAGCACAATAGTATTCCATTACATTCATATTTAGCCACTCCCCAATTGATGGGAATTCCGTTGTTTTCTAGTTTTTGACCATCACTAAGAGAGCTACTATAAACATTTTTATACATTTACAACCCTTTCTCATTTTTTTGATGTCTGTGGGATACAGGTCTATAAGGGTATGATATTTTTGTAACCCTTTAGGCATAAGGTCAAATTGCTTTCCAGAATGATTGGATCAGCTCACAGCTCCATCAACAATGGTTTAGTGTTTCAATTTTCCCACTTCTTTTCCAACATTTATCATCTTGCTATTTTGTCACGTTATCCAATCTCTGTGGTACCTCAGAGTTGTTTTGATTTGCATCCTTTAATGAGGAGTGATTTAGAGCATTTTTACATAAGACTATAGACAGCTATAATTTCTTCCTCTGAAAACTCCCTGTTCATATTCTGTGACCATTTATTAATTGAGGAATAACTTGTACATTTGACTCATTTCTCTATATGTATTATAAATAAGGCATTTATCACAGATATTAGTTGGAAAAATTCTTTCCCAGTTTTCTGCTTCACTGTTAATCTTGGTTGCATTGGGTTTCTTTGTGCAAAAACTTTTCAGTTTAACTCATTTGACTCATTTCTGTATATATTTTAGAAATACGGCTTTTGTCATAGACATTAGTTGCAAAATTTCTTTCCCAGTTTTCTACTTCCTTCCTAATCTTGGTTGTATTGGGTTTCTTTGTGCAAAAACTTTTCAATTTAATCTAATCAAAATCATCTATGTTGCACTTCATAATGTTTTTTATTCCTTGTTTAGTAAAAAAAAATTCTCTGTTCTCCATAAATCTGAAAAGCACAATACTCTTTGCTCCTCTAATTGGTTTATATTATCAATGTTCATGCCTAGGTCATGTATCTATTTGGATTTCATTCCTGTGTATTGTGTCAAGCTTTGATCTATGCCCAGTTTCGACCACCCTGTTATCCAGTTGTCCCAGAAATTTATGTCAAAAGTTGGCTTATTATCCCAGAAGCTGGGATTCTTGGGTTTATCAGACAGTAGATTGTTATATTCATCAACTACTGCGTCTTCAGAATAGAACCTATTCCACAAGTCTATGCCTCTGTTTCTTAGCCAACGGCAAGTGGTTTTGATGATTGCTGCTTTATAATATAATTTGAGATCTCTTAGGGCGGGGCTACCTTCCCTAGCATTTCTTTTCATTAGTTCCCTTGATACTCTGGACATTTGTTCTTCCAGATGAATTTTGATACTATTTTTCTGAATCTAGAAAATAATTATCTGGTACTTTGATTGGTATGGCACTGAATAAGAAAATTAATTTAAGCAGAATTGCCCTTTTATTATATTGGCTGGGTCTAGCCACAAGCAACTGATGTTTTTTTCACTTACTTAGATCTAACTTTATTTGTTTAATAATTGTTTTGTAAATGTGTTCATATAGTCCCTGAGTTTGTTTTGAGAGGTAGAATCCCAGATATTTTATAGTGTCTAATAGAGCTTTAAATAAAATTTTTCTTTCTGTCTTTTGCTGTTGTCCTCTGTTAGTAATACAAAGAAATGCAGATGACTTGTGTGTATTTATTTTGCAACCTGCAACTTTGCCTCTTCTTTGATCATACCACTTTGGAGGAACAGAGAATTTATAAATACCTAGAGATATCTCTGAAAACAGCTGTACAAAATCCCTGTAACTCAGGGCAGACCACTCTGCACTTAACAGTGCTCAAAGGCAAGTAATTGGATGGAAAAATGGACAAAAGGGGGAAAATAAGAGTATAGAAAGTTACTTTCTTGGTGAAAATATATTTCCTTACCATGAGGAACATTAAAGCATACAACTCAAGCAAAGTAGCAAGGTCAAGGCCCCTACATCCAAAGTCTCCAAGGAAAATATGAAATGGTCTTCAACCATGGAAGAGCTCAAAAAAGATCTTGAAAATCAAGTAAAATAAGCAGAGGAACAATTGGGAGGAAAAATGAGAGATGAGAGCGATGCAAGAAAATCATGAAAAATGAATCAACTGCTTGCTGAAAGATACCTCAAAAATGCTGAAGAAAATAACATCTTTAAAAATAAACTAAACCAAATGGCATAAGTGGTCCAAAAAGTCGATGGGGTGAAGAATGCATTAAAAAAACGAATTGCATGTATGGGAAAGGGGGCACAAAAGCTCACTGAGGAAAATAATGCCTTCAAAATTGTAATTGAGAAAATGGAAGCCAATAACTTTATGAGAAATCAAGAAATTATAAAACAAAACCAAAAGAAAAAAATAGCAGACAATGTGAACTATATCATTGGAAAAACAAGTGATCTGGTTAATAGATCCAGAAAAGACTATGCAAAATTTTTGGTTTCCTTGAAAACCATGATTAAGAAAAGAAGCTAGACAGCATCTTTCAAGAAATTATTAAGGAAAATTGCCTTGGTATTCTAGAATCACAGGGTGAAATAAAAAACTATGAAATTGAATCGCCGAATGTAGCAGATCGTGTGTATGTGTGTGTGTGTTTGTGTGTGTATTATGTTTTGATTTGTTATATGATTTCTCCCATTTAATTTATTTCTTCTACAAAGCATGACTATGGTGAAAACATATTCAACAGGAATGTATGTGTAGATCCTATACAGAATTGTGTGCTGTCTTGGGAAGGGAGAGGGGTTGTGGGGGTTGCTGGAACGAAAAAAATCTATGTTTTATGGTAGAGATTGTAGCATATTAAAAATAAAAAAAATATGAAAAAGTTATCTGGGAAAAAAGAGTAAATTTAAAGAATATGTGGAAAGGGGCTCAGATGATAAATATAAAAGATAATATTAAAAATTATATTATGAAAAAGAATGATATTAGCATCTACAAACCTATATATCATTCATGTCTCCATCGACTATATGAGGATGTTCTACATACATATAAGATATATATTTAATAAATTATGATTAGAAAAGAAAGAAATTAGCTAGGTCACATGATGGATAGAAAACCTGAGTTGAAATTTGGTTCAGACACTTATTAGCGGTGGAACCCTGGGAAGCCACTTAATCTGCATTTGTCGTAATCCACTGGAGAAGGAAACATCAAACGACTCCACTTTCTTTTCCAAAAACAATAGAAGCAAGAATGACAAAAATCATTGACTTTTGGTACACAAGGTCACATAAAATAAGACATAACTGAATGACTTAACAACAAGGTTTATGTAGATACAGCAATGGATAGCAGTTATATAACCCAAGTTCAACACATTTTACAATGCTAAGAGATCTAGAGATTTCTTAATTTACTTAAACTTTTAAAATAGTTGATTTTGGGTTTTTCTCAAAAATACATTCTGTATTTTTCTTTTCCATTTTATCTTCCTTCTTTGTAAAGATTGAATCTTTTTTTTGCTTATTTCTAGGTATGCTATTTTAAATTGTATATGCAGTTTATTAATCATCTCATCTATTTCATTAAGGTATGTTTCCAGTGATTGGGGTGAGGGAGGAATAATTTTTATTCTGAAGATCTGTTATATCTGAATTCCCATAATGGTATTTTGTTATCTCTTGTTTTTCATTTCCATTCACATGCACCTTGTTTCCATGAATTATCTATGCCAATTTTAAAATTTATTTTCTATTTTCAACTTTCACTTTCACAAAATTTTGAATTTCAAATTTTCTTCCTCACCCCAGGAAAGTGTAAACGTTAATTACCTTT
Organism: Bettongia penicillata ogilbyi; assembly: GCA_023548195.1. Classification (NCBI taxonomy): domain Eukaryota; kingdom Metazoa; phylum Chordata; class Mammalia; order Diprotodontia; family Potoroidae; genus Bettongia; species Bettongia penicillata. Next base: position 232,238 of record JAJHZJ010000752.1, read on the forward strand.
TCTTCCAATCAACTCTCCTTTCTATCCTGTCCCTCTCCTTCCCTTCTATTTTCCTATAGGGTAAAATAGATTTCTATGCCTTGTTGCCTATGTATCTTATTTCCTCTTTGCATTTAAAAACAATTTTTAACATTCATTTTTAAAGTTTTGAGTTCCACATTTTCTCCCTTCCATCCTCTGCACCCACACTTATTGAAAAAGCAATCAATTCCATATAAGTTATACATGTGTAGTCATGTGAAACACTTCCATAACTATCATATTCTGAAAGACTAACTGTATTTCCTTCTATCTTATTCTGCCCTCCACTTATTCTATTCTCTCCTTTGACTTGTCCCTCTACCAAAATGTTTGCTTCCCATTGCTCCTTCTCCCAATCTGACATCCATTCTATTCTCGCCCTCTTTCTTACACCATTCTGCTCTGCTTTCCTGTGGGTGAGTATCAACTTCCATACCAAATTGAATGTGTCTGTTATTCCCTCCTGAAGCCAAATATGATGAAATGAAGGCTTATTTATTCCCTCTCACCTTCTCCTTCTTCCCTTCCATTGTAAAAGTTCTTTCTTGCCTCTTTTTTGTGAGATTTACAACATTCTACCTCTCTCTTTCTCTTTCTTCAACTCCATTCCCCTCAATTCTTAATTTTCTTTTTTAGATATCATGCCTTCATATTGAACTCACCCTGTGCCCTCTCTCTATCTCTCTCTTTGTCTATACCTACATACACACACACACACACGCATATATATATATATATATATATATGCGTGTGTATGTGTTTATTTCTCTCTTTACAAATGTATATATACATATAAATAAATACATAAATAAAAACATAAATTATATATGTGTGTGTGTGTATCTGCCATTCAAATAACCTAAGGTTAAGAAAGGTCTCCTGAGTTATAAATATCATTTTTCTATGTAGGAATGTAAACATTTCAAGGATAAGAAGTTCCTTATGTCTTCTCTTTCCTGTTTGCCTTTTCTTACTTCTCTTGATTATTGTATTTGAAAATCAAATTTTCTATTCAGCTCTAGTCTTTTCCTTAAAAATCCTTGGAAATTCTCTACTACATTGAAATTCAATTTTTCCCCTGACTATTATACTCAACTTTTCTGAGTAGGTGACTCTTGGTTTTAATTATTTCTCATTTTTTTTCTAGAATATCATATTCCAAGTCATCTGATCCCTTAGTGTAGAAGCTGCTAATTCTGGTGTTATCCTGACTATGTTTCCATAGTACTTGAATTGTTTCCTTTTGACTGCTTGTATTATTTTCTCTTTGACCTGGGAACTGTGGAATTTGACTACACTATTTCTAGGAGTTTTCCTTTTGAGATATTTTTCAGGCAGTGATCAGTGTATTCTTCCCATTTTTATTTTACACTTTGTTTCCCTTGATAATTTCTTGAACGTTAATGTCTAGGCTCTATTTTTTTTTACGTGGATTTCAGTTAGTCTAATAATGTTTAACTTATCTCTCCTGGATCCATTGTCCATGTCTGTTGTTTTTCCAGTGAAATACTTCACATTGTCTTCTATGTTTCTTTCATTCTTTTGGTTTTGTTTTGTAATATCTTGATTTCTCATAGATATATTACCTTCTATTTACTCCATTCTAATTTATCTTTTTCCTTTGGTAAGCTTTTAGACCTCTTTTTTCCATTTGGCCTATTCTGCTTTTTAAGACATTCTTCTCCTAATTGATTTTCTGAATCTCTTTAGCCATTTGGGTTAGTCTCATTGTGAAGTTGTTATTTGCTTCAGGACCTTTTTGGCTTTTCTTTAGCAAGCTGGTGACTTGTTTATCACGATTCTCTTGCACCACTCTAATTTTTCTACTCTAATTTCCTTTACTTCTCTTTCTTGATTTTCAAAATCTTTTTGAACTCTTCCATGGCCTGAGACCAATTCATATTTTTCTCAGAGGCTTTGAATGCATGAGCTTTGGCTTTGTTGTCTTCTGGTTGCATTTTTTAAATCTGCCTTATCACTGATGATAAAGAAATACTTCTTTACAGAGAAGGTAAGTATTTATAGTCTGTTTCTTCCCCACCTCCATTTGCTCATTTTTCCAGTCTATTACATGACTCTTAAGCTCTTTGTTAAATGGAGAGTTCCAGAAGCAGCCTCTGCTTCATCTGAGATTTCCAGCACCCTGTGGCTGTGGCCAGGACTGGGGCTGGGTCTATACCCCAATCCCCTCTCAGTCAGGAGAAAGACACTTCCCAAACCTTCAAAACTATCTTTGGCATTTGTGGGTTGAGACATGTGAAAACTGCAGCAGCTGACTGTAAATTCTGTCCTGTAAGTCTTATTCCACCTTAGTCAGTGCCAGCATGGCCCATGCCAAAGTACTCTCTATTCTCAGCCTAGTGCAATAGACCTATCCTGATGATTTTCCAGATTGTCTTGGCCTGGAATTTGCTTGAGTCCATCGTTTTGTGGCTTCTGCTTCTCTGGAATTTGTTTAGACTCATCTATTACAGGTTTATTGAGAGGTTTGCGGGGAGAACTCCAGCAAGTGCTTGTTTCTACTCCACCATCTCGGCTCTGCCCTTCACTTCAGGGATTTTTATGGCTGTTTTCACTGATACTTCTAGTGACCTGTAAGTTTTCAATTCTCCCAAGGTGGTAAGATCTAAGAAAAGGTTGTTTTCTACTTTCCTGGTCTGTGCTCTGCTTTGTGAGCTACTATAAGTGGTCTTTTCTTTCCTGGAGATGTGAGGTGAGACCCTACTCCACTGTGGCCACAGG